>CAXIVR010000005.1:118532177-118559655 GCA_964035755.1 Teleogryllus oceanicus | reverse complement strand
TGCACTGTTGTCCCACTCTCCGGAAGGCCCTTCTACTGGCCTAATAACATACGAGATCAAATTAATTTCCAGGACTAATTTCTGAGTTCACTATAGCCGAGGGTCCTTTATTAACCGAATCTTCTTATGTTTAGTTGTAATTTTCCCGGAAACGGGACTAGTGACTTAAGTTCACTATAACCGAGGATTCACTACAACAGAGTTCACTAAAACCCGGGAGTCGATTGCATTTATTTTGAAAATTGTGATAATTGTTATCTAGAGGAAACTCACATTTCACGTATCTCCGTTTCAAATAGTTCATTCTATTGAATATTTTCATCTGATGGAATGGCTGTAAAAGTGTAGCTCCAAGCGGGGACAGAACCACGAGATCACATTACAAACTGAACATAGCACGAGTGCCTCCGAGCGTAAGCAGTGACCAATATGAATTAAATTTCGGAAAATAAAATTCGTGCTACTTCCCAGAAACACTGCCAATTTATTTTCATTAATGGATACATGAAAAAAAACGTTTCGACATGAAATTTTTTAACATCATTGAACCTCCATTCGAAGCAAACACTATGTTGTGAAATAGAAGATAGTAGTACATCCATTTTACACATAGTGAATGACGTTTCATTATATTTATCCCGTTTATTTATCTTTTTTTTTGAAATTCCAACATTAAACTCATCTTCCCCCAAACCAAAGTAACTCAAATTCTTAAACGGTCAAATGCAAAGTGTCAGCCTATGAGAAGTTTCAAAACAAATAAAAGGGCAAATACTGTCTGCCCTCTTTGACTTACGTCGTCTAATTTATGACTATGTCTAAGTATCGTAATGCAGTCTTGATACTTCAATGCCTCTTGCACTGTTGAACACTGTTCCACTCTCCGAAGGCTCTTTACTCGCCTAATTATATGCAAGATACAACAATTTCAGAGTTTATTTCCTAAGTTCACTATAGCCGAGGTTCAGGTTCACTATAACTGAATCTACTTAAGCTTTTTGTAATGTGAAACAGGACCAGTGACTAAAGTTAACATAGGTTCTATATCCGAGTTCACTGAAAAAAGGGGTTCACTATATCGAGTTCACTATCTAGGGGGTTTCACATATCCGAGTTCACTATAATAGAGGGTCTACTACATCCGAGTTCACTGAAACAGAGGGTTCACTATAATAGAGGGTTCTACACCCGGGAGTTCACTATAATAGAGGGTCACTACATCCGAGTTCACTAAAATAGAGGTTATATATCCGAGTTCACTATAAAGGGGGTTTCACCATAACTGGCGCCGACTGTGTTGTGAAGTTCGCCTTGCGCGCTGGCGACGAAAATCATCGTCTCCGAGCGCAGAACGTGGCGCCACCCCGAACTCGGCTCGCCGCCGCCGCGACGATTTGCATAAGAGCGCACGCAGGCACTAAGCCGCCCCTTCCCAGACGCCCGCCAGATAACCTGTAAATGGATCAAGCTCCGGAAAAAGGATCGAAGCATCAATCTTCAAGAGAACCCTTCCGCGGGTTCTTCAAGGCGATGTATGGACTTCCTCTCAGACCCGAGCGGAGCCGAGGTGAAAAAGAAGACCCCTTAATGAGGAAAAAAACGTTCGCCCGGAAACCACTTTACTCCGGTAATGAAAGGGGATCGCCTCCCATTATTTTTTTACGTTTGCGGGGTACAGAACGTGATACGACTTAAAAATCTTTATCTGGTGAGGCTCTTAATCGAAATACTATACCAAGTCCAGATCTTTTCGTCCTTGGTTTTGAGGATCAATACGTCCTGTTTGGGAGACATCAGAGCACCTGAGCAAAAAAGAATTGACTTACAAAAGAGTAACTGTATATAAGATGTCGTTCTGCTTAAACTCATCTATCTCGGGATGTAGATAATCTCTAACTTTTAAGAAGTTAAACAAACGTAATGCATTACCAGTGTTTAAAGTTAAAATCTAAATTTGAAAGCGTAAATAATTCCAAAGTTGAAAGTCCCCATTACAGTATTTTTGTATTCCATTATAAATAACCCTACTCGTTACAAGAAAGCGTTAAAAAAATAGATATTTTATGGCACGGATTGTGATTAAGCGTTTATACATGAATAATTGCGTCATACTCGTCCAGCCAATCGAGCGGGACTGCGAGGTACCGGAAAAAGGGTAGCCAATCACAGTTTTTCGCCCAGATGTTCAATGATAGACGGTATAATAAAGTTGTTTTCAAATACTATTAACTTAGTTTCTCTTATAATTTACAATGCAGGTATAAAAATTTTATGCAACTCGTTTGTAATGTTGTTTATTGCATTCGACAAATCTGAAAACTCGCTCCTACCATCGCTCATTTTCAAAAAAATACCATACAGTAGTTAACATTTAAAGTAATTGCATAATACTGTTATACAAGTATTTTTACTAGTTTTTCAAAGAAAATATTTTTGCTTGTATACGAAGAAAGGGGAAGGGATGATAATAGTCCCTACCCCTTTAATCAGCCGCAGTGATCACTTCCCATGGGAGTAGGGAGTATCGCCCTGGAGGTGGGGGATACTGAGAACGCATCACTGCAACGCATCCCCCGGGCGCCATATGCTTGCGGTCTCCCAGTCGCAGCCCACACGTTGCGGAAAAAGCCGAAAGAGGAAATGCCCAGACAGTCTTCCTTCGCAACGAAACAAAAATTTTCGCGATTTTGCACGACTCGTTGAGCAAAGCGTCGACTTCGTGGGGGGCCCAAGAAGCAAAGATGGCGATTTGCACGCCAATGGGCGGATGCGCGCGCAAGGGGAAAGGAAGACAGAAGGAAAGGAAAAAAAGGAAGAGAAAAAGGACACGTCTAGGGACGGAATTGAGTTTCAGGGTATACGAAGAGAAAACACATGGGAAAACCAACTCAGAGAAGGGCAAATATAATATGATTTTATTAAACCAGCTTTTTATGCGTGTCAGGTCATTTATATGTGGAAATGTTATTTATTTATTTAGTTGAAACATGCTAATATAAAAAAAAGAATAAATATCAAATCTCTAAAATGTATATTCACACTAGAGTTGATTCAAATATGTTATTTTAAAAGGAACTCATCATAAATATTCAAAACATGTTTCTTTCTCAGCAAATTAGCGGTGTTATGGAAAGTAAGTTTTAAACGTTAATAATTTGATACAATTTTAAATTAAGTATTGAATATTTTCTTTCACGTTACTTTAAAAATCTGAAATACCCGATGGAAAATTTCACTAAATACGTCTCAAATTTGACGAATATGTGGAGAAAACAACGGAAAAATAATATAGGTGGAATTGTCATTAGAAATTAAACGAACGATTTGTAAATAAACACAAAATCAATCACAAAGCAAGACGATGCAAGCAGACAAGTAGAAAATAATGACAAAATAACAAGAGCTCAATTCATACAACGAACATCACAGAAAATTCCCCTGACAAAATAGAACAAAAAAAAAGAAAAAGGATGATAGGGATGACAACGCTAATCCGAAAGACCCTTTCTCTCAAAATTGCTCCCAGATGGCGAGCCCAACTTACGTCAGGAGAGCCTAAATTACGTCGGGAGCATTTGATACTCCGCTTAACATCTCCTTTCTGAGGTTGCAGTCTGTTATGGAAACCCTTCTAAACTTCTCTCTTTTCTTAAGCAAATACATTTTCTCTGGAAGATATACCCTGGATTTTCCCGGGAGAGGATTAGATCTCGGTGTTCCGCAGATCAATTCTCCTCTCTCTCCGATCGCTCCAGGGACATCGCCACGAAGACCATGCTGTTCCATTAAGAAAAAAATCATTAAACTTCTAAATATGCCACGACTACATCCGTGGAATGCAAACGCATGATTGAAATAAGTTTCGGAATTGAGAACCAGACTTCGAGATGAGAAAAGGGGAAAATATTTTTAAATGTTCCTTCCTGAGAATTCTTTTGGTATTCACTACAAGCAAAAATCGCAACATTGTTAAAAGAGATATGCGTAATGCGATTTCAACTCTCCGGGCTGAGAAGAGACGTCCCTGAGCAGACTCGCAGTTTCTAGGAAGCCGTGAGTTTCTGACAAACGAATGAAAGGACTCTTGTATGCGCCTTCTTCGAGTGGATGTTATGAAAGAATGTGAACTTCAGAATGATCATTTGGGAATAGAAAAGAAGCTTTGTAGGCGTATTCAAGATGTTTCTTGAGGGCGAAGAGGTTTTTTCGCGAATATTCCTGCTCGAAATACCAATACGAAGCCCAAGTGTTCGAAGTGATTTACTAACGTTCTGGCTCAAACTTTAACAACAAACAAAACGCATGTCACTGCAGTGCCTCACCGGAGGTTCTGGGGTTTGAGTCCTCACGTTGGCAGGATTGTCGACAATGGCTAGATACCCGGGGTCAAATTCAGCCACTGTCTGGGGGAGAATTCCAGCGGCCGGCTGCTCTGATCGGTAGTTTTCCGGGGTTTTCCCTCCGACCAACACCAGGCGAATGCCGGAGCAGTACCTAACAAACGGGTACGGAACGCGCGAACGTTTAATTCCTCGTCCTTGTCCTATCGTCCCCCCTTACACACACACACACACTTATACTCAACATGCATACACTAAATATGCCGGAACACGGTCGAGATTAGAACGTGTCCCGGCTGAGGTGGTGCCCCATTGGGGGAGACACGGGTTTAAAGGGAAAACCCCCAAGAAGCTTACGTAGATCGGGCCGGATATCGCTATCCAGTGGAAGATGATCAGATCCCCTGCCCCCCGAACAAAAGAGATAGACTACACTTACGGGACTAATGACGCAGTGGACGCCCCCGAAACCACGTAATCAGTCATCAAGAACGCAAAATTTAATAGCATTAAATAATCTAGCAATTCTGTGTACACAGCTTAAAACTATGACACAAATAGTATTGTGAGAGTTAAATAACAATTCAACTGAACAAAAACTCGAAATGACGCCTATGAAATTGTTGTGAATCTGTAAAGTAATCCTACGTCGCTTTCGTCTTCCACATTTGTCATTGAATGGCTAGGTGGTTTGAGAAACTCATTTCGCAGATCTAAAGGGTTTGAATACACGCGAATATCCACGATTCTGGCTCGAAAAAAAGTGATGAATGATACGGTAAAGTGATAAATGAGGAAAACAATGTGGAACAAGGAATTGGAAGAACTGAAATACGCATTAAAAACCTGCAGGGCAGCATTACCGCCAACCACAATTTCCAATGAAGTGACCGGGATTTAACTGCGGTCCCCGGAGGACAAACCTCGGAAAGCGGATCGAGCTTTTTCCCATCGCGTGTTCGTCGGTCATTTTAGGCAACCGGCCATCCGCGGGGTGCGGGGGCCCTCCTTTAAACAGCCGCAGCCGACGCGCCCGCGCCCGGCCTCCCTGCAGCCCCACGCACGCAGGGGCTGCGGGTGCGGTGGAGCGCACGCATTCGCTCGCACAGCGCCACGCCCACCCTCCCCAGGACTACGCACTGGGTGGCACCGCTGGTGGAGAGTCTTGGAGGGGAAATCACCAGCCGGATCTCGTCATCCAGGGGGGGAGATCACCCTCATTCTCGAGAAAAACATGCACTACACTAACGGGACGAATGACCACAGTAGTTCACGCGCCCGGAAACATGGAAAAAACAATCAATCAAAAAGTACGCACTGGCCTGCACTCTCCGCCGCTTAACGCCGCGCGTCTGTCTGCCAGATTCCGCCCCGGCCTTCGGCTCCGCGCTGACCCGCTGCCTGGCCAGCTCTGGTCTGTCATGCCACGCCACCCGATCCCTCCCGAAACACGGGCCGCTCTGGGCCCACTTTCACTGCTCTCCATCCCCCTTTCCCCGCCTCATTAAACCCCTACGCCTCACTTCTCTTCACTACCTTCTCCGCCGCGTCCTGTCCCCTGGCCGGCCCCTTCGCCGCACGTCCCGGGGCCCCACTTTGTGGTCAGACGGAAGAGCAGGCCCATGGCCTGAGTCTTCACGAAAATAAGGCATTCATTCATTCACGCGCTTTTCCACCGGGCCCCGCCCTGGGAAACTCCTCCACTCCCTACTCAACCCGCCGAAACGCTTCGCGCATCCCCCCCCCTTACCTACCCATTTAGCGGAATCCACCACTTTCCGCCCCATTCTTCATAGCTGGCCTCACCCCATCCCCGCCTCACTCTACTTGGTAGTCCTCAACCTCTGATCTGCTCCAACCCACGCGTCCTTCTCCGCACTGCTTCGCCCTTGCTTACCCCTAGACTGCCCGCACCGTCTCACTCTGCACTGCTGCATCCCCGGGCCCACTCGTCCAGTGTAACCCCGACCGCCCGACCACCTTTTCCGCATCACCCTCCGCAGCGTACTCCTTCCGGCTGACGCTGCCCCTGACCTCTCTTCTATTTTGGTTTAGTGGTGAGTTATTGTGAAGTTAATATACTATAATTTACATATTATTATAATATAATATTGTTGACAATGACAACGCCTTCAATCATTTCCCAAATGCTCTTCTGCCGTATCACTCTATACCTCCCCAAAAAACGGCCTACCTCGCCTCCTCCGCTCCCCATTTCGCTTTGCTCTGTCGCGACCCGCGTCTTCCTCGTAGCCACGTCCCATTTTCATCATTTCGCCATGTCCACCCTCCGTTCGCCACGCTTCGCCCACTTCCCCCCGCTCCGCGTCGCCACGTCACGTCACATCCCGCCGCATCCCATCCCACCTCACCTGGCCGCATTCCACCTCCCAACGCCAAGCACTTCCGCGCCCCACCTTTTCCCTCCGTTTCGCCACGCTCCGCTCCACCCCTCGACGGCCCGCGTGGGGATCACGCACGGCGCCCGCGGCCACCTGCACTCGACCGACGCTCTCCGCCCGGCTCAGCCGGCCACTCGCAGCCCCCGCGGCGGCAGGGGCGCCAGCCCCCGCTGCGGCTCCGGTAATGATATTCGCGCAGGATTGTGGCAAAAAAAAAACGAGGGTCTGCGTTTTACTCACGTTGCGATTTGTCTATTGCTAAAAACTCGAAAGAGAAAAGCTGGCAGAAAATATGGTGACGGATATTTATGCATATAAATGCCAAGTTTCGTCTCGTTATCATTGTAATCTTCTACATTTCTCCTAATTTAACTAATTTATTTAGACCACTCATTGATGTTATTAACTTCATTTTTTCAAGTCACTCTACAAGAGAATCTCACTCCAAAAATGATTATTTTTTGAGATCACATTTTAAATGGCGTATATATTATAAGAATAGGAATTTTCCGAAAAACGAATTTTCGGAAAAAAACTGTTTCTAAAACAAATTTCCATATAACTGAAAATATATCATTTTTCTATACTTTCTTTTCTTATATTCCATTCTAATTTTTTGTCCTGACATTCAAGTAAGTCAATGGCAAGAAATATCAATGATATAGATGGCAAGAGATATCACATGATCACCTTATGTTTATTAACAATGAAACCAGGTTTATTCACTTTGTTTTTACAAGTTTTAGGGGGTTCATCTTGATTAAGAAAGCAACACAGTACGTACGCATCAACAATCTCAACGCTAATATAACATACAAAATAAAATTCGTTCACCTTTCATCTAAAAATTTCAGTAAAATTTAACTAGCACGGTGAAAATTATTATTGACCCGGTCTTCAATAAAAAACCCTTTGGCACGCATGTTGGTTTACAATACCTGCACTCAGAAACAAAAAGACCATGCAATCAAAAATAATAATAATAATAATAAAATAATAATAATAATAATATAATAAAAGCTATTCGCCCAAGAACGTGTACGAGGATGTGAACGACGGCCATGGATAATGAATAAGTAATTTTATAGGTGATATTGAGTGTACAAACTTATGTACGTAAAATTTGAGAATGGGGATTTAAGATGAAATGTGAGACAGGAACAAAAACGACGCCTGCTTGAAACAAGAAATAAATCGTGTAACATATTCAGTGCACTACCGTACGTTCGCAACGAGGGGAAAAACGAGCCAATGGATGTGACGAATAATGCCATGACCAGCATGTTCTAATTGGTAGAATGTTTACCATTTATGCCCCTGAAAACCTGCAGCAGATTTTGTTTAGCTATTTATGAAATCAGTACTAAGAGATGAACTGATTATACGCCCTTTCGGTACACGAAGAGAATTTTATGGGTAGTATATACCAAAGAAAACGCAAAAGTTGTTACAATATACCGGGTAGATCATAATGCAATAATTTTTCACGACGTCTTTCTGACCTACTTTTGAGTTTGTTAACGACATTTGTCTGACCTACCACTTACCTACATATAGCGTTTCCGTGGTTGCCTTCAAACAAATCCAGGCGAAAGAAGAGAGGTACATTAAGGAGCACATAGCAATTTCATTTTGAGCCCAGGAAACCCATTAGAGGAGAAAACACTGGACCCAAAACAATTTCCAAACAATTAGAGGAAAATTATATATTGAAGAAGTATGGCTGTATGTATTTAGCAATACACTACAATCATTGTCTGCAAGTTTTTTTTTTAAATATTTTCATTTTTTTGTAGAGCGAAGGTATTTGAATTCTGAACACTTGTTGTACTTTTGATTCTTTCCACAGATGCCCATGTCATTGTTTAAAGAATTATTTCAACGTTTACAATATTCTTCCGATTGCACAACTGTTACGACATAGACAGTTATGAAACAAATTATACAGTGTTTACGGGTATGCCTGTCTGTACGAGAACGATGAAGTTTCACGAAGCGATTACATGCGTGGCGTCAGTTTAGAATTTTTTTTGTAAAACGCGTAAAAAAAGTAGAAAGACAAAACTATAACTTAAAAGTTAAGAATGGCTCTAATAATAAGTCCTAAGTAATGAAAAGGTAACTTTTTCTTAAAGAAGATAGAGAGGAATTAAAAAGGGGGGGTCCACCAATAACCGCCCATTTGTACGTGGTCGTTAAATGAGAGGCCAAGATCGTGCAGATCTGTCTTTCCACACATGTACCCACTACTCATCAACGGACTCATCCTCATCTCATCCACTCACCCACTACTCATCGACGGACTCATCCTCATCTCATCCACTCACCCCCTACTCATCAACGGACATCTGCAACAAAGCGTCGGGAGATCAGGACGCAGCGAAAGCTGAGCCGCGCACGAGACACAATTTGTTCCGCGGCGGTTGCGAAATAAATGCACAAAAACGGGAAAAGCCCAAAGCCCTCCGGCGATGCGCGATGTGCCCGGCCTTGTTCTGCGTGGGCCCGCACCGCCGCACCCAAGCGTCGAAGCGGACTCTCCGCCCGTGCTTCTCCCATCCAAACAACCAACCTTCCTCTGAATAATTCATGGTTTTATTTGGCAGAAAATCTAATTGGTAAAAAAATTTAAAAAAATTTACACGCGATATTTCACTGCGGTTTCCGCATCACGACGCAGCGCGAGCGTCCGTCACGAGTGCTCGCCATTGATGAGCAGTCAGCGGAAAGGGGGGGGCAGCGGCGGCGGTGGTGGTGGGGGCGCCTATAAAACCGCAGGAGCCTGCGGTGGAGGGGGTGTTGCAGCCTTCCTGCTCCCATTAGTTTTAAAAAAACGTCAAAACTCATTTTTGTGAAACAACACTTTTCCAGGGTCCATATAATATTGTTTATGCACCAGTGGGTGAGTGATTGGGTCCTATGTAATGATCTCGTACCTCAAAATTCCGGTTTGAATTATGACCTTCAATCTCTGTTTCCTTTGCTCTTTTAAACCCAATCAATGGATGAATTAAACTACAATTGTTCGGGGAACAGTAATTTCTGAAATCGAACCTTGAGTTTCAAGAGTGAAAAAATGGTTAATTAATAACGAAAAACAAAAATTGTATTTTCCAAATTTTCGTAAACTGACACATTCTAATTTTTACTTTAAAACAGCAGTGTACACTTTTTCCTGGCCAAGAAGTGCGAGTTTTGTAAATATTTCTACGTCATTTTAACAGCATAAAAAGTTATATGACCTGAAAAGATAGTGACAATGCAAAATGTTTACATTGCAACTATACTTCATTTTTAAAATTTATATTAAATATTTGATTCATGTAATAATCGTCCTGTAAAACTTCGCATTTTTGTCTTGATATCTGGATTGGAACAGACAAAAAAAAACTTCATCAAAATGATTTGAGTAGAGTTAAATGTCCAGATCAATTTATAAAGATGACGCACTATTGAAAGGCATGAAAATAACGCATCAAATTCAAACACTTCATTCTTCATCGTTACGTAACAAAGTTTCTATTTCCATTGCACCGCAACGTACGTAGAGAGTGTACGCTGCAAAATTTCACGAGAAATTTCACCGGCTGTTTCGGCGGCGATGCATGCTTGACGGGCGAATCCGAAAGGGCTCGCGAAGGCGGGCGACGCGGGGGCGGGGGGGGGGCGGGCGGAGTCGGGCGTTAGTAGGCCTTTGAGAGCGCAGAGGGGACAAATAACGCGGACCTGCAAGAAGCGCGCTGTGCCGCGCCGTGGCAACGCCCAACGTCCTGGTCGGGAGGGCAGAGTGGGCCCCCAAGGGTGGGGCAGGCACAGGAACGGGGGGCCCCGGGCCCAGAAGACGAAGAGCAGATATCAAGAGACAGTAACGGATAACGGAGGCTGATGGGAAAATCCACAAGAAGCAGGGAGCGAGAGGAAATGATTAGGAGCGAAAAGGAGAGAACGTAATTAAAACATTAACTTCGGGAAAAAAGTCAATTTTAGAGGGAAAGAATAGCGGCATTCAAAACAAAAAGGAGTAAAGATAGATGCGGTAACAACGACACATAGATGCAGGCAGTGAAAAAATTGAAAAGGAAATGGATCGAAATGGCAGAAAATAGGGGGATTCAATCGGGGAAACAATCTTGAGAAAAGCGAGAAACCGAAAATATGAGATTAATGATCGCCAAAAGAGGAGGGTAGCCACGAGGACAAAATGGGAGGCCCGAAGGGCTGGCAACGGAAGCGAGGGAAAGGGAGCGCGAAGGGGCGGTGCCGGTTTCGAACGCACAACGCCCTGAAAGAGCGGCGCGGCAGGCGCTTTGGGGCCCAAACTTACGGCGGCGCGAGCGGGGGCGCGGGCGGGGCGCCGGGGAGTCGGGGTTGTTGTGCTCGCTTGCCCCCGCGGCTCAGCGCCGAACGCTGCGGGCACGGCGGGGGGACGGGTGAAGGGCGATTGCGGGCGACGGCGAAGCGTGGCGGTTGAGGGTGAGGATGGCGGGCGGGCGACTGGAGGGGAGGGGCCGGGAGCTGCAGCGGGCGAACGGACGGATAGATAGTGGGTGGGTAGGTTAGCAGAAGGCTGGCTGACGGGCAACGTCGGGCGGGACGGATCTGTGGGTGGGTGGATGGATGGCGGGCGGACGGTGGCAAGAGAGAAAAGGCGGACGGGGAATGGCATGGTGGGGTGCCTGCGATGGAGGACGGACGCTGGCAGGCGGGGGGACAGGCGGGTGGACAGCGGGTGGGCAGGCGGGTGGACAGGCGGTGCGCAGGCGGTGGGCAGGCGGGTGGGCAGGCGGGTGGGCGGGGGATGGGGGCGGACGGTCGGTCAGGAAACCGGTGTGTTGATGGGCGGACGGGCGGGCGGGCGGCGGGCGGGCGGGCGGGCGGGCGGGCGGGGGGGCGGGCGGGGGGGCGGGCGGGCGGGCGGGCGGGCGGCGGGGCGGGCGGGGGGGGGGGTGGGTGGGTGGGTGGGTGGGTGGCTGGAGAGCGAAGGTGGTCGGGCGATGGTGGAGGGCGCTGAAAGGCGGGCGGAAGGTCAACGCGCGAACGGGAGGGCGGGTGCGCGATGGAGGGCGGCGGTCTGTCTAGGGAACCGGTGAGTTGATGGGCGGCCGAGGGCGGGCTGGGGAGCGAAGGCGGGCGGGCGATGGCGGGCGATCGGGCGATGGAGGGCGAGCGGGCGGACGGCGACCTCCACGGTAACAAGACCCGCGCCACTAAAGACGCGAGATCCGGGCCGGCGACTCTCCGGCCGCTCCTCGCGCGCCCTTTCACGTGCCGCAAAGGACTCGAGTTTGTCAACGAATAAACGAATTTTACGTCAAACTAAATGCGCTACTTCTTAGGCTGTTTTCAGAATGCCATCAGCGGACGTCGCTTTCCAACGGCAAACGTATTCGTCAAAGAAGGAAGATTTTCGGAATCTATATGCGAAACTTCATGACCAATAAAAAAGAAATAATATTATGAGACAGTTCTTTGAGTTTTTTCGTTTTAATTGCATGTCTCCGCTCTATTTTGGATGTTACAGTTAACAACAAAATATATTTTGTAATTAATAACATGTAAACATTTCCGTATGAATAGTTAACGAAGTTAAAAGTACGAGCCCGAAATTGATAGAAATAAAGTAATTACTTTCAGAAACTTCAATTTTACGTAACGTATTTCACTATTTGATGAGTCAACGTACTACTTCAATTTTAAAAATGGAATCAACGAAAACCATTATTGAACAAGGGGCCCGTTTCCATTTCAATACACGTTTAATTTCTCGGATCTATTTGCGCTATGTAGGGCCGCAGCATGACGAGTAAAGCAGTATGTAAAGTATATTTTCAAATTAACTGCCTGAAACTATCGTTCTTCACTTCAATGATCTATTATCTTGAGGCAGCAAGCAGACAGAAAAATTAATGAAATTAAATTGAGAACAAAATGAATGCCTACATTTTTTATTACAAAAATTGTGAGTTTTTAACCCAAAGTAATGTGTTTATTTTGCAGCGACAACTGCTACCAACCGATTCTCGTGTTCAATCTAGAACAACTATTAGTAATATCTTCATGACGTTCGAACGAAATACAAGTGACGTTTAACTCTTGCGACAGACTCGAAGACACAAAAAGGAAAGAGCCTTATTCTTCGTAAGGCCTTTTTCACAAAAAACTGTCCAAGTTGTCGAAAGATGCACGATGCACCGCACCGTGCTAATATGTCGGGAAGGGAGACGCAGTAAACGTGCCAGGAGTGTATCCTACGCAAAGCAACAACATCATAAACATCGTCCATGCGGAACTGTGTCAGCGGGTCGACTTGGAGGGAGACGGTTAAAGAAACACCAAACGAGGGAAAGGCGAGGTGGAAGCGACGCGGCAAGTTCAGTGAGTAGGCGGTGAGCGCTTGGCGTGGGGAAATGAAGAACGGATGGCTGAGAGAAGGGCGTGGGGTGAGGGCTGGTGGCGAGTGGTGGTACGCGGTATACAACGGACGGCGGACGAGGAGATGGCAGTTAGTGGAGGAGGCTGCAGCAATGACTGATAAAGGACGATGGGTTTGGTAGCGGCAAGAACTGTCGGATGGTTGTGACGGAGCAGTGTTGGTAGTGGTAAGGAGGGGAATTTGGTAGTGAAGGTGGAATTGTCAAGAAAGATGGTGAGAGGGAAGCGGAAGCTGAAAGCGCCAAGTATTTGCTGTGGGTGGCGATGATGGTGGTTGTTGTGATGATGATGATTAGTGATTAAGATGTAACTCTCAAGGAGTGAAGGTTGGTGCTAAAGGTGGGATTGACAAGGAGTGGCGGTTGGTGGTGAAGGGTTTGCGGGAAGGAGTGGCTGTGGGAGACGTGGTGGTGGTAGCGCCTAGGTCTGGCGATGGTGGCCGGCGTGGGGAAGGCGGTGGGCGGTGGCGAGCGAACAGCAGGAGGCAGAGGGCGAGAAGGGCTAGGGGTGGCGGCGGCGTTCGACTGCAGCCCAGAAGCAGCGCCGCAGCTTTCATCTCTGAAAATGCGCCGCCCTCGCCTCCGTCCTGGCAAGATACAAGGATCCCGGAGTTTTCGTAGCCATCTCGTGGTGTTTTAACGCCTATAAATTGTGAGGCAGCTAGGGGAACGGCTGTGCTATTTACACAGTGAACGCTTCAGCCTGCTTGGAGCCAGAGGGCACATTCTAAGCGCCATGCAAATTTGCAGCAGACTGGATTTGATGAACAAAAAACCTGAAGGAAATCGAATTAAACGATTTATATATATATATATTTCTATCAACGTATGCTGTTTGTTCGAAATGAGCGTTTTATCCTCAGGAGTCAATTTTATGAATTAAAACTATATTAATACGTATTAAAATATTTTTTGAAGTATTATTTGAATTTTTTCCGCATCTCACTATTTTCCTTTATGAATAAATCCCGATTTTGTCTACGTGTTATGTGCAAAAGATAGTTTGAAAGGCAGAGATCAATTCTGTTTACGGGTACATTTCATCAATGGGGCAAAATATGGCAAAAAATCTCAGAAAACTATTTCATTTGTCTCGATTTATTCAACACAACTCAGGCCAAACCTTTCACCTTTCTCTAAATCAGAAAACCTACATCTGTGCACGACCGGAAAATAACTACTTACTCACTTGATTCCTTTCCAAACACCCACTACATGCAGTACGAGATATTACTCATTTATCTTCGAACGAAAAGGTCACTATTTCCTCTTCTCTACCGCGAAACGCATTCTTTCAGTTTCTAGATTCTAAAAAGAACTAAGTTTCAAGAAGGATCAGCAAATCTTTACACGAAAGTTGAGTTACTACAGTTCGGTGAGGGAAAATATCATAGAAAACGCAGAATTGAAGCAAGTTTCGATATTTTTCCACAAATAAATAATGAGAATCAGAAACAGGTCTCGCGGGGGAAACGGGCGTTGGCAACTTGACAAACATATCAACACACTCAGCAACTCATTTATTTTGAGTTGGACTGTTCTCCAACTTCCTTTGCTCGATCGCAGAAAGCGAGTTTAGCGCCGACCTCAACCTTCGCCAACCAAGTCACACGAGGCGCTTGCCGCGGAGTTCACGGTTCCTTTGACTCAGTTCCGCCTGAGTTCGGAATCAAGGCCATAGAAGTAACTTTATGAACTACGAAAACGTGAACTACGTTATTTTCGTTATCTTCATTATAGAAATTTAAATTCAAGGCATACTTGTGCACGAGAAAACGCATATTTGTGACAAAAGGTATTTTTCAGATTTCGCGAAAAATTATGAGATGAAAATTAGAACATTATTACGAAAATTTAGTATTCGTATTATTAAGAAAATACATTATACAGTAATTGTGACTTTTGTTTCATTGTAATATTATTTTAAAATTTTGTGATACAAGTAAGTTGTAAAATTGAGATTCAGAGGTTTAAAACTAAATGACACAATCACACTTCGATACAGATTTTCTTCAACAACGACACACACACACACACACACACACACACAAGCACACACACACACACACATTACGGAAATTTTGCAAAGCGCCTCAAGTCAAACACTGATCCTAAAACTAACTTCATCGCCCATAACTCAGAAAAAGAATGGAATCCAATCAAAGCAGCCATGAAAGTTGAGCGGCCATCTCCGGCGTCCCAAGCAAACCGAACATTTGATCTGGGGCGCGCGAAAGGTCCATCACGGCGACAGCCGCCTCGGAAATCAACGCCCTGGCAGCCGCGCGGAGCGACGCGGAGCCGCGAGGAGCGTAAACTCTTATGCCCGTCATTAGAGGGAGCGGACGCCGCGCCGCAAGGAGGGAGGGGAACGAAAGGGAGGGGCAGGCGGGCCAGAGAGCGTTAGGACGCGGGAGATGCAGATCGCGGCACAGAATGAGGTGAAAAGGCAGGGGGTCCATCCCAGGCGGATAGCGGTGTGCACTACGTGGAGAACGTTGGGGGTAGGAGGAAAGAACGGAATGAGTGAGGAGCGTTGTGACAGGGAACGGTATGGCGGGGAGCAGCCTGGTGACGAGCCATGTGATGGGGCGGAAAGTGGTATAGCGAGGAACGGCACAGCCGAGGCCGATGAGGGAAGCGGGGCGAGTGTACTGTGGAGAAGGCGGTTGGAACGTGGTTGGACGGAACGACGGGAGGTGTAGAGAAGCAGGGAGAGGCGGGGAGATGCGGGGCGCGTTGCAGAACGAGGTGATAAACGGAGCGAGCGTGGCCCATCAGAGCCGGACAGCCGTGTGAGGCGTAGCGCGCGATGTGCAATCGATGCGGGGAACAAATGGAATGAGAGAGGATCGTTGTGGCGAGTGTGGCGAACGAGATGTTGCGGTGGGGTACGGTCTATGTGGCGGTATACAGTAGGGGCGGAACGTAGTTTGGCAGGAAACGGTATGGCGAAGAACAGTGCAGACCAGAGTGGCGGTGAGCTCCGCGGGTCTGCGGTGCGACTGGGCGCTTGGGCCGCGTTGAACGGGACGACGCGAGGTACAGCAGGGAGGGGTGCGGGCGAGAGATGCTGAAGACCCGTGGGGCGGGGTGCGTCGGGGAGGGCAGCGGGACGGCGCGAGCGGCCTGTATGCAAATAGGGGGAGGCTGTCCGGGCCGCGAGCCAGGCCGCGCCTTCCTCTCCCCGCCGCCGCCGCGGGACTCCAAATTAATTTCTGGAATCGAGCGGCGGCCGCGCGACTCGCCAGCGCCGCGCCGGATAATTCCAAATTAATATCGTTACCGGCGTCGCGCGCGGGAGGGCGGCCGAGGAGGCGGGGCGTGACGGCCGGGGCGGGCGGCGGAAAAGTGGAGATGGGGCTCTGCACGAGGGAAATTGTATTGGCGAATAATGAGGGAAGTACTGGGAATGTTTTTCTTGGTAAATGACGTTAAGGGACAGTAATGACAGTCCCCAATGTTATAACACAAATTATGAGATCGGTAGGGGGAGATTAATTATTGGAAATTGTAAAAACCCGTAGTCAAAATAGTAAAAGTAAAAACGATAAACCTAGCAGAGGTTCTGCTCATATATACTGCACATAAAATTAGTACCTTTTTAACATCATAATCTCCCTATTCTCTAAAACCCTTCACGGGATGTGGACTGATATCCACAAATGCCACTGCCGAAATTACTTCTAGATCCCTGAAATGTTCTACTAGTAATGTGGCAATTACGCACGTTTGTATGACTGGTATCATAATATCACTACCTCAAGCTCTGAAATAGCTCAATCATTTTGCAACGTAGCGGATTATATTTGACACTTACCTCCCTTAGCAACTGGGTATCATGTAAGAAGACACAGAATAGACAAGTACAACGCTTTCGAGATCATGGAGGTATATTACGGGCTTTCGGTTTCATGGAATGTGCGTTTTATGCATGATTTCCTAAAGGTAATAGTAGTGTGCAGTAATAACTTCACATTATTAGGAGAAATTAATAAGGTTTTTATGTAACTTGTGATTCTGTAAAATGGAAATCTTGTAATAAAATTGTTATTAAATAAATAAAAGACGTCCGGTATCAGTTCTGCAGGAAGAGAACTTCGTTTTCCGACCAGACGCTGTAAACTATAAAGATGATTGCTACGCAATCGAAAATACCTTAAATTTAAAAATATATTTAATACCGGACAACAGTTTTTATTTATTCAATTATTAGAAGGTATCTATCTCACCAGCGATCTTATTAAAAATTGTTATTTTTGTTGTGGAGAAGGACTCATTTCTTACAAGAAGAAGCAATCGATGGGAAATCGGTGGCTTGTCTGTGACTCCCTGACGATTGAGACATTACAATTTCTTCAAATACCAGAGACACCTGTAAACAAATACAACCACCGCCACTGCCCTGACCGTCCCTCTCCTTTTCCGGAATTCTCCCCGCGGCATCAAGGGGTCGACAGTGACCCACCCCGACCCCCACTCCCCACCCGATCGCCCCAGCGCTGCAAACGGCGGCGCCTCCAACTTCCACAGCCACTTTCCGGTAATTCCCAAATCGTCTCGCGTTAATCATCGTTATTTCGTTCCCCGCTCGAAGGGCAACGCCCGAGGGCGGCCGCGCCGTTCGGATATTCAGCGGGATTAGGAGGTTAGGATTCAACTAAAAGGGCTCCGCGCGAACGAAATTAAGGGAAACAAGGAAAGGAGCGCGGCGGGTAACGCGGGCGAACAACGTGCTTATCGCGGAGCCGCTGCCGAACGTCGCCGCCCGGGAGCGAAGGTCGCATGTTAATCGAGGGCGCGGCCGCAGCAGGGGCGCACTGGCGGAGCTGACTTAGCGAAGCCGCCTCGTCGTCGGAAGTAGCTCCCGCCTTCCTTCTCAGTACTTCACAATGGCGATAATATAGGGAGGAATTAATTCAATAATAATAATAATAATAATAATAATAATAATCACAAAATGTACTGAACAGGTCCTAATAACAGATAGGTCTGCATCATCTAATAAACGGGCATTGTATGGCATGACAAGAAAAATAAAAGGTGTAGCTGATTGATGTCGCAGTCCCGCTAGCTCACAACATCCCAAAGAAAAGAAGTGAAAAATTCTAAAATATCAACTCTGGCAAATGAGATAAAGGAAATGTGAGCGACGTGGAAATGGTGATGATTGTACCAATAATTCTAGGCGCCACTGGTGAAATTCCTAAGTTCCTACATGAATCCCCAGCTGAACTGCAACTGAAGATGGAGTTATACATCCAGATGCAAAAGATTGTCATACTGGCCACATGTAACATTTGAGAAAGTTTCTGAACATTGATGGTTGATCCAGTGCTGATTATGATAGTTGGAACGTGTATCTTGTTCATGGTAACCGAGATCACGAGTGGAAACAAGTTAAATTGTGATGATGGTAATGATAATAATAATAATAATAACAATAATAATAATAATAATAATTCATCCTTCATTATCGTCTGAATGGCTGAGAACAGCTGGGCTTTTTGGCGAGACGGAAGGATTTGTACTGGCCATTCAAGATCAGGTAGTAGCTACTAATAACTACAGGCGATATATTATGAAAGAGAACTTCAGTGACAAGTGTCGCCTGTGAGAAGGCCACCGAATTATCCAACATATCTGCAGTGGATGCCTCAGTTTGCACAAACAGATTATTTACAACGTCATAATAATGTAGCCAAAATCATCCCCCAAGCCTTACAAAAGATCGGGCCTGATAAAGGAAAGCCTGCCATACTACAAATATCTACCAGAACAAGTTTTGTCTAATGAGAGAACAAATATCTTGTGGGATACTCCCATTGTTACAGATAGAACAGTGGAAGTAAATAAGCCTGATATTGTCGTATTCGACAAAACTACTCGTAGGGCAATAATAATTGATATCGCAGTCCCACTGATCATAATCTTCTGACAACTATCGCAGAAAAGAGGAGAAAATATCAGCTACTCTCAGTTGAGCTGAAAACTTGTACAAATTAATAGAGGTATATATTGTACCGTGGTTATTTCAACTAATGTTGTGGCTGAAGATTGGAGGATTGTAAAGAAAACTCCATCTAAATGAGTGGCACCTCAGAACCATGCAGAAGGCCGTGTGCTGGCAACCACCAACATTGTGCAAGGTCTTCCCTAAATCATTGAAGCGGAACCTGAGTGCACTGGAGCAAGAACTTCTCACCATCTGTCTCACCATATGTGTGACGTTCTGTCCTTGAGTTTACCGAAAACCCGGAAGAGCGTGAAATTTTGAAATATGAAATAATGATAATTAATTCATCCTTCATTATCGTCACTTCATCTTCCATCTCCCAGGACCAGAAACTTTCATTCAAAATTCTTATAGAATAAATAAACAAGGAAATGCATTTAATTTTAATTATAATACAAAGTAAAATTGCGTACGTTGAATGAACTGTTCCTGAATTAATGCATATTATTTATTAAAATTGATCTAACTGCTGGAGTTTTGATTAACTTAATGCTGATTCACGAGTAAAACTAACAGCAATGGTGCCGCTTCGAACAGAGTTCTTAAATTAGTAAAAGCAGTGGGTCATCATATCTATCAAGAGAAATATTAAACTGTAGTAGCTAATATGAACTTGAAAGCTCACAAAGACGGTGCTAAAAACATTAAAACATGAAATTAATAACCTTTCTAGCTCTAACGAATATTCGTTCGCAAGCACAATATCACTACGCGGCCATGCGAGGCCAATGATCGCTCTAAATTTTGGTGAATCTTGAAATGGCTAATTTAAGCGCCTATGAAAATGGAACCCTTTTCAGCTACAATGGCATGTTTCACTGATGAAATACCACCACTTTCGAAGCACCCTGTAGGATCTGGCAGCGACGTGGCGCGCAATTACTTGATTAGGCCGGCGCCGGGGGCGCCTGCTGTGTATGACTGCGCCGGGCGGTGTATGTTACGACGCGCCACCAGCAACATTTCGAGCAGACGGGAAGGGGGCTCTACGCTTAATGACGCAATGAAAGAGCAGGCCAGAGAATAAACAGAGGTAGGAGGAGGAACGTACGCAGTTAGACTAACGACCGCCGTGGATATCCGTGAATCGCACAAGCGATGCCCGTAGATTCCTTGCTTAAAAGACTGTGTTCTCCTGAGGTTGGAAAAACGACCACGTCAAAATCTTTCATGTATACCAAGAAGCATCAAGCAGCATTGATTCTCATTACCGCACATGTTATTTTAGCATAATTCATATTCGAAATTTTTCATATGACTCTTCAAACCCGAGGTAATCAATAACGAAACCTCAAAGATGTTTTTTTCATTCTTCCATTTTTCCTTATTCACTGTTCAACATGGAATTGTGTTATCTAGAGACAAATTCAGAAGAAGAGGTTCTACTTGAAATGCGCCTCTACCTAACACCTGACCTATTTACGAAACGAACTAAGGATTTCAACACCTCAAAACTGATTGCGGAGTGACCAAGCACTATTTTTGCGATGTGGAAATATCGGAGTGGAGGAAGAAGCGAAAGCGAAAACAGGATACTAGACACGTGAAGAAAAATAATGCAGCGGAAAAAGTAAGAGTACGACAATGCGTTTTTGATTGATTGATTTTTCCTGTTTCCGGCGCGTCAACTGCTTCGGTCATGAGTCCCGTTCGTGTAGTCATGTTTTTTCCTCGGGAGATGGCGATGATCTTCCCCGTTGGATGGCGAGATCCGCGCCGACCTACCGTCGGCTAGTGGGGTTTCGCCCCAACCAAGACTCTCCACCAACGGGGCACTGCCCCAGCCGGGACAAACTCTAAGCTCCCTGACCGGTCTCACAATGCGTTATTGGAAGAGTTTATTCAAGAGAACGATGCACATGGCTGAACGATCGATGGGAGATGAAAGAAGAAACAAACGGGAAACAGCAAACTAGAAATGTTGCAGCGCACGGCTGCAACGCAACTGGCAACTCAGGCTGGGTGGCAGTCAGGGGGGGATGCAGAAGTATTTCAGAGGGTACTGCAATTTCAGTTCAGACCTCATAAATATTTTAAAATAATTTTTTTTAAAATCTAAGCCTAAATAAAAAACCCACGAGTACGCTGATTTGGAGATGAAGAAATCTATAAGTGGTAATTATTTTCAACAAAGTGTAAAGTGACGAAACGTTGTGGCAAGTATCTTAGAGAACGCAGGTGTCAGACCAGAGCTCTATAAATATTTTTGAAATAATTTATTTTGAATTGTCAGCTAGAAATTAATAAAGTACGAGTACATTATAAAGGAATACTGTTTGTAAGCGATGAGATCTAGTATATAAGTTAATTATTTGGAATAAACTGAGTAAAATAACAATAAATGTTGTGAATCTTTCAGGAGACAAAACCTTTATAAATATTTTTGAAATAAGTTATTTCGAATTGTCAGCTTGAAATTGATAACGTACAAATACACTGATAAAGGGAATACTGTTTTTCAAGGGGATCATATTCAGTATAGTATGTGTTAATTATTTTCAATAAATTGGTAAAACGAGAATAAATTGAGGTTTCTGAGGGGGCCCCGCCCCTTCCCCAGAACCGCCACTGGCGCCTGCGGGTGGCGGGCCCGCGCGCCTCCGCGCCCGCGTTGGAACACTTCCTTCTGTTTACGAGCAAATGCGCCTGCATTTACCCGACTACACATTACTGCTGCAGAGCTGCACGCGGATTTTCGACGCGCCTCGGCAATGTAGACTAAATGAAGAACAATTTCAACAACCGGAGTAAACTTGCGCGAAAACCTCCAATGCGTCTATGAGTAAGTTCTTGACTAACATGAGAACAGAAGCTTTATCGAAATTCAGACGTAATGTGCCATTTCTGCACGAGAATAATTAAAGTTGCAAATAATTTAAAATCCCAACCATAGGCTAGAGGCATACTTTTTAAATAGAAAGTAGCGGAAGAGCGCGTTAAAGGAATAGTTCTCCTACAGCAAACATTTTTCATTACCTCATTCATTATCATACAATACTGATTTTTGGTCCCGAAAGTGGCAGTATCTATTACAACAGTTTGGAATAATACTGTTCACTGACGTAATATCTTCACACCGTGAAATACACGACGATTTACTGCCATGCCGCTGCAATTAGAGTATAGACCGCAGAGCGGTCACAGAGCGATAGACGAGGTACACATGGCTCCCGCAAACCGCATTAAACAACCCATCCACATGGCCGCTATAATGAATTAATCACATCGTATTAATAAACTTTTTAAAAACGAGATGGCTTGTTAATTAGATTCCCGTTAGCCGTCGAACACGTGATGCGGGGACGTCCGTTTATTAATACTGCGCTCAAGGGCTTAAAAATGAAAGTACGGGGGCTATGGCCCACCGCAGCACGGAGGCTAATCCCCACCCCAAAAGCGCCATCACGTCGATGTCACGGCCCCTACTCCCCTCCAGCCCCGAACGAATGACGGGGCGAAACATTTTGCATCGACGTCTCCTTTCACGTTAGCCAAGCCATATTTTGATACACACCCGTGGGACTTCGGTGTGAATGGTATTTGGAGTTCCGTGACGACTTCTTTCGTAATAAACGGTATTTGATGAATAAAAATTTTGAATAAAGTGAAATAAAATACGGATAGAGCAGTAGACAGCTAACATAATGATTAAATATTTAAATTTAAAAGAAACATTAATTTGACAAGCAATATTCTATTTCAAAAAGAAGATACGTTAAGAAAAAATGCATTCTAAATTGTAAGTTTCTTAAATAATTACCATTAATAAACAGATGAATTATATTAATGAATTATTATAATTGAATTATAAAAATGATATAAAATGAGTGATTTAGATTTCGTGATGAAATACAAATCACACAAGCAGTTTAAACTTCTAATAACACTTCGATCATAGTTGCAAATAATATGTGAATGATTAGGAACTACCGAAATAAATCAAAACGAAAGAATTGTCACAACTTAAGGGGAAAACAATATTTATAGACAAAACGAATACGTAGGAACAGAATAAAGAGGTCATTTCATCTGTATTTCAGGCGTTTGGACATATTAAATAATAGAAACATCTGGATAGGTGCAACGAATTTTTCATTCAACATTTCTGAAAGTGTTTGTTTAGGATGCGGAGCAGGCCAGCAAATACATGTATCCTACAAGGCCCTCTCCAGGGCTTCGAGCGATTACGGAAATTAGGGCGTGGCTCTGCCGCTCCCATAAATCGGCCAGCACAAGGGCGGCCACGCAGCCTTACCGGCAGGTGCCCGCCCGCGTGCATGGATCAGCGGAAGCTGCGCAAAGCCAGCGGCGATGGCACGAGTTAGACGGCGCGCGCGGCGCTCCTCCGCGGATCCCACGAGGGGCGGGGCGGGCGGCGGCGTCATGGCCCCCTAGGCGCCGCCACCACGAGGATCTAGCGGCGTCGCGTCGCGTTCGTCTCTTGCACGGCCGTGCCTCCCCCCACCACCACCTGCCCCGCTCGTCGGCTTACAGAGATGTTTTGTTACTACCTTCTCAACAAATGTACGTCAAGGCTACTTTAGAACACATTCTTTTGTTCAAAAAATGCGCTTCTTGCGCTTAATAACGGGTTAAGGGTTTTATATGTTGCAAAAGTACTCTTTATCACTTGGAATGATCAATATTTCTAAGACACTCCGCGTGCGGTCTAGAAACAATTTTAATATGACGAAATCAAAACACTAAAATTTTTTTTTGCATGTTAGTGAAACAAATGCAATGAAATCAAATCAAAAATACATACGACAATTGGTACAGACGTCCGATCACTCGAGGAAGATACTTTGTTCTCCGTCGCCGTCGCCTGAAAAATTATTTACACAATCGGTTGAGGTTAAAAGAACCAATTTTGCCTAAAAATGGAGTATTTTCTTTACTTGTCGTGGTCACGGTAGGTCTTGTGTCATTGACATATTTATGATGCCCCAATGGGGCTGATAAATACATTAAGACAAGGTATCGCCCAAATACCGTGTATGATGTACCAGTTTTCGGTTATTTTGGAGCACTATTTGAAAGAATACAACAAAAACTAAAAAGCACCTTTATACAGACCTATGTAATTTAAGTAGAATTAATGAGTAAATTCACTTCAAATACCTGCTTTCCCTAAGAGATCATGCCGCTTATAGACACCGCAGTAAGCCGAATAGTACCATAACACTCTTCCAAACTTCCAGCTATTCAGCATTTCATGAAAGTTTAACACATAAAAATGAGAACGTTCTATATATTTTTTCACCTCGATTCTCGCCAGAAATCATCGCTCGGTTATTCCATCAATCGCCATGTTTTCCTCAGTCGGCGTTCTTCGTCTTCAGTCATCTTGCATCCTCCGCCGCCGCCACGCCGCGCGCTGAGCCGCAGCTTTGGCTGGCGAACCCCGGGCCCCCCCCCCGCCACAAAAAAACACGGCTTCGCCCCAGGCCTTGATCCGCCTGTCGCCCTCGCGATTCGCCCTAGTTACGCACGTGCTCCGTCGGCGCGCCACCGTCTCAAAGCGCACGACGCGGCTGGGCGCGGCGCAAGACGCAGGTGAGGCTGGGGCTCGAACGGATCGATACTTTTCCCTGACTGATCGACTCGCCGAGAAGAAAGCGAACAACGCGACTTTTTTTTTGATTTCCATGCCAGCTCTTTAGCGAGGCAATCAAATACACAAGCAGAACAGCGACACGGGTACAGACACTGAAATACAACCGAAACTGAACATATGCGTTTCACAGCAAATAAAAAGCCAATGTTGTACTTTAAACCCGTTACATTTATACATCAATATGAATCATCATAAAAAAAAAACACTTTTATTCCTAGTTTAAAACACCTGCTTTTTAGGGGTTATTCATTACTTTTTAAAAAAAAAGAAAGGGAGATAGAGAAAAAATTTAATTCTAATTGCAATACACTGATTTTCATGGTGCCTCCCACGTTCAGTAGCTCTGTTTTGTTTTAAAACTAGATGTACAAATTAACAAATAATATTTCCATTTTCTGTCCTCTTCTACTAAGTCGATGGATCATCTACATAAATGATTATTAGGAAAGAATAACCCTTTAATACGTAAACAGCAATTTATTTACATTACTCTCAGCCTTTACTGAAAAATACCCCAGGAAAGTACAGGATTTTAGCCACTGCAAACTAACAACAAATTAAAATTTGGGCGTGCTCATGAATATTTTCAGGCCTGGAGTTGTGGTTGATTAATAACGAATGGTGCTCCTGGCATATTTCTATATGGCATTCTCGAAAAAAAATAAAATAAACTTTGGGAGTTTGGTGAAAGGAAACACAACTCCCAACTGCATCTATTCAAGATCCAACTGTGATGCAGAGTTTTATTCTGCCACGCTACATAACTTTCCCAGAATCCACATCGATTCCCTAGAAGCGACTCTTAGAATCCTAGAGCGATCCAGTTTTTCAGAATTATATATACTTTGCCGGTGTTTAGAGCCCGCAGATGAAATGGCCCATAACTCGAAACAAGTTCCAACTGCGGAACATTATCCCGAGGTCGTTCTTTCAAAAGAAAGAACCAAGTTAGACAAAAGATGGCACGGTCGTCGTAACGAATACATACCCCGAAGCACGATATTGTACACGAGGAATGGTCGAGAAATTCCGAAGCTGATAGTACTAGGAATTTATAATATGATTGTGCTAATTTTAAAATTTTTTGTTTCTAAAAGGTTATAAAAACTAGTTTTAAATAAAAGGTTTTTAATCTGGAACTTTGAAACGGTGGAGGAGGAATGTTCATGAGCTAGAAGAGTCTCTAGTTTCACATCAGGTCACTATTTAACAAAACAGGTACCACTGTCATTCGGCCTGAAAAGATGGGGAGTTTTGTTCTCGAAATCAATTTACGCTGTTTATAACGTTATATCAGAAAATTATAAAATATTGCAAGATAAGTCATAGAACTTCATTAGTTTGGGCCAGAGTTGTGCAAGTTGAGCTAGGCGCTCCGAATGCTGAACAAAGCGAGGGGATCTTAGATTGCAACTGCGGGAAAAAACGAGAACATCTCCGACGACCCCCCCTCGCTCCGGCGCGATGCTTCAGCGCCCGTCGCGACAACTACCCGGCGGCCGTTACGGGCGAGTCAACAGAAGTTGCGCGGAAACAGGGCAGCCCGTCCCTCCTGCGGCGAGTAACCCGGGGCGGTGCCGGACGCCCACGAAGGGGACGGTGGGGCGGCAGCGGCGGCGGCGGGTGGTGGGGGGTTGCGGTAGGCGACTGTGGGTGACGGGTAGTGGGCGGCGGAAACGGTAAACGAACGGCGGTGGCGGCGGCGGGCGAAGGCGGGGGGCGGGGAGGCGGCGGCGGGGGCGGCGAGCGGCGGCGACGGTGGCGGGGGCGGGCGGGGGGGGGGGCGGCGGCGGCGGGCAACGGTACGGCGACGGCAGCGTAGCGACGGCGGTGACGGCGGGCGGCGGGGGCGGCAGTGGGGGCGCTGGTAAGACGGGATGAGGCAAAACCGGAAGTTGGTGGCGGGGCCGCGAAGCGGCAATCCGTTTCCCGACGCGGCGACGGGCCCTTTCCCCCCACAGACCCTTGAGCCAAGAGGTGCGCAAGTCCATTGCACTTCACCGAAGGTCGGGATCTGTTCTCCGGGGTAGATGAAAAACTTGATCATGCTCAAAGACCTGCCAAGGATGCATCTAACTCCCCTGTGCCACATTCAACCCCTTAACATAGATGAATTCTTATCAAGAGTCCTCGTGCTTCGTCGGTATCGATGCTTCGTTACGCTGACATAAATAATTCAAGATACTGGTTCTTCGAGAACTTTCCGTTCTTGCAATATTTTATATCGGTTATGGAAATTTGAGTGTAAATGAGTTTGTGTAAATTTGAATTGATATTGAACGAAATACATCAAACTGAGATTAGATCTTTAACGAAGGTCACATGGACTGTCAAACACTTATAACTCCAACCTTCGTTATTGAAGTTCACGATAATCGGGCGCAATTTTTAGAAAATTGTTTCATACACTTTAGGAATACGAGCTTCTCTCAACATCTTCCTGATACACACAGTCGAACCCACTTCTGTCCCCTAAAGCTCAAATTTATACAGGCAGGAGAGGGCCTTCCAAAGCATTTAGTGAAGAACGGTGAAGCACCTGAAAGCTCCCCCATTGTCCTAACTGAAACCTAAGACGCCCGCGCGGCGCCGCCTCCCTGCCCACCACCGCCGCCTCCGCCGCCGCCGCGGTTTTCCCCTGCGCGGGAACTTTCTCGTTACGCCGCAGGCCG
>CAXIVR010000005.1:118464584-118532077 GCA_964035755.1 Teleogryllus oceanicus | reverse complement strand
TGGCTGGGGGGTCGGGGGGGGTGCCCAGATCAGTGTCGTTCGCTGGACGCCAACGGCATCCTCAACGTGACGGCGCAGGACAAGTCGACGGGAAAGAGGCACATCACCCATCACCAGGGCCGCCTCGCAAGAAGGACATCGACCGCATGGTGGGCGAGGCGTCGCGCTACCGCGAGGACGACGACGAGCAGCGCAAAAGCGCATCGCCACCCCAACGCCTTCGGTCCTACATCACGGCGTCAAGAACGCCATGGAGTGCGTGCTCTCATGTGTTTCTCCTTGCGCCTTCGGCTCATCTTCGTCTTTGCTCTTCTTCTTTCGCCTTTCATTTATTCGTCTTTCGTCATTCGACTTTCCTTTGGTCTTCGCCCTTTCGCCCATTGCTTTCGCCTTCATCTTCGGCTTCGTCTTGGTCTTTCGTATTTTCGTCTTTCGTCTTTCAGCATTCGACTTTCGTCATAGACTAAAGGGTAGTCTTTACTCTATGCTTTCGTCTGTGGTTTTTCGTTTTTTCGTCTTTCGTCTTTCATCATTCGAGTTTCGTCTGGTCGTTCGTATTTTCGTCTTTCATCTTTCAGCATTCCATTTTCTTATAGACTAATGAGTAGTTTTTTACTCTATCTTTCGTCTGTGTCTTTCTTATTTTCATCTTTCGTCTTTCATCATTCGATTTCCCGTCGTTGGTCTTCGTCTTTCGTCTTTCCCTTTTTGCCTTCGCCTTTTGTCTTCGGTTTTCTTCTTTTGTCTTTTTGTCTTTCGTATTTCTCCTTTGTCTTTCGTTATTCGATATTCCTTTTCACCTTTCTTCTTCGTTTTTTTTTTTGTTTTGTCTTTCGTCATTCGACTTCCTTCTTTCATATCTTTTCTTTCTTTTCCTTTTCTCATTTATCCTCCGTCTTCGTTCTCGGTTTCCGTCTCGTCTCCTTTTTCGTTTCGTATTCGTCTCCTTTCGACTTCGACTTCGTTTTCGTCTTCGTTTTCGTCTTCAACAGTGGGCTTCCTCTTTCGTCTCTATGTCAGGTGTCTGAGGATAAATGTTATAAAATTCCCTTGCATGTGGAGAAGGTCCATGATCATTTTTCCAATGATTATGTTTGGGAAATTTCATGTAATGACGTTACACATGTACAATGTGCTCATGAGTTGAAGGGAACTTGTCAAGCGCTGATTTCGCCGGGTGCTCAAAATCTTTTTGGCCAGAACGTCACCTGCTGACACAATCGTTTGAGAGATCCCAACAATCAAGAGCAAATGTTACATGTGCAATATCATTATATTAAATGTCATTATATTAAAATCATTATAATTAAAAATCATTCTATTAAACTTTTGTCAAGCCTTAGGGTCTGAAAACAATCCCTGAAAATAAAAAAACAATTTCACAGCATGTTTTGCGATTAAAGAAACTGGAGGGGGGTGGCGCATTTCTAACTTTAGATTCGCATTCAGCGCGTTGGCATGCGTAAAAAACATGTGTAAAGTCTTTGGGTCGACTACAACTCCTAATAACAATAATTTCACGGTGGTTTTCGCAAGTAAAAGATGGAGGCTGATGGCGCAATTCTGGCTTCATATTTGGATTCAGGACGTCGAAATAAGTGCCTGTATAATTTACAAACAATAGTGCTAATATAATACAATAATGCTAATTTTAACAATTGTGAGACAATTCTCCTTGAATGAAAATTCCTTATTTATTCGTGTTCAATGATTCGAACAGACTAATAACTTTGGATTCAATCTGAATCTGCAATAAATTTAAAAATTCCTTTTTAATTTCCCTGTTTCCTTCTGTATATCTGGATTACGGTTGCAGAGGTAGACTAATTTTAGAACATATTAATGGCTTTCTTCAAAATATTAACTTTTCACTTCACATTTCTTTCGCTGCTTGGTATTTTCTCGAGATATCACTCCAAGTACTGTAATATTGGCACGACTGGCAAAATTAAATTTTGCGAAAAAAAGAATTTTAAGGTTTTCGCTAGTCGTGAAATACAGGTTCTATGTTGAATTTTTAAAAGTGACCCTGATTTGCTACAAAATGTCTTGTGAATGCGCTGCGGGGGGCGTCGCGAATGTGTTTACGACCTTTTTGGCAAATAGAATTCATAATTAAATAAATGGCGCCTTGAAAGCCTTAAAAATAATTTGGTATAATTAAGTTAGAGAAAATTAGATGTAGTTGACAATGTTCTCCACAATCATACTAATTGTGGGATTTCGGGCGTCTTTTATTGTTTCTTAAAACGAAACCCCCTTTTGCCAAACAGACAACCCCCTTTTCAAATTCCCGACGGTCCACACTATTCTTGAATCATCGTTGACATTAGCGCTCGCAGCCGTATATTTTTAGAGGTGCTGCACTCTGCTGGTAAGCCAACGAAACGTATTCGTTGGCGCGATCTTTTGTGAATACACTCCAACTTCACTGGCGTGTAGTCTTTTACCCTTATGAATGTAAGAAGAGTTTCTAACGTGTGTCGGAAAACCGGAATATTCAACTATAAACTGTAAATGTCAGGTTTCGGTTACGAAAAGTAGATAAATTCTGTTCCTGTTTTAAAATCTGTCCCTCTAAACGTGGTGTGAGAATCCATTTTTTGCGGGTCCTTGTTAAAGAAAAATCGATTGACGGTCAAACGTCCCCTGACCAGACCGCGTGTAGTTAACGCTGGCGCCTAAACCGTTCAGCAAATTTTCTCCAATTGATTTTCCCCGATCGATTTTGAACGAACTCGAGGCTTTTGGAGATTCAAACACATATTTTGTTTTTTGAGTACTTTACAAAACTTCAAACATAGTTTAAAAATTGTCTAAAAAGGCTCCAAATTTTAAACTTTGTCCTCGGAGGGCGTAAAGACGCAAGAATGGTTACAAGTCTCATGATTGTTGAATTCTTGTTCTTTCGAAAATAGCAAAAGTTCAATTATTTTTAGGCGTTTTCCCTACATTCAATACTGATGGTAGAATTTTTCCTGAATGAAAGCGTCCTTTAAAGTTATCTTGAAATAAGGTCATGTTCAATTGTCCGAAAATATGGTATTTTTCGAAAGATTTTGCGTGAAATGTAGGTAATTTAAAATGTTAAAAAACTTTCCCCAAACGACTCCCAATTTTTCTTTAAATTTTTTTCCTGTAAGGATGGTAAAAAATATAGTGCTAATTCCATTTTCGGGGAGCTCTAAGCCATTTCCAAACTACAAAATTTAAGACTGATATTTTGGCCTTAGACAAAGTCAGTTGTAAAAAATATGCTCTTTAAAAAGGTCACGTACAATTTTTTTAAGAAAAGAATAAATTTCGCATAATTTGTACCTGAAATTATCAATTTATAAAAACATTTTCTCAAAAACCGCTCCAAAATTCTTTCTTCGATTTTTCTTTTGAGAGAAAATGGTTCCTAAAAAGAATGGCGAAGTCTCATTTTCGTTTATATCTGAATATTCGAAAATTGCAAATTTAAAAAAATAATGGAGAAAGTGCTGTTAAAAAGCCTCACTAGTTTATTAATTTTAGCGGGTTTTGAGAATTTTAGATAGACTCTTCTAGGGGGCATAATTAACAATATACAAAATTAGGTCGATTTTGATTCAGTGGTGAGTTGTAGTTGACATTTATATAATTGAAATGATTGAAGGCGTTGTCATTGTCAACAATAGTATTCCCAAAACAACGCCTTCAACCCATTTCAATTAAGTCGATTTTCCCCAAAAGGAAAGTTTATAATTGACGGGTTGTAGCATGGCGCAAAATTTTAAGTGCCATTTTAAAGTTTGTCAAATTACAGCCTTGATCGATATTGCGATGTATCACGTTAAATGTGTCTTTTTAATATGGTAGGTGTGATTACTAACAGTGTTCTTTTTAATTATTTTAACAAATGAGAACTATCTCTAATATATAAGAACATTTTTAAAAGAATATTAAAATACTGTAAAAACAATGCATTGTTTTATTGGAACATTATCAACATATTTTAAAATTTTTTACACGATGTTTCGTTACTTTCTCCACAAGTTGAATATAATCAGTTAAAAATTTTTTTACTTTATAATGCATTAATTAAAACGGTTCTATACAGTGCAATTGGTACCAAAACAACATAAACAGACTAATAACTCAAGCTTTTCCCTTGCACCCAAATAGAATGTAAAATTGGGCTGGTTTATGTCTTGGTGGATTTAAAGGGCTTTTTCTATGATCTCTAATTCCATTATTCAAATTTACGCATTGCCTCTCACATTTTACTAGACACTAATTATTCTTCCGTAAAAAATTTTTTCAAAAAATCTTTGTAAGGAAAGTTTCAAAATGAAATTAACAACAGAAAAGCGTACATGACTCCCAAAAAAAGCTGCAATTCCCTAAAAATTAATACTTCCGTTTGATTTCAATCTAGCTTCAAAATTAAATCACATTTAAAGGGAAAAGAATACAAAAAATTAGTTTTCAACTGAACAATAAATCAAATGTGTTCTTCAGGATAGTAAAAAGTCCCAAATTTCCCCAAAAAAATGAAACAGAACGTTGTCTATAAGAACGGGGTTTATAACGGTGTCCACAAAATGGATGTGAATCAAGTCACATTGGAACTACGAAAAGGAGTTTAAAACAGAAATACAGAGTATGAAGTAATATTAATTTTCCAATCTTTAAAATGAATGTACTTTTCAAAATGGGAACAGTGTAGGTGGTTCAGGGCATCAATTGATGTCACTGCAGTGCATCTGACTGCGAGTCCTGGGTTCCACTCCCCACGGTGACAGTATTTTTCGACACTAGCCAGCTAGGTCAATTCAGTTACTGTCTGGAGGAGATTCTGGCGGCCAGCTGTTCTGATCGGTAGTTTTACATAGTTTCTCTGATCAACATCAGGCGAATGCCGAAGCAGTACCTAAAAAAAGGGTCACGGACCGCTCGCGATATTTCCCTTCCTCTTCCTTGTCCTATCCTCACTCTTCCACACACACCTACTCACGCATTACTCCCCCTCTTGTCAGGAGCTTAGATTTTGTCCCGGTTGGGCTGGGCAATGCCCGCTAGGGGGGATGCCTTGTGGAAAACTCTGCGAGTCGATTTGTAGGTGGTACCCAAATTCAACCTCCAGCTGGAGAAAAAACCGCCAAATCCGCCAGAAAACAAACTACACTTACAGGAATAATAACTTAGTGTTGACTTGCCCGGAATCCAATTAATCAATCATAGATGGGTTAAGCATGAAGGGCAGAAAATTGATTGGGATGGAATGGTAATGCTGGAACCAGAAGATTTGAAATTGTTAAATCCAAGTGATTCATTGCGAAACAAACACACCCTAAACATACAGTCAGATATGTCCCAAAATGTACATGAGGGCAAATTACTCTTCAAATATCGTCATTTTCCCTTCTCGCCCGGGGCTCTTTTTCTTGGACTGGTTACGTGCTGTGGTCACAACAAACCTCCCCATTATACCCTTTACGCTCAACGCTCCTTGACATGGTTTGGTGTCGGTGAGGACGCAACATAAACTCTTCCGATACGGGAGTAATATATTAAACATATTGCGGGTGTGGTACGCAGAATACAACTTTGATAGAGTCCATGACGAATTACCTTTAATGGTAAGTGTGCTTAAAATACATATTACATATTCATATAATAGTGAAATTTTTATCCACTTGTTTAATAATAAACATCACATGAATACTTGGAAGAGTTGGACGCCATCCTATCACGAATTTAAATGTATGTTAACAAAATAATTAGATCTGAAGAAGTCACAAAACCATTGAGTCAAACGTTGTCTAAATAATTACATTAAAATGTTTTGATAATGATACAATAAAACACATATTCTGCTTAAGATGTTAATAATCTTGACAAAGTTCATAAAGAACAACACATTGTTCTAATTTTTTAAAAAATAATTAAATTGAATGGTTAGTTAAATATATTTTGTCATGCCTTCGCATCCAAATATCATTACATCATTAAAGTAATTATACTAATGAAAACCAACCGATTAAATTGCTCAAAGAATTTGAAGCAGAATTTAATTTTACTTAAAATAAATTTTAACTTTTCGTTTGAAATGAACTCTGGAAGATAACTTTCCCAAATTTTGCTTAAACATATTTTCTTGCCTTAACAAACTAAGGTCTATTCAGTTTTGAAGGCATCTCATTTTGGTTTTGTTGCACTTCTGTTTGATTGGGTTTTACTATTGTTTAGCAGGATGGAAAAAATGATCCCGCATGACTTAAAATATCATTACATCCTATATTCCCAAATTTCTATTCATTTCAAGACATAACAACATATAAACTTATACAATCGTTATTAATGTTTCAGAAATTTTTAAACGATTCTATTGTAATAAACTGATAAAGTACGATGTTGGCTTGATTTAAAGGGACTTTGAGATTAAAGATATTTCATATTAAAAAGATACATACAACAGTACTTTGCTAAAATGTACTATCAAAGTACTTAAAATGTACATACAACAGTACTTTGGTAAAATGAAAATTACTCTAGCTTCAAGGAATGATTAGTAGGAAGGAGAAGCTAGTCAACTTTTACAACATACGTTTAACAAAATAATTTATTCCAGGCACATTCTCATATCAGTGTTTTGTATCAGTTAAAATGTTTTACATACTGAATTGTAATAGCCATCAAGAATACATGTTTATTATTCGTAGACAAAAGTATCTTCGTATTTCATTTATTTATTAATATCAACTCTTTTCTCGCAACTATAAAGTAGTAGAAAGAATGTTGATATAATTCTGCTATAAAACCGTGCTTTTTTGGCAAAAAAATTCATTTGTGGTCCCCGACACCGAAAAGTCGAAATCTGTTTTTCTATATGCAGTAAATAGCTTTTCCATCTCCCCAAAAACGATTCACGTTTTGTGGGGTTATAGATACCGAAAATTGGTTTGCTGGAAACGTCTGGTAATTGCAATCGCCTGTTTTTTGGGAAATTGTTTTAAACAAAAATGATGAGATTTAATTGTTAGGCTCAATTCGAGTAATCCGTACCAAATTTGATCTTTTATCTTAACAACAGATACGTTCTCTTGCAAAACCCTATTGGTATACAGATTGGTACGTAATATTTCGCCAACAATTTTCTTTCTTTACACTAGTTATGCAGTATAAATATTATAATGCTGCGAAGGGGGCAAAAACAGAGATTTTTTGACAGAAATCCAATTATTGAGGGTTTTTATGCAGTGAACGTGGATAAATATTGTTTTTATTTACGTAAATAACGTTCTCTAACACTGAGTAGTCAAATTACGTTTTGTCATGCCGAACACCGATTTCCAAACACTGATCCTTGACGGTCGGTGATAATGATAATCCTATGACGGCGGCGCTGCCAGGGTTCTTTTCAGCTCTGTGAAGTCACGAAGGTTAAGTGAATTCGAGACTCGCGGGTGCGTGGTTGGTCCGGCCAGGAACCCGGGATCTAACGGCATCGGCCCCGGCCGAAGGGATAAAAGGCACTGACTGTGACGAGACTTGACTCTATTAAAAAAAAAGCACATTAATGAGGTTACTCCAGTGCGAAGCGCTCAACGCCCCTTAAGGGGCTTGGGCCGTTGTCAAAAGGGAGACGCAACAAATTAAAAAAAAAGACGGGCCTTGATACCGAAAAAGTGGTTTGCAGCAAAAAGTTGTCCATCTGTCTGTGAACAACGCTGGGGGTCTTGCCGTAAGTAGGATTTTCACCAAAATTTATATCAGAAAAATCAGTCTGTCTCTGTTGGAACCCTTCAAATTGAAATGGCTATTTTTATTTTTAGGAATTATTTACATAAGATTACAACTTTGACATAAAATTTCTAAAATTTTCTAAAAGTTATTCTTTTATCTCTATATTAACAAATATAATTTATAACAATATGCAGCAAACAATATATAATATAAATTCTCTCTCTCTCTCTCTCTCTCTCTCTCTCTCTCTCTCTCTCATATATATATATATATATATATATATATATATCGTTATTAATGTTCCGAAAAATCAAAGAGTACGATTAGTCTCAGCTAAACAAGAAGAAAATCAAAAAAATGAAGGAACACAAAGAAAAAAATCATACATATAACTGATAGAAAATAAAATAAATTCATATATATATATATATGTATATATATATTATATATATATATATATATATATATATATATATATATATATATATATATGGCCGACTTCGAAATATCTTGTTACGTCTGTGTTATAGTGACTTCTTTCAGCGATTTTATCTTTTTGTGAATTCTGATTGGTAGTTGTGGAGTTCAATTGCACGCCGGAGTTTTAACTGCGCTGCAATTAATGTAAAGATAATCAACGATTTTTCATGGAATAAATAGTATATTTAATTAACTAAACGAAAAATATAACCAATTACAAGATCAGTTTATAGCTTCGATATATAAGCATGAAATTGTAATAAAATATGAGAAATTACAATTCTGGTATTTAAATATAGTTATCTTGAAAACGCAAAAACAAAACAATAGAATATCAAAATTAAAAGGTGATAAGTTTTGAAAATAAAAATTTGTACCCTGCATTTGTTACATTTTTGAACTCGCAAATTCTTGATTTTCAGCGAAAACTTTAAAATCTTTGATAAGCTTTTTTAGGAATTGAATTTTACTATTTTACTGGTTTTAGCTTTTAGCATATTTTTGCTTCTAAAGACACGGAATTGATTCAGGAATTCATCCCTACACACCCTAACCAGGAGTGCACAATGCTCCAGCGTTTTGGCTAAAATCGACATTTAGCATTCAGGATCGCGAAACATGCTTATATATTTCATTTAGTATATCTCCATCTATTCAAGAAATGAATTTCAAATTGGTGCAAAAGAGCAAATATGAGATGCAACTGGCAAAGGGCTCAAGTGATGTCACCAGAGGCCTCTGGCTGGGAAGTCCTGGGTTCGAGTCCCGACTGTGAGAGGATTTTCGACACTAGCTAGACAACTGGTCGAATTCAGCCGCTAACTGAGGAGAATTCAAGTGGCCTGGCTGCTTTGAACGGTAGTTTTCGTCGTTTGTCCAATCAACCCCAGGTAAATGCAGAAGCTACCCTAATAAACCGGTAACTGACGACGCAATCTTTCCTTCTTTTCCTTGTCCTGTAATGTCCCATTACTTACAGCACTGTTCTATCTTCTCCCCTTACTTACATCGCATGTCCTATCTTCTACCCTTATTCACATGCACATTACCAACTTGCTGGGAAACCAGTCTGGAGCTTGGAGCTTGTCCCGGCTGACGAGGTGCCTGACTGGTGGGTGATACCTCGTTGGAAAATCGCTTAAGCTGAGGGATGTGTCGCGCCGGATCTGAGGAGGACCACCACCTCTTCCGCGACAAAAACGTACACTACAGTTAGGAACCAATGAAGTTAGGCGTTGACGCGCCAGGAATCTTCTACCGAGTCATCAATCACGAGTTGCAAAAATGTCAACCTGTGCATTGAGGGCAGTGAATGTCCCACGCCAAGCTGTGCGTGTGGTTGGGCTGGCGCAGGGCGCGGGCGGCGAGGCGGTGGGGGCGGAGGAGCGCGCGCGCTGCACGCGCCTGGCCAACGAGGCCATGCACTGGCTGGACGCCAACACCATGGCGGACCGCGCCGCGCTGGAGCGCAAGCTCAGAGGCTGGAGAACGCGTGCGCGCCGTGCTCAGCAAGATGCACCACCGGCCGTCGGCCGACCGGCCCTCCATGGCCTCCGCGCGCGCCGGCACCTCCGGCGGGCGGAGATCGAGAGATGGACTGACTGGCCGTTGCCCATTAGTAGTTTTCTACATTTTTAATAAAAAGTACTTTTTTACGGACCTGGTTACGGTGAATTTGAATTTATATTGTCTGATTTTTCCACGCGTCAAGGGAGTAGCCCAATTTGTTTGTGAATTAAAAAAGAATTATATTTCTGGCCAGGATGAATTCAAATTTGTATTATATCGAGTTTGTTTTGTCACACTTAGAGAACTAGCCAAAAATTTTGTTTGGGATTTTAAATTTATAATATTTCGACAAGGTTAACTCAAATTTAGACTACATCAAGTCTGTTTTGCCACGCTCGAAGAAGCCGCCGTTTTTGTGATCTTTTTTTAAACAAGAAATATTTTTGGCCAAAGTTAATTCAAATTTATAGCAAGTCTGTTCTGCACTCCCTGAGGATAACCTCAGTTTTGTTGCTCAGTTATTTGACAATGTTTAATATTTGTGATTAAGGTGTATTCAAATGTATGTTTACGAGTCTCTTTTTTTATACAAGTGAGGGCGTATTATCGGTTTATTTGTGAACACTTTGAAAATGTTTAATAAAACATTTTTATGTCTAGTCAGGGTGAATTCATATTTACGTTTTGGTTTCTGTTTCTTCTACATCTTAGATGGGCTCTGATTATTTGGGTATTTTTTCTTGAGTTTTTAATAAAATTTATTTATAATCAAAGTGAATTGAAATTAATATTAATGAATCATATTTATTACCTCGGATTTGTACCAGAGTTTCAACTTCCATTTCCGATCCGTAAAGAGTTTTAATCTCTTCAAACATGTGACCAAAGAACTAGCAACGAATCAAAGTCAATTGTGACCTATTGTTGCTCTACTTATTACAATTTATTACTATACTAGAGGCTAATGTATCACCAGATGCTTTTAGCTATTTTAACTCAAAAGAACAAGATATATTTCAGTTTGTTAACCATAGCTGGATCAAGCAGTAGTTTGTAAGAAGTTGAAACAAGCTGTCGCTTGCTAAATGCTCCTCTATTAACTTTGTTTTACTCTCGTTTTTAAAAAGTTAAATTATTTATATATTTAATAAAGAATTTTAAACCCAACATAATTATTTTTAAGGAAAGAGTGTAGCCGAATACGACGGTGAAAAGTGCCCCCAAACCAAATCGATAATTGCGATGCTTTCTTCCTTCTCTTGATGTATCAGGCTGAAAAAAATTGCCGAGATGGGGAGAAATAGTTAAATGTGGAGGTTATTTTGGCAACCAATATTGACAGGCAAATTCATATAGAAAAAATTAATAAATTTTTGAAATTGATTTTCAATGTGAAAACGTTGGAGTACTGTCTCAGTTCTTCCCCTAAATTGTATTTTGTAATATTCTATATCATATATTTTTTTCAGATTGTTAAACAATGTGGACAATAGTGAAAAAAATTGAAACCAATTTCATCAGTTTAATAATTTGAATTTTACCGCCAAAATGTTATTGGAAAAAACGTTTTAACTGATATTGAAACACACATGTAATCATGACATATAAACTAGAAATCTTATTGGTGTTAAATCGATTATGTACCTAACTCAATCGGAATGTTCCTGGTGGAAGGAGATGGGTGGCCTCTTGCGCATCCGACTTCCGCCAATGAGCTTCAGGCACAGTTTGGGTCATATTAGCGAGGATTTCAAATGCAAAAATTATCACGTCATTGAAACAGAAACAGATAAGCACTTTTTTTAAATATTGCATTTTATGTTTCAATTACCACCTCATAATGTTAGTTTCGGTTAGTCACCGTTGAAAATTGTCACTTTATGCCGCTTACAAAATGTTTCTCAACACTTCTTGCTCTCCATGCAACATGGTGGTCGACGTCGTCTCGCCTTTCAAACGTAGTGGTGACATGGTTTGTGACGGAAACTGGTGCTGCGCAGAACGGGCAAAAATTGGTTCACCGGAGGAGCCCACCCACCTGCAAATACCATAGGAATATCAGGAATAAAACGCTATTATTGTGAACGAGCGAACGGAAGTAGCATCCTGAGATGCTGCTCTCACATAGCAGCGATCGTTTATTATTTGGAACACGCTCGTTACTTGGCGAAAATTGATAAACAGAAATTTTGAAAAAACAGAATTTTTGATTATACTATTTATAAACGAACGCTTGATCCCAGTAATTGAAGAAGACCGTGACACTGATTAATTATTTATGATTATCTAATTGTCAATGATTACTAAATGTACAACCGAGTAGTTTGATTTTTAGTATAAACACAAATGATGTTATTTGATTTATTTTAGAAACAATATATAAATCTAAGAATAAAAGGGGTTTGATGATTTTATTTCGAAAATATAAAGACTTTCCACACCAAAAAGGCATTTGTCAGCAAAAATTGCAAATCATACTGGTGAGACCTTTCAATAATTTTAATATTTTTTTAAACATTGGAGGGAAAAATCCAAACACATTTTGACGGTAAATTCAAATTTTTAAACAGATAAATTTTTAAAATTATTTCACTATCGATCCACAGTGTTAAAAATCTGATTATATGTTATAGAATGTAACTACAGCAACGTTATACATAGCGTTGCGTACGCACCGTTGCGCATGCAAGGCGTAGCTTCCGTACGTACGTTACGCACGCTAAGACGTAGGCAAGGCGAGGCAGAAGGCATTTTGAGTACTGGGAATGACTCGTTCAAGTGTTGTGCAACGGTTGCTCATTTGAATTTAATTTGCCAGTGATTCGCTTTTAGAAACATGTTTCATCTGTGTGCTGGCAAACCTGTGTACTAACAGATGTGATTACATTCAGCTTCCTGTAGCAGTTACAAGAGCGATGCCTGGTGCTAGCAAGACCGCCTGGTGCATGGGAGAGTGGCATCACCAGATATGATCATCTCTTGTAGCTGGAAACTCCGAAAGGTCGGTGACTTGACAAAAATATTCTAGATGGAAGCCGAACAGACATCTACGAATTGGTGCTGACATGCATTTGTACGCATATGTTAAGTGTCTGAAGAAGCTTTGGAGTACAATTTTCTAGAGTAGCTTACAGTCTTCGTAGAAAATTATTCAATGCATTGGAAAGATATATTTTCATCGTAAATCTTTGCGACGAAGAGGGCGTGTATTTATCGCTTTCTTCTGGAAGTTTTTAGTATCGATAAGCACCGAACCGGTAAAAATTTAATTGAAAATCCAAGAATATTGCATCAATATATTCCGGTCTGATGTACGTTTGTTTGAGACCTGGGGCCTCAAAATTTTAGTTTTTAAGACCCTAGAACGCTTCGTTTAGAGTTATTTAACGATATAACTGACAGAGTGTTGCGGATTGCATTTGACGTGAATATTTAGATGCGTTTTTAAAACAAATCCTTCATATTTTTAAACTCAAAATGCAATTCGTCCGTTCTCCTTTGAATTTTCTTTCTTTAGAGACCTCATTTTGTAAAGACTGGTTGCATGTAGAGCCACAAAGGTATGTATACAATTGAAATAATGTAGGAAACGATTGTTTTTCCTCAAAAAGTGCACTTGCTTTTCTTTCCGTCGGAAATACGTGGGAGAACGCAAGCAAGAATCTCGCCTTGAGCCCTCGATTTCCCATTTTAGGAAATCTCAAAAAATATTGTTCATTCCATAGACGAACCACGGCGGTGCGACACGCTGCCGGCCGCCAGAGTGGGCGTCATATATATATATATATATATATATATATATATATATATATATATATATATATATAATAACGCCCCAGTCCAAATATGGGCTACAGCGATGCCTGGCTGCGAGGGAGGCAGCGAGGGTAGTTGAAATCGCGCTCCATGCCGGGGCCTGTAAGTCTCGAGGTTCAAGCAGAGGTTCGCTGGTGTAGAGGACAGTGTCGATGCTTTGCGTGCCCAAAAGCTCCGGTCTTTATGATGTGAAAGCGACCGGGAGAATGGAGTGGTGAGAGTCGGGAGTGTGGAGCAGAGCTGTGTTGGTGGTATATGGGATGTAGCTCGCCACCGCAAGGCATGAGGAGGTGGTAACATGAAAAATTAATGTACTTGAATTTGTTGTGGAACTTTTAATGCACGAAGAGGGTGATATAGTGTTCGAGGTGCGTTGAAAGATGAAGGGACGGAGACATGCAAAGATAACTGAATAGGAAAATGGGAATATACGTGAACTGGAGGCCTAACTGATTAATGTAAGTGCTAATAAAGCATTTAATTAACGGTTGTATAGTGGAATTGTGTAGGCGTGTGGTTAGAGATCAATCTCTCCTTAAATTGAGTTGCAGTGTCCAATTTGGAATTGTGAAAGTATTGTAGGTGAGAGTCCTGGCATTTGAAATGACAAGTGACTTATTCTGACTGTTCTTTTGCCGGATGTGCAATATTCTTTTAAATACAAGATGTTCTGTTGCATTATTCTAAGTTGAGGACTTAAAGGGACTGATAAAAGAATTTATGCATATTAATGTATCAATTTTCAATCATCAATATGCATATGTGGATTGTAACCAAAAAAGCTCTTCCATAAGTTTTTACGAAGTTTTTACTGACCAGGCTTTCCGCCGATATCACGAGGGGTATGTTTTGGGTAGAATCTCTAATTTCCAAAATATGTTTTAGTTCATAAGATAAGTTTTCATATTTCGAAATTTTTTTCTATTTCTTTCTGTTTGATATTGTGGGATAATGGTACTGCGATGTCTATTATTACTCCTTCTTTCTTCTTTTTATCTATAAGGAGAATATCTGGCCTATTGTAATCGACAGTACGATCAGTTAGAATCCATTCAATCTCCAGTACAAAAGGGTGGAACCGTGTTTCCCAGTACTGGAGGAGGTACTTTATAGAATGGAGGTGTTGATTCATCCAATAATTTATGCTCTATTGCAATTGCCCTGTGTACGATTTTCGCAACTTGATTATGCCTTCCTGGCAAGCACTGTCTGAGAAGGAAGAGCATGAGCTGTGATGTGTTCTATAGTTTCTTCATAGCCCACACTTCCTAAGTATTTATCCACCACATCTTCTTTTAAACAATACTTTTGATAGTTTCTGGTCTTGATAACTCTGTCTTGAATTGATATTATAAAACCCTCGGTCTCAGGATATATTTGTTTCTCCAGCTACCTACTGAGGAACGTCTGTCTACATCATCTCAAACAAGAGTTTTGGGTATCTTCCATGTATTTTTGTTGTTTCCATTCATTTAAGTTCGACTGGGGGAGATGTTTCTAAATCATAGCTCTGTTCATGGAGGTTCAACGAGTGAAGCCATGGTCCTCATTAACTGTTAATTTCATTATTATGTCGTGGTGGAGTTTAAAAAGTGACCTGTCGCATTTTTCCTTTTGTCTCAGGCAAAGTGTTTTTATATTAACTAACCCTCTGCCTCCCATCGTTCGATATTATAGATATAATCTTTTTTACTGAGGAGTTGGATGAAGACAACGGAATTTATGTAACAGTCTTCTCTCGTTGATCTGTCCAGCCTCCAGGTCAGATTCAGTCCACTTAACGATACCACTGAGTAGGTTAGACCGGCACAGCCCAGGTGTTGATAGCTGAAATCAGATTACCTCTGATAAATAAGTGTTTAACAACTTTGTTAGCCTGCTTTGATATTTTATTCAGTTCCTCCTGATACGCTTATGGTCCAGTCGATGGTTCTGAGGGCTCTCAAATAGCGATATAGCCTTCAGGTGGTATCTGTTTAATATCACAGAAAATTTGGTTTCAGGCTTTGGTAGCATTTCATGAATATTTATTATACCACATTTATCAAGACTGAACTTCATTCCGATGTCATCGCTGAACATTTTTGCTACAATTTATGCTTATCCTAGCTTATCATGCGTTTCCTGGCGTAGAGCCAAGGTCATCACCCATGCACAGTAAATGGGTTGTTTGTGTTTTTCATGTTCAATCTATAGCCACATTTAGTGTTATTCAAAAGAGTTGATAGTGGGTTTAGAGCTAGGCAAAACCATAGTGCTGATAGGAACTGCCTGAAATATACCTTTTCGGACATCAGCTTTTCCCAAGATATTACCTTGGAATCGTACATTTGTACGCCATTTATTCATTAGATGTTGAAGTATATTTACATTTGGACAGATTTTATATGGTTTCCAGTACTTTGTTTAGCTATTTAGAGGAACGGGAGTCAAAAGCTTGGCTAATCAATGTAGCAGATGTGGGAGAGATTTCTCTTTTCTTTGTTTGTTTCTGCTTTAAGACCACAGAATCAATGATGAGTTGATGTTTGCACCTATAGCCCCCTTAATACAACCTTTCTGTTCTTTCTTCAAAGATATTATTATTTGTACAGTGGGAGGTGCATTTTTCACTAATAACAGAAGTGAAGAGCTTGTATACGGTTGATACATGTTAATATCTTATAATTCATTGAGCTTGTTCATTTCCTTTGAGATTAGAAAAGGCTCCCTTCACTCAGATAGTCAGGCATTTTATCAGGGTTGTTGAGCACTTCAGTGAAACAGCGTGCAATGATTTCATTAGCATGAGTAAAGTATTTCATCCAGAAATTTTGGATTCTATCTGGTCCAGGAGATTTCCAATTTTGAGTCTTTCCTATGGCACTCGCAATAACTTTAGCTGTTATTTTCTTTAAATCTACTTGGGGCAGGTTCTCGTGTTGTTTAATACTTAATCCATGATCCAAATTCATCGAACTACTGGTTTTAGCCCATTTCTTTGTCCAGTATGATTTAAAATCAGCATTTATGTTGACTCGCTGCTTGTTTGAATCAGAGTTCAACTTTCAGAAATTCTTTTGAGTGGAATCTGAATTCTGCGTTTTGTGCCTTCCTTTTGTGATTTCATTGTATCTACGAAGTCGGGCAGCATTTCTACTTTTCATTTTGTCTGATGTTATCTTTTTCAAGTCAACGATTTCGCCTGTTATGACGGTGTATATTAATTTTATTTTTAGCTGCAATAGCGTTTACTTTTCGGAGGACCTTTTTGATTGGTTACATTCTAAATATTGCGAAAGAACATTATCTTTACTTCTTAATTCATCAATATTGTTTTCGAGTCGTCTTTTCCAGGCGGGTTTTCTCTCGTTTTGACCTCGACATGATTGTCCGGGATGGTAAGTTCTTCTACCACACGTTTATCGATTTCAATTGTTGTGGAATTCAGCACTGTATAAAGCGAGCTGAACTTCAGAGAGATTTCGTTGCATGCTCAGGTGCTCTTTCAAGGCGTCATTGATTTGTAAAGAACTTGTTTGGCTTTGTTTACTTTACTAAATTGGTTTTGCTGTTCTGTTTAAAGGATCGATTTTGATGTAGAAAGCAAGAAGATCGCCGAAATTTCTTTTCACTTTGTTTGTTCTATCTCCTGGATCACGTCACCTTTCAGTGTTCAGTATTTCATTGCTTTCTGTTTGTTCATCTGCATTGACAGTCATTAGCCAAGAGTTTTCGACTTCTTGCCTCAATACTAATTCATTTGTTTCCATTCGTTCATTTGTACCGACAGATAGACGTGACGAGTTTTCAACTTCCTGTCGAATTTGCTCTAGTTCCACTCAGAGAGGTAGTGCACTTTCTAATTATGACATGTTTTCTGTCAGCTACATTTTGTTCTGTCAGATGAAGCCTGGGTACTGCTCTCGTGAATTCGGCGGGAGAGCCTGCCTCCATCCCGGGGAGTGGATTAGATTGACACTGGTTGATGCAACAGAACGCCTCACAGCCAATGTTCATCTCTGCCTGTCCATCTCTACGCCCAGCATCTCTTTACGCCTAGCACGGTTCTTCTGTCCGAAAGTGGTTAGATCCACATTGTTGCTCCTGTCGTCGTTCAAAAGGCTGACTGCGATTCAGCATCGAGGGCAGCCCGTGGCTCGATGTGTCCTAGGCATTACTTCTTTCTTGTGTCTCTCCATAAGTGTATGGGCATCGCATTTTATACCTAACTGCCAGGTAAGTATGTCAGAAGAGTCCATCCACCAAGTCTACCATTGGGGCTCATTGTCCTCATCTGACTCCATTGTTCATACTTCCTTTTTCTGTTTGCAGCCGGCTGCTTCTGTCAAAGGTTGCATTGAGGATGAATACTAAGAAAAGGAATGATCAGATTAGGAAAATTTTATAGGAAAGGAAATAGCTTGTGTTTAGGAAACAGGAGAAAGTGAGCTGCTCAATCCACCCACTTACCCCTGCTGGAAGGGGAGAGCGGAATGTGAAAGGGAGGATGTCTAGGTTAGGTCAGCGGTCAGCGCCCCTTTATTGGTAGGGAAAACCGGGCTGATTGCACAGATCCTGTTCTCCGCAGATACTGTATGATGAAGGCCGCTGCCTCCCTACGCCTTATTATTATTATTATTATTATTATTATTATTATTATTATTATTATTATTATTTTCATGTGCCAAAGTATCTATAAGCAAAGGTAGCTTAAAACCAATGCAGTTTCAGAAAAAAATATTTTTATGTGCTTTCCTAATGAATTGAAGGTTTTTACTGTAATTTTGTTAGAGAAAGAAGAAATTTGCCAAGAGACATAAATGATAGTTCATAAAACTGAATTATTTGTCGCGCAAAGATCACAGAAGCATTTGTAACGCTACATCCAGTATTATCAGGATTACGTGGTTTTTGCTCTCCACGTCGCGGCAGGAAGTATGATTCCTTCACGAAGGACTTGATGAGAGATAAGAGCCCAAATTTATTATTAATTTACCCTTTAAAATAGATTTTATTACATAGGAGCGAATATTTTACTAACAATCATTGCAAAGAACGTTCATTTTCTTTCTGTATTCAAGATTCAAGTAGTATATGGCTTAGGGTACGGATAATTATGAAAACGTGCACAGAATTCACTTCTCCCCCAGCACGTCACACACCTTCTTAACTGCTTTTGACGTAAAAAAATAAAATTAAAATATTTTTCTATATGAAATTAGCGTTAAAATTAGTTGACAAGAATTCCTTCAAATTCAAATATTTTTCCCCGCCCGTCTCTGCAATTGTTTTCAGCGTGATACATGCAAGAGAAACTGAGAAGAAAATAAAACATGAAAAACACGTTTCTCGTAGTATCTGTGCAGCAGATTGCCATAGGAGGCTGGTTTTTTGTGAATCTATGGAATTTTGTACTCTTTCGTTTGAGCATCGCGCTTATCGATTTGGTTTGGGGACACTATTCATCGCCTTATTCGGCTATACCCTTCGTAATTTAACTTTTAATAAAGTAGTATCAGCTTCGACAGAGTGTATTTTCTGCCCACCATCTTATTTAAATTCATTATCAAGCAATGAAACAAAAATTATTAATTGAGTGACTCAATACAAAATGTTGTTCAATAAATGTAAATGTTTTAGGATTGTCCGTAGCTTCAAAAATGACACAAAATGACCAACCTTGGTTCAGGGAAAGTTAAACTTTTCCCCTTTTTACTTCCTTGCTACCGCTTACGTACATGGGAGAAAGTTAAGTATCGCTGCGCAAAAAACGGCGAGTTTTCAGCAGAAAATCTCATATTACAGAGCCCTGGTAACGAAAAAGGGAATAAATACTGTTACTAAGTTAAGAAACAAATTCTCTAACAAGTGGCGTAGCCCGAGTGCATCTTTGTAGTTCTTGATACCGAAAAAGTGATTGTCGGAAAATGTCTCTCTGTTCGTCTCTGTTCGTCTGCCAGTTGATCTGTCTGTTCGTCCATGAACAACGCTAGCGAATAAACCGTTCAGCTGATTTTCGACAAAATTGATATTCCCCAACAGATCTGGGTGATGTCGCGGCCTTTGAATTAGAAAACGATATTTTAATTTTGGGGGTACTTTACACGAAGCCCCTGGGACATTTAAAAAAAATGCTTCATTGCTTTTGATTAAATTTTGTTGCTGAATAGAGTGAAGGACATTTAAGTGGATGGTGCAGGTCTCATGTTCGTTGAAAACTGATATTTTGAAAATTTCAAAAGTTTAAACTTTTTTCGGCGTCTTCCTACAACTACAACTATAAAGATAGAGATTTTTCTCTTAATGAAATATGTTCCTTAAAGGAAGATTTTGCAATAAGATCATGTACAATTTTTCGAAAATTTGAGTACTTTTCGCATAATTTTGCGTGAAAATACGGACGATAAAGTATGTGTTATATTAGCGCCAATAATTGTCTTCTGCGACTACATTTAAACTCATTAATCCAGAAGTAAACTGTCATCGACGCTGGTGCGCTGTCGAAATTTACTTAATCTAATTCGGTTTTGATGTGTGCTGCACTGCAATCCTTCAAATAAACATTTGAATCATAGCACGAAACTCATTTTTCCATTTCCTACCCCGCATGTCAAACTCACATATTCAGCTGGTTATCAACAAATAACGAGAGGTGCTACAGATGGCACAGACTTTCTCGTAGTAACGTTTTCTAATTTACTAGGTGTGGACAGGTACTGAACAGTTTCAACCTTCCTCCTTGCCTGTTGCCATCTATTGTCGCCCAAAGTACATATTTTTGAAATTTCCTCAACTTTTCGGTTTCCTAGAAGTAGAACCGAAATATTATTTTAAGAACATTAAAGAAGTCTAAAAGCTTGTCCTAAATTGCATTTTTCATTAAACAATTCGGAGCGTTTTTTAAGAAATTTGTTTTATGTGTAAATTTGTTTATGTGTATTTTAGTCTATTCTTACAAGAAATTTAAAGAAAAAATTTGGAACCGTTTTTGAGAAAATTTTGAAAATGACTGGGGGCTCCAGGAAAAGAACCTCCAAATTTTAAAGAATGTTTTTCAAAATTTCAAAGCTTCAACTAGAGCCAGATGGACAGGGGTTTCTTCAATTTGGAAAAGAAGATTGTATTCATGGTTTAGGCTTACTTGCTGAATATTTTATTGCTTTGACAACTATTGCTGTGCATTTTATAAATATGGAAATTGTATATTCATTGTTTCTTTATTAATTTTTTGCAGTTTACTAAATACTAGTTTCTGTTTAAGAAGAGGTAGAATTCAAATTCAACAATCACGTCATTCCAGAAAACGATAAAAAACAAAGAAACAACGGTTTTTGTTTCTGGGGGGTCTTTTGAGTGCACTTTCTGAGGCTGAGTCTATCATATTACTGTAACACATTCGCATTTTCATTAAACTTTACAGCATATGAAGATGACGTGAGAACATTCTATATCCGTTCGACGTTGATCTACCGCTTTGCACGCGATGCAGAATGTTTTGAATTCTTCGTTAGAAGGCTGTAATGTATCTATGCTGCGAGGATCAATGATATACATTTCCTGACATCACTTTCGTAACAGTGAGCGGAATTTTTTGAAATAAAATCCTGGAAGAAGAGTTGATCAAAAACTAATTGAGGGCTTCATATTCAATTGATTGGAGTGACGTACAATTACGGATCACGGAATTCGTAACAACTGAATAACAAAGCAGAATTCACAGAAGAGCCCAGGGAATAATAAACGTGTGCCAGTGACTGGAAACTCGTCCAAGGGGAGCGTTTAGCAGGCGACCGCAAGGGCGAATTATTCGAGCAGCGTTCGTGTCTTTGTGGAGCGCGCCCCCGAAAGAATTGTGGATCCTCCGCCCATGCCGGTCGCCTTGCGCCAGAGGGGCTAATATGAAATTCATTAAGGGGCGCTATTGCGTGTTGCGTGTCGGGGTGTTTTTTTAAAACGGAAAGTTTGCGTAATGGGGGGCGCGGGCGGGGGGCCCCCCCCCGGCGGCAGGAGCGCTCCCGCGGGCGGTTGCACGTGTCCGCACGCGCTCGCTGCACCGCCACCGCCACCGCCTTCGCCTCCGCCGGACGCACGCGGGCAGAAAAACCCACTGGAAATTGAGGGGTTGCTACCCCGGGAGGCGCGGCAATTACGGGGCAGGCGGGCGGCTGGCTGGATCGTCATTGGCGCACGGCGCGGGGCGAAAGGAGGCCCCAGGCTGGGCGGGCTGGGCATGCGGGCGCGGCAGGTGGTGGGGCAGACGTGGCGGGGGAGGGTGTGGAATGCCGCGGCCCGATGAGTAGGAGGGAGGACGTAGAGGGTGGAGTGTGGTGGAGGAGGATGAAGAGGCAACCAGTTGCTCTGATTTCGTTCCTGCGCTTCTACTTGGTTTCAAAAGTTGAGTGTTTGTTTCGTGCCTTTGAGATAGACTTCCAACGGCTCTTACTGTATTTTTTCTGAATAATTCGCTTGACAATACTATACAACGATTTGATAATCTTATATTCTCACATACGTAGTGTAGGACAAGTAATATTGAGAAGCTGCAGGGAAAAGGGCCGTTTTTTCATAGAAAACCCGTTTTCTGAGTACCTGAAACGAAACAAGTAAAATATTTATACTGATATTTGGAGTGAGGCAGAGTTTACGTATAGCGTAGTCAGAATTCACATTATGTGGGCTTTTGATGCCAAAAGAAAATAGTTTCTGGTAATGGGACTGTCCGTCTGATTGAACGACCCTTGTGTTTAAAGTAGGATTGTCCCACAGGCGGCCCGCGGGGCCATTCATTGTGGCCGCGAAGGTTATTAGTAAAAAGTAAAGCTTCATCCATGTCTGACGAGAACACTGTGTGCCTAGCGCACGCGCCCTGCCAGGTTAATACGCCCCTTCATGTAAAAGTAGGTGAAGTTTACATTTAAGGATTTTTTTTAGTAAATTCAGAATTTCAAAATCATCTAAACGTGTTTCACTGCGTTACATGACATGGCACGACCTGATGCCGATCCCCCCTCTTCTCGTTTCAGAGCAGCCGAGCAAACTGCCGATATTAACAATACGGAGAAGTCAGGTGTGCATCGCCCGAGTAATGAAATCATATTAAATGTTTTAAGTATGGCCATTGTGGTCTTGGAAGCTGGACATCCCTGATGTAAACCGTGCCAAAATTGATATTTCTCGATCCATTTCGTATGTGTCAGAGTCCCTCGAAATTGAAACTGATATTTTAATTTTTTGAGGGTACTTTGCTTAAAAAGCACTAACATGCAAAGCATTACGTTATCTCAAAAGTTCATACACCCAGAACAATTGCACAAGCACAGAGATGGCTCCAAGGGCTGTCATGGTCTAATGTATTATCTAGGCTATCCGGGATGAGTCGCGTCTCTATCGTGGTGCGTGACGTTTCGGCCAACATATTGTGGCCTTCCTCAGACAGCTTCCCAGCACTGCCTAGCTGTACGCTCTAAGGAAGGCCGAAACGTCAGTCACCACGACAGAGACGTGGCTCGTCCAGGAGGGCCTAGATAATACAAATTCCGGCCGCGGAAGCCTCCGCTACCATCTGCGTGTAATGTCCAGGCTGCAGGTAGGAGTAAGGTCTTCACCGGGAAATGTCCCTAGGGGCATAGTAGATACTGCGGAAGGTCCTGGTTTGTCCCCTATACTCATATTGAAATGTAGTGACACTTTAAGGTCACAAGCTGGAAGAAGAGGGGGATATTGTCATCCAATCAGGGGCCCCAATACAAAAAATTTAAATTGTAACGAAGCTTCCGATTGGATGACGGTGTCCCCCTCTCCGTCCAACCTGTGTCCTTGAAGTGCCACTATGTTTAAAGGCTGGTTTAGGCTGGTGGGTAGTATCCGAGAAGGGATTGGAGCACTTTCGAAATGCAAATCTCGACTCAAAATAAAGGGTACCTGATTAGTACGAGAAAGTCTATACCTATAGTTCCACTTGTTTTTAAATTGAGTCCTCTTCGTTTTTTATATTCAAGATTATAAATATTGAGGTGAGTCATTTCATCTCAAAGAATAAAAAAACGTTTGCGTGTGCGAAATACTGAAACACTGAAGAAACAAAACGGTTACTTAGGAAAGCGAATTGAGACAGTGGTATTAGAGCTTTCATTCGTAAATAGAATAATATGGACCGCCAAAAGTATTGGTAGAAGTGTTGGAAATAACAAGACACGTAAAAACGTTGATTACATTTCATGTCAGCAGGTGAGTTAAAGATATTGAGTGTTCGTGAGAAACACAAAATCCAGGCGAAGTGAACGTTTGATACTGGAGTTTACAATCGAAAATACGAGATTAACATGGACAGTCAAAGTTATAAATGCGTGCTTTAAAGAATAGCTCACTTAAGGAACGTTTATTTTATTTCGTAATAGCAGATGAATGAAATAAAGATATAGAGAGATTTAGAAAAAAATGTATTTCTATGAACAGTTGAGTCTGCCAACACGAAGTGTACTCACAAGAGATTTGCGTGTGTATTATCGTTACGAGAGAAGCAGGCAATCGGCGAGAAAACTACAAGCTGCAATAAGAATAGGACGTGCCAGGATATAGAAAGTCGGGAAGGTCAGACGAATAGATGGAGTGGCAGAGATCTTGAAGTTCGCATTCAGAAGTAAATGAGCGAATAAGAATTCGGGGAAGCAATTAAAACTAGTGGTGTTAAAACAGCACTATTTTCTCGCCCGCACTTTCACGCAAAATTACGCGAAAAGTACTCAAATTTTCGAAAAATTGTTCATGATCTTATTTCAATCTATCTTTAAAGAACAGATTTCATTAAGGGAAAAATCTCTACCTTTATAATTGTAGTTGCTGGAAGACTCCGAACAAATTTTGAATATTGAATTTTGGCAATTTTCGAAAAATCAGCATTTTCAACGAACATGAGACTTACACTATTCTCTTAAACGTTCTTTTTCACATTATCAACCACAAAATTTAATAAAAAACGATGGACTTTTTTGTTGAATATTTGGAAAATGTCCCAGGGGTTTTATGTAGAGTATCTCCCAAAATTAAAATATTTTTTTTCAAATTCAAGGGGTTGCGACATCAGCCAGATCGATTTGCGAATATAAATTTTGGAGAAAATCAGCGGGACGGTTTAGCTGCATGGCTAGGGTTGTTCACAAACGGACGTACGGACGTTTTGGCGTCATTCGAATTTTGGATATGAAGGACCCACATGGATTCTGGCTACACCGCCTGTTAGAGGATTATTTTCTAAATTTAGCAAATGGATCTATCCATTTTTTCGTTACCAGGGTCCTGTAATAAGTGTTTTTCTGCCGAAAATTCATCGTTTTTTCGCGCAACATTACATAACTTTCTTTGTACTCCGAAGCGAGAAAGTAAAACGTAATTTAAGAGAAAGTGTTATGGTAGAACGGCGCGAGGATGAAGAAGATTGAATACAACAGTAGCGCAAGATGTCATCGGCCAAGTTTGCAGAGCAGTGCAGCGTAAGGGAAGTTAAAGGACCAAGTTTCCAAGTTTATCAACAATACTCATTAGACTCGAAAGTAAATATGTTCAATGAAATCATAACGAATCTTTTTAACAAGCACGCTCCATGGAAAACTTCGTGTCACGCGGCCTGCTGCTCCATGGCTTACAAATGAGATAAAAGTTCATATGAAAGTTAGAAACTCCGCATATAACCGTTTTAAAATTACTAAAACCGATGAAAATGAAAGGAGTATAAAAACTTAGAAATTTCGTAAAACAACAAATCAGAAACGCTAAGATTCGTTATTATCATAATCTTTTCCAAACAAATTCCAGTACGAAGGGAGTATGGAACACTTTGAAAAACTTAGGAATTTGCAAACGTAAATCAAATGACAGTCTAAGATTCGTTATTATCATAATCTTTTCCTAGATGGCCTAAATGACTATTTTGCTTCCCTGCACATAAAATAGACCCTATTATTAAAGAAAAGACACTTTACTCTCTGGAATCACATGCACCTCGCACCCCTGTGACGATAGTTTCTATTTCAACAATGTTGACTGCCAAGAAGTCGAAAAAATTGTGAAGGCACTCAAATCAAATTCAAAAGGCTCGGATGATATAACGGCAAAGCAATTAAAATTGGTTTTAAAAGATGCTCTTCCAGCGCTTACTCACATAATAAACTTTTCTTTAACAACCGGATATTTTCCCCAATTGTGGAAACAAGCTTACATTCGTCCCCTCCCGAAATGTTTAAATTCGTTAAATCTTTGTGATTATCGACCTATCAGCATATTACCAACATTATCCAAAGTCCTCGAAAAAGTTGTACGTCAACAAATAAACAAGTATCTCACCATAAATGATGCTCTCAATAATTTTCAATCTGGTTTTAGGGAGGGTAGAAGTACGCAAACGGCTTTACTGAGTCATCGAAGACATTCGTCAATCTCTGGATGAAGGCAATATAACAACGCTAACGCTTTTAGATTTTAGCAAGGCCTTCGATTCAGTAGACCATGACGTGCTTCTGGCAAAATGTAAATGTCTCGGTTTTTCTGATTCTACCTTATCGTGGATTTCAAGTTATTTTAGTAATAGACAACAGGTCGTAGTTGTAGAAAACACTTTCTCGTCACCTAAACCAGTTTCACGTGGAGTGCCACAGGGCTCCGTACTTGGTCCACTTTTCTTCCTTATCTATGTAAATGATATACCGTCAGTGCTATCAAGATGCAATCATCAGTACGAATCATATATCATATGTACGCAGATGACCTACAGATATACGTCAGTGGGAAACCTTCTGAAGTGGCTCAGTTAATAAGTAAAACAAATCAGGATTTAGCCTCTTTACATGAATGGTCACTGAGAAACGGCCTTAAGCTAAATCCATTAAAATCTCAATCAATTATAATTGGCTCTTGTTGGTCCCATAAAGCACTTAAAATCTAAATATTCCTCATATCGTACTGATAACACTGCTGTTCCCCTATGCTCACAAGTAAAAATCTCGTCTGACCATCGACAAATTCCTAAATTGGAACCTCATGTTCGGGAAACTTGCCGCAAAGTGTATGCTTCAATGTACTCACTCAAATGTGCTTACAAATGCCTTCCACCCAAAACCAAAGAACTACTAGTAAATCCCTCTTACTCCCTCTGCTTGATTACGGTGACATTGTGTACGGTAATGTAAAGAAATCAACTGCTGACGCTCTCCAAAGAGTTCAAAATGCGTGTGTTAGGTTTCAATATAATATCAGAAAGTATGATCATATCGGGGTACTACAAAGCTAATAACATACTAAACTTGAAAGCCCGACGCATGTTTCATAGTTTGTGTCTTTTCTACAAAATATTAAATACGGGTGTACCTACTTACCTCTCTCATAAATTTCTTATCTTAAAACAAGAAGATTCGAGAAATCTTTGCTATGCAATATTCCAAAAAGCAACACTAACTTTTACAATAAATCTTACTTAGTAGCGACGACTAGAGAGTGGAATAGCCTTCCAGTAAATGTTAGGAAATGTAAAAGTCTGCGATCATTCAAAAACATTTAAATACTATTTTCTGAGCTGATATTGTATGATGTGAAAGTGTGTACTAAATGTGTTTAGAATTGTAAGGTAAATGTAATTTTTTATATCGCTTTTTAACAGTTTTCTCCATTTCTTGTATTTTCTTAAGTTAGTTCTTAAGTGAGTTCAAAATTGTAAGTTAAATGTAAATTTTATAGGGCTTTTTAACAGTTTTGTTCTTTTCTTTGTTTTCTTAAGTTAGTTCTTAATTTAATTAACAATAGTATAATTAGTCTAAATTAAGTATATTATAGGGTTAAAAGGTTTTTTTGTATTATCTACCAGTATTTTTCTAATTCATTATTATCTAACTTTGTCATGGCTCTGACTGAATGCGTCTTTTCCCTTGGTACATGATGTTGAAATCTAAAATCGGCCCTAAGCCGTCGTCCTGCCGTGGTTGTGTGCATTTCTCATATTGCTTTTTATGATTCATGAATGTATTTTAGATTTTTGTCAACATTTGATACGTATTGCTAAATTAATATCTCTTAGAATTTATATTTTCGGGCAAACCTTTAGAGTTTTCCTGAGTCAGTAATGTTTGTTTTGTTTTTAAAATTATCTTAATTATATATTTTTGTTGCTCAATGTTGAAGAGCATGCACACTTCCTTTGTTTTCCCTGGTTTCCCCCGGTCGCTTAAGGCAAATGCTGGGACGTTGTATTCTTGTCACGTTTGTGAGCCCAGGGGCATGACATCTGTAAGTTGTATTATTTACTTATTACTAAGTATTATTATTTACTTGTTTTTATTTACTAAATGTATCTATTAATTCAATTCTTATCTATAAATTTATGTATTACGTGTTAGGCGGAAGAGCGGGCCTGATGGCCCGAGTCTCCCACATAAATAAAGTCATTATTATTTTTTATTATTTAAAGGACATTTGAAAAAAAAATTGTAAGAAAGTCAAGTTTTGCCAATAGGATAAAAAATATGTTTTAAAACAAGAATTATTGAAATTACTTTAAGAATGCACAAATGATAATTTGGATCGAAGATGTGAATGAGAATTTTACTTTTCTTATAATTATTATTAATTTATTTATTTGTTTTATAACGTAGTATATATGTGTTTCATGTTTGTATATTATGGTTAAATTATCACAGTTAATTCGATGTATAATGAATATAATATTTTATTAAAAGGGTGTAATAATGCAGTAGTGAATTATGATAGGGTTTTCACGTATTTAATGGGAACAGGTAACAATAGATATTGCCTCGTCGGAAAACAGAATGACTGTTTTCATTATGTATTAAGCAAGTCACATCTGAAACTCAGTATACGCAGTTTTCTCCACCCGAATAATAACAATAAGTTTTCTACGGTTGTAATTATGTTTTTCCCTAAAGATGAACAGTTTTGGAGATAGCCGCAAATTTGAGAACATGAAAGCCAAGGGACAATAATCGGAGATGAAATTGAACAAACAGAATTATTAGATAGAAGTGTAAATAAATTTACAAAATTATTTTATTTTATTTCTATTTGTGGTAGTTAGAAGAAATATCTCAAAATGTTCTTTCCACGATTTAATTAAAATAATTCGAAATTAACATTGAGAATACTTTCAGAATTTATATTTATTGGTCTTTCTATTTACGATATGGTATGGTATATTTCTATTTATTGCTTTTTAAATCAATGATTTTGCATCCTCACTCATGGTATTTTCAGTATACGTCCGATATTCTGGGTTCAATATCCAATTGTAGATACATGCTCATTGTTGAAGAATCACAGAAATTACTGCATGATCTTTATACTGTTGGTGGAAAAAAGGTGATAAAATACTTAGCTATTCTAAGCTTATTGCTTGCTGAATGAAATTAATAATTCTTTATGAAGAATTTCAATTAATGTATACATTTTTCCCCAAGTAATTTATCTACAGTGAATTTGTATTGAAAATGAAGGGATATAGACCAAATTGAATTATGCAAGTTATTACATAGAACTAGTAAATTGATATTACGCTGCAAGTAAATCTAGAAAAGTCTTTCATCAATTCGCTCTTGTGGTTAATGCAAGAAGTTGACAAAACTTTGTGTATCAGTTACTTAAATACGTTCATCCACATACAACGTATCTCTACTTCGGTAAATGCATTACAAAAGAGCAACTAGATAAGAGGACGTCCTACACGAAATAAAAAAGATACATTCGCTGAGATGACTTTGTAGCAACTGTTGTTGTTGTGAGCAACTGTTGCCACTGCAAAGTCTCTGTCGAGGAGGAGGAGGGTTTAATTTCAGTCCCGACACTGGCGAATTTTTGTCACTAACTAGGCCGAACTGGCCCACTGTTTGGAGAAGAATTCCGCGGCAGAGTGCTCCGATTGGTTCCGTGTTTTCTTCGCTAAAACACACGCGAATGTCGGAGTAGAATTTTCGCAAATTGGCTAAGGACTGCGCACTCTTTCTTTCTCTCTCTCTCTCTCTCTCTGTCTCTCTCTCTCTCTCTCTCTCTCTCTCTCTTTCTCTCTCTCTTCTCTCTCTCTGTCTCTTCTCTTCTTTTTCTCTCTCCCCCTCTCTCTCTCCACACAAACACACACCCACACACATACCATGAAAACAATCTTTCGCACACGGCGTGGCTAGGCAACGCGTGTGAGAGGTGATTTGAGCACTTGTTATCTAACCTCCTTTTCTGATATTGCAAAATGTACCAAAGATAGAGCGTTTGTGAATAATAAATTATCATAGGTAATACCTCGAGTACTATGGATATTTCCTATCCCCAATTCGCGAAGTGAGGAGGAGATTTGTCGGAGAATTTCCGAAGCACTCGTATTAAATAGCGATATTCCACGAATGAAATTATGTCCAACAGAATTCCCAAATGCACGAAATGTTGAAAATTGCCGTTCATTGCACATCAACACAGCGGCAGTACACACCGCCTCTTAAGATTATTGGGTCGCAGCTGATTATTGGCTAGTAGGAAGGGATGGTATGAAAAATCGGATAGATAAAGCGATACATTTTTTGAGGTTCACCGCCGTGATTGGGACATTTTGTTATATATAAGTCAACACTACTTGTTTTAATTTCACGAATGGAATAGTCCTCATAAATGAACAAAATGAACAAAAACTTAGTTTAAACTTAACTAAAAATAAAGAGACGTTGCATTGATAAATTTCTTGAAACAAAAGTGTAGTACTGAACCTTCAAGTTAATTCAGTAAAAATGTACAGGTATGCCCATTAACTTTTCAACCTTGAACTCCTGAGTGAATTATACCATACCTAAACAAAGGCACGCGCAACCCATGTCATGGTTTTCTTGTCTCTGCCCCTCTTCCCCTCCTTCTACCCCTCTGGCTCCCTCGTTCTACCTCTCTCTCTTTCTTAATATTTCCCTCTTTCGCGCTCTTTCTAAATCTTTCTCTCTGTCTCTTTCTTAATCCCTCTCTTTCTTTTTTAATATTTCCCTCTTTCTTAATCTTTTTCTCTCTTTCTTAATCTTTCTCTCTCTCTCTTTCTTAAACTTTGTCTCTGTCTTAATCTTTCTCTCACTTTTTTTAACTTTCTCTCTCTCTCTCTCTCTCTTTCTCTTTCTTTCTCTCTTCTCTCTCCCTCTCTCTCTGTCAGCATTTTGCCGAGAGTGCAGCGCGCCAGTCGGGAAGTTAATGTGTATGACAGAAATTTCACTCCCCGCTGAGGATGAGCAAAACTTGCGCAGTCCAAAAAGCAGTTTGTGTCGCAATGAAACTTGCAAGACTTGTTAGCTTGAGTTCCTTTACTTTTGAAAAAGATTGTCCTTTACTGTTAATGTCTTGGTTGTGAACCAGTGGGGTCACATAAGAGGGCGAACAGAGCAGAAGCTTTTCATCACAATGGTGAGTTCATGTACTCTTTCATGAATAAATGACTGCTTTGACAATGTTAAGGTGTTCCACCCCTATAACACTATGTTTAAAATTCCTGTTTTAAATTTTAAATGAAAAAACTAATTTTTACTGAACGTCTACAATAAATAAAATACTTTGCATTTCGGAATTATTCAATTTACGTCAATATTATTTTTTTCCGTTCACATTGAATTGACTTTTAATTGCTTTATTGTAAATTGGGAATGACTTTGCATATGAACAAAATTGCTTGGTAGTGAAATGTAGCAGATGATAAAGAACCAATTATATTATTTGTAAATAATTAAAGAGATTTTAGAAAACTCGTTTCACACCCGAATTTACTATATTGAATTTTCCTTCCTAAACTTTGTGTGAAGTCAAGCAATCTACGTCTCCCCCATTAAGTAATATATCTCAAGACTAGTAATTTTACAGGAAAACTCTAACAACCCCAGTGTTAGTTTGTAAGTTTAGATTATAACTTCAAGGACCTAGCTGAAGCACAGGCGCCCAATAAAACTATAAAACAAGTACCGTCTATTACTTATCTATGGATATGTTTTTTCAGGTCAGTGTTTTATCTATTTACCTATTTATGTTTTACAGGTGACAGCAAGAGCCGAAATGACAAATTCAGCGCCAATAAACAATGTAAAAAGTAGCGACTAAAGTAAATAGTAGTTTGTAAGATTAGGATTAATACCAAAGTTAGCACCCCACCCACAAAAGTGTACACCCATTGTAGACATAAGTGTCATTACATAATATGAATTCCCTATCGAAGGTAAACTTCAAGAAATGCAAATTTTGCTTGCCGAGCCCAGAAGCGCGGAGGGTGTAATTGGCGGACGGGCGCGCGCGGTGCCGAAGCGCGAGGAGCAAACCCACAGCCCGGAGCGCGGGCCGCCCCGTCCTTTAAGCTAATAACACGGCACGCTCCATCATCTTGAATCGGGAGGGGGCGTGGTCGGGGGCGCGGGCGAGCAGGTAGCGCCAGCGAGCCAGCCCGCGCTTCGCCCGGCCCGGCGCGCCGGGGCGCGGCGAGGCCGTTCGCCCGGGCGGCGTCGCCCAGCAACAGGTGCCGGCGGGCGGGGAGGCAGTCACCCCGTTGTCCCGGCAACGGCCCGCTGCGTGGCCTTGGCTTGGGATAGGGTGAACCCACCTGACCGAGGCAGCCTGGGTGACGCACGCGGCGGCGAGGTCACGCTGACGTCCCCGGGGTGACCCAGTTTCTGCCGCCCCCCCGCGCGCGCATGCGCTCGCGCGCTCGCCCTCGGGAGGCGATAGGGGGGGGGCGGGGCGGGGCGACCGCGGCCGAGGCCACCCCCGCGCGCAGGCGCTCGCCCAGCCGCCCCTGGGACGCCGCCGCCGCCGCCGCGACGGTCAAGGGCGGGCTAGCCCTCCCTGCCTCCTCCTCCGACTCACTTTCCCCTTCGGAGTGTCTCTTAAACGCGAAATCTATATTACTCAATTCCAATACACGCAGAAATTGAAAGACAACTATGAGATTTTCGGTCAAGAGAGAGTTGTTTACGATTTCGTTACATATCCAGCATTTCGGAAAAAATACAAAAACAATGTAACAATTTGCATTTGAACCCAAAATTGCTAATGCTTGATTGTATTATTCCGCCTGGTCTGATTCTGCTGCGTATCGGCTGAATTCTTGCACTTTGAAGAGCCACTAATTACGACACGAATGTCATGCGAAAGCAAGGCTCCAAGGAAGATGCCTCCCGTCGTTGCATATTTGCAGTTCCTGTGTTATGCAACAGAAACTTTTTTTTAATGTTCTTGTTGGCTGAACTATTGTACTATATGTTAATGCATTAATGGTGAAGACTGCTTTTGTTAAAATATTTAATTTATTTCCTTGTTATGGGAGGGTATTTTAATTGTTGTTCTAGAATAATGGACGTGCTACTTTTTGAGAAACCATTTTGTATGGTTTTGTTCAGCATTGTTGCTGGTGGAGGGCACTAGTACATTCTCAATTTAAAAATCAAAGGCCGTTCTTTTATGCAGTACATTGCATTTCATACTCGCCTTACGAGATCGCGTCGCCGCCATCCCCCCGCCACCTCCGACGCTGTCGCATTGATTACCCTTCTGATTTTCCCTAAAGGGAAATGGATGTATTCTAATAATCTATGCGTTTTTTTCACGTAACACACTGTCCCTTTCGTACTAAAAAGACAGGTAATACCCCGAATTTGAAGTGTGGGTTTTCAAAAAGGAAAATTCCATTTTTAAACATGCTTTCTGTGCATTTTTACAATACTGTTTTTTTAAAACGTACATTGCAGGTAATCTTCATTTTGCTGGATGAATGGGATTTCTTTGGATAAAACAATTTTTATTAGTTACGTATTATATAGAAGACTGTAATCACGAATAAAATCCAAAAATGATAATAAAAAATTATGGAATGAAATATTTTATTACAGAATTATTATTAATTTTATGGTTATCTTTATAAATATGACACGATAATGAGAATTGCTTTCATGGGGCATAAAGATTTTAATTTCTTATAGCGCCAATGAGGGGAAATTTTATGTTTAATGGGCGAGTTTTGCCTGGTCTTCGGGGGGCGCCAAAAAAGAATTTTAAGATGGATTTTTTTTTTTGATGGGTCCGCAACGAAAAGGAAGGTATGTTGAATTAAGGTTGAATGGAGCGCAATGTCTGGTGCATTAAAAAAATTGGGTCACAGGGGGGAGGTCAAAAAAGACCAGTATTGGGAAAAAAAGGGAAAGTTTTTTTGCTTTGATAAACAAATTTTTTTTTTGATTTATTATTTCTCGTTCGACAATTATGTTTTTCAAATTTTGAAATACAAAATATTACATGGCTTCTTGGATTCCCATCCAAGTCGGGTTGGTTTCTGAACTTTATTGAAGATTTAATTTTTAGTTTTTTGTTGTGTTTTAAAAAATGGTATGATTGGGAAAAGGTCGGGGAAAGCCAAAAAGGAGGTCTAAGTTTATCTTTCGGAATCTTGATATGATTCGCGGACTGCTATAGTTTCTTCCTAGGTTGAAGCTTGCCTGCAGGAGATTTGGTAGGTGGAAAAATTGCTGGCAAGTTTTTTATTGTCTCCTCAAATTCTGGTATGTTTAGTTCCCCGTCGGATTTTGGTTGGGGATGAACCATGGGCATTGAGAGTTATTCTCAAGTATTTATTTTGAAGTTTTTTAAGTTTTTGATGGTCCCTTGGTGCCCCCAATACTGGGATGCATGCCATGGTTGGAAAAATAACTGATTTAAAGATTAAAAGTCTGCATTCTCCCCCCGGGGTGAACGGCGTTTAAATATGTGATAAATGGGAAATTTTTAAATTTTTGTTTGTCAATGACTGCATTGACATGGGGTTTCAAGTGAGTCTTTATCGAAGATCCCAGGTATTTTATGGGGAGGTTGACCATGGGATTTTGTTCCTTGGATTATAATTTTGGAGGATTTTTAGGGTGGCAGGTAAATTTTTGCAGAGACTCTTATGTGGATTAATTCTAACTCTCCAATTCTAGTCCATTTCATAGTTATTCACGCTCTCTTGTAGGTGATCTTTGTACTAGAATATCGGGGTTTGTAGCGAAAATTGCACATCATCGCGTATAATGCTAAATTGGCGTCACCTTCAGATGGAATGTCGTGAGAAAATATTAAATAACGTGGGAGAAGCGATCCTTGAGGAACGCCTGCGTTGATTTGGAATTTCTTGAAGTTACATTTTTTTATTCGAACTATAAATTCTCTTTTGGGAATGAAACTTTTAAAAATTTTTATTAAATAATCCGAATACCCAGGTCGTCAATTTATACTGAGACCTCTTAAACTTGTCGGGATGACTCATGTCTAAGAAAGCTGATTTTGTATGCTCTTTTCGGTGGAAACCGTGGCTTTTTTCCGTTAATCTTAAAAATTTGGGGCGAGGTTGAATGTTTTTGTTTAAAACCAATTGGAAAGGCGGAATTGCATTTGAGTTGTTAGGAAATTTTGACCTTCAGAATCAGCCCAAATATCTTAGATAGGGGGGAAGGAGGTTTTGGGTCTGAAATTTTTGGGAATTTTGGGATTTTTTTTGGTTTAAGCACTGGTGGCAACCCTTTCTTCCTTTTGTGGGAAGTAACTGACCCAAAAAAGCAGCGTTGTAGATCGCTTTATAGCCGATTACGTTTTTTTTGCTTTTTAATGCTAAGGTTCAAATTTCCCATCTTTTCCCTGGGATTTTCGCTTTCATGTGTTTGATTATATTCATTCTCTGAAGGTGATATGTACTTAGTTGCAGCGGAAACAGTGGTTCTCTTTGTTTAAAAAATCCTCATTTGGTTGTTAAGGCGGGGTTTATAATTGGGTGGGGTTTTGGGTGTTTTCGGGTTGGGCGATGCGTTCGACTTTTCTTCGTCTGAGAATCCGTTGATTTTCCCCAAATTTTTAATGGGGGAATTATGGTTTTGGGTTTCGAGATAACCGTTTACTTTGCCCACAGTTTTCTCGATTTTGGGTGAATTTCATGGTACGTTTTTAATTGTCATATCGAAATTGGTCAATCGTTGCTTTTTTACAAATTTATTTGTTTCTGTTTCGTCCCTTCTTCTTTAATTTCCCAGTATCTTTAAAGTTTTTTTTGTTTAATTAGGTTAAAGATTTTGAACGGATTGGTTTGGGTTTTGAATTAGGCACATTATCGTGATTTTTTTACCGAAGTTATGGATTTTGTTAGATTATCTATCCCCGAGTCATTTTTTGGATGGTGGTGATTTTTTGGGGAATTTGAGTTGATGTTCACGTTGGAGAATTTTTTCCCAGTTGGTAATACCTTTTTTGAGTTGAGCCTGACTCTTTGGGCATCTGTATGGGGTGATATGATCACTGGATTGTGGTCGGTCTAGTTCTGTAAAAAACTGTGATGAACGGGGAAATTAATGTCCTTTGTTAAAATGATATCAAGAATATCTGGGATGATATTTGGGTTTGGGGAATCTTGTTGGTTTTTGGACCCATTTTTGCCACGTTATTGGAAACTGCAAAAACCTGCAGTTTTTTTCCCCGATAAGTCGTAACGTTACAACCCCAAAGCTGTTTTTGGGTTTAAATCCCCGTTAGGATGGTGGGACAGTTACAAATTTCGTGAAGAGGTTTGGGGAAAAGCCTTTTTGGAGGGTTTTTAACAAATTATTTTAACTGGGTGATTTTTAATTTAATTTTTATAAAAAGATTCTAAGTTGGCGAGAAGGAGGGAATTTGTTCCGTTTTCCTTGTTCAATAATATTGCTACCCCCCCTGAAGCAGCATGTGATGATAATCATCATAGCGATAAAATGAATCCCGGAATTTAAATCTTTTTTTGGATTAAATGCGTTTCTGTGATGCACCCAAACTTGATATTGTGATGACGTAAAAAAATTTTTAATGTGTTTTCTTGTGTTTGACCCGTTTTCATTCCAGTTGAGGGTTTTCCTTTTTCAGTTTTTTTTCCATTGTATTCATAGTTCTAACCATATTCCACCATTTTTTTTATTTGGGAACAATAGCTGTTACAACGAAAACAATGTTTAAATATTTTCCATCTAATGGGGGGCCCCTTTTGGGGAAGGGGCTTCGGATGGGGGGCGGTGGGGTGATGGGGAAAATTTTTTTTAAGTTTTAGGATCATTTCTGATGGGAGAGCTTTTTGGGGGGGCAAAATTTTTGTAAGTTGTCTTGATTTTTGGGGGCATAGCCCTTTAATGTAAGTTTTTTAATTTTACAACCGCGGTAATTAGCGGCGGGTGTTCATGACAGTTTTAAAAATTGAGGGGGGAATCTTTTTTCCCACATTCTTTGTAGTGGTGATTACCTACGCATTTGCATCTCCCGGGGAAAACCCCAGTTTGGCTTAGAATGGGCCCTACCTTTACATTTTTTTCACATGATAACCTACTTTACTCTTTGTGAATTTAATTACACTGTACATAAAAATTTTTTTAGAAAAAATTTTCCCGGTTCACTATTGTTGGTTAGTTCTATCCACAGATGAATGGGCTTTCTGTCTTTGTTATATAATCGGTGACTTTGTTTTCTGGATATTTAAGACTGGGGTTCAGTCTCAATGACTTCCCCTGAGTAGCATGTGGGGACATCTTTATAACAACTATAAAAGGGTTTTGGGCCCTAGGATTCTGAACGAGAAAACCCATGTTTTCTTGTCACAAAAAATTTTTATAATTTCTAAAGTCCTAATGTCCTAAACATCATTTTACCAGTCTTTAATATTTTTGGGAAAGAACTTTTTGGGCGATTTTTTAAGTCTTAATCATTTTTTTTATTGTCTACTTCGTCCAAAAATTGGGGAATTTTTAAATTTTATTTAGTTCTGGTTCCTAAATGCGACTGTTTCGGCACAGGGGATCGTGGCTAAGTTTTCTAGGCTTTATACCGGGAAGACACAGGCACGTTATACTGGACAGCTCCTTCATCTGGATGGAATGTTTTGCGTTTTTGCTGTCTACCGACGTTTGAATGCACATTACTTGCGATTTGTCGTTGAATATGTTCGTTATCGGGTGAAGCTACCTTGACCCTCGGTGTTGGTGTCCATGACGTCCGGGCGGCCTCGCCGCTTTGTTGAGGTTAGGGAGACCGGGTGACATAGCTAGTGGCATGCTTTGACTCGGATGACCGTGTTGCCATTGCTGATGTTGGAGCTCGGCTAATTGTTGCTGGATGTAGTGATGTTGTTGAATTAGCTGCTCTATTTGCATCTTACGAGCTATTTGCTCGTCAGTAGCGTCTGGGATGGTTTCAGTAGGCATATTACGTAGTTGCGATGGCCGAGGCCAAGGCGAACTACGAAAACGGTTAAACTGATTATTCTGGTTTCACTAGTCACTTTGCGAATCACTGGATTAAATCACAACACTTTTACACTAATTGAAAACACTGATCGTGAGGCACAAAGAGAATAGAACGTAGTTAGTCTATACTATTGGCACCGATAGACGAAACCTTTGCTGATAAGACTGCGAAAAATTTCAGAGGTGCGGAGCGCTCGGCGAGGTGTTGCCTCTACGAGAGCTGCGCTCGAACTGGCTTTGATAAACTAAGGAGAAAGAGTTTAAATGGGCGTTATCACGAATGTCAACTGATATATTTGGCAGATAGCCGAGAACCGCTGTTACGGTCACTCGTGCTTCGAAAGAGGTCTTGGTTGATGATTCTTGTAATGAATGTAAGATAATGAAGATCTCGATCAGGTTTTTCGTCCAGTTTCCCTGATCCATTGAGCAAATGCTGAGATGGCCCCTTGTTTTGCTTCTGGACATAAATGTAACTTCATTTTCTGTGACGTCTTCTAGAATTCAGTGGGAAATACAATTATTCAAATTATCTTTCCAAGTTGGTCGGGGCAGGAAGTATTATTCCGAAGGACAACATGGATAAGAGCCAAAATTTATTGCCTTTTTATCCTTCAAAATAGATTTTATTACATGGGAGCTTTCTTTTGTTTTTAATTTAAGTAGTATATGACTTAGTGTAGGGATCACAGAATTTTGAAAATGTGCACACAAATCACTTTTCCCCATAGCACGTCATACGCAGTTTTAACTGTTTTTGACGTAAAATAAATAAATAAGTAAATAAATAAATGAAGTAAGGTTTGAACGTGTTTCATTAGATGTGGTCTGGGGTACGACGTGGGAAAAAAATTACATCGGGGTCGTGTTTAGCAACCCAAAATCTACAGGACATTTGCATGTCAAAGCACTGTTACGGCGAAAAGCCTTAAAAAAGGGTCTCCTACGTTCAATCCCGATTAAATTGCAGCTTCTCGATTGTACAGGTTAATGGAATCGAAATTGACTGAAATTGCAGCGCTCATGTTTTTGCAATCTGAAAATATATAAGGGAAGAAAGGCAGAAATAAATTTAATGGTCTTTTAGTTTTTAAATGGATCTACTATAATGTTTTATTACCAACAATGGATAGATCATAAAAGGAGAAATGAGATTATTTGATTTACAAATGTTTGAGCGAAAAAGTCAATTTCAGACAAGTTATTTAAAACTGTGTATATAATACTTCCGATTTCCTTTCGTACTTGCAACGTAGAGATCGCTTTTGTGGGCCAGTAGACTTCGCGGCGCCGATAACGTTTGGATAAGAGGGCAGGAAGGGATGGAGAAGGAACTGCAGCAATCAGGATCTGACAGGAAGAACGAAAAAAAAAAAAAACAACTCAGAATGTGATACTGTTTTTGCTTACTACATTAGTCTGAATGCCCAAGGCCTCTTGCTTTCTCTGGACGGCCTAGGTCAATGCATTGTCACCAACCCACACATTTAAAATAGATTTTCAGACTAAACTTTGCAAAATTGTGTATGTATTTTTCTACTAAGTTTTAATTTCCTTTATTAAATAAACATTTAAATTCATCCCTTTTCTTTAGTTAAGTATGCTACTGCTCTTGCACATTTATTATCTCCCTGAATTCTTTGAGCAGTCAGGTAAACTGCAGGAGTGGGAGTTAAGTTATGGAAGTGAATCTGATGGCATGTGCATTGAGTAACTTGCATGACCATTTGTGAGCCTGTGTGCATTTACAAAGGAGTGATGAATCTTTAAGATATAAATAAATTTCATTCCTGAAACAATTAAACAACACTGCATTATATTTCATTATAAGAATAAAATTAAGAAATAACAAAACACACAAGTACATTCATTAGCCATAAAATATGCTCACTTCATTTGCGAACATTTTACAACAAACAAAAGTCTTTCCCCAAACATGGATTGATATGAACAAGATATGTTCTCACCGTATTTTATACGGGAATAAGCTGGGTTTGAACTATATCCCTTCATGAGGTAATGAACCCATAACTTACCAAAAATTCAAAACAGGGCATTTTGGTAATTAATGGAATGAGCAGTTCTTGATAACAAATGCCTCACATCATTCTTGCAAATTCTTAGAAAAATGTTAACAATAAAAATATCTCATGTTACACTATTTGCATCTCATTAATTCTGTGTTAGAACAAACAGTTTTCCAAGCACTCCATTGCATGTTCAATAAGTTGAAAGTAAAGGAATTGCTGCTTCAGAATTGACATTATTAAACATTTGACTTTCAAGTTGAAAATGTAAGTAACACTGAAGCATACATTAAATGATTTCGATTTCATCAGTCACATTTCATAGCCTTTGTGTCAAAAAACAAGTTTCCAGCTTAAATTTATTAGCATGATATCAATAAACTTGGATTCAAACACGATGTGCCAGTCCATATGTTGCATATTTGTCTACAATTGATAGCTCCATTGAGCAGTTGATAAGCTTCCTGATGTGTAACATGACAAACAAAAATTCAGTATTTTTCTAATAAAAATGGACATCACTTCCAGAATGAATGTACATCTTTATATTTCTAATACTCAAAATCTCCAAGCTCTACTATTGCACACTAATATTTTGTTATGTTACCTTTTATGTTATTCATGCACTGTTGTGATAAACAGGTTAATTTAACAGAATAACTGACATTCTCTTTGGCATCATTTTGGTTAAATGATAGGCTACCAGCTAGAGTATATATCTATGAACCAAAACAAATCAGTTGAGTAACTGGTTAGCACCTTTTGTTGACTTTAACTAAAACACTCCTCAACAGAGTTACTAGGAAGCAACAATAATAACCCGAGTTATGTTCTATTTATGCAGTCACATGTCAATTACATACAAATATATCTTGACAATAAAAATATAACATTTTTTTTACATTTTACTCAATTTATTTAAAACAATTACCACATACTAATCACATTACATCCAAAACATTTATGGTTTATTGCATATAAATGTGTGGGTCCCCAAATGTGTGTTTAGGTTCTGCCTCTGATAAAATATTTACAACTGAACAATTACATATAGTTTAGTCAAATCTAAATCAACAAATACCTTCAGATAATTTGACAAATTTACATAGCCTCAAAAGAATACTAAAATATAAAAACATAAAACAAGAGAGATTTTCTAGATGTGGTGATGTTCTTATATTTATATTTCATCTCCTAGAACAAATTGAATTCCGCTTTCAGAAATCACAGATGTCTCTTTCAGGGTATCTTCTCAATGCACTATCCTATAGTCAGTGCATTTTTAATTTGGTAAATGGAAAATTATAATCACATCCTTTCTGATGATAATGATAATGATAATAATAATAATAATATATTGAATCAACAATGACTGGGATATTGTTAAGACAGAAATGACAAACTCAAAACAATTTTATATATTAACATTATTTGATAGGTTAATAAAACATGGGAGTAAATAAATTGTAGTTACCATTTTAATAGAAAGAGATGCAATTAATAGTCACTTATGACAACAACAAAAATGTTCTCAGAAGTTTCCATTAGAACTCCACTGTTTATCCAAGCTACTTAAGACTATTGCAACAATGAAATAAATATCTTCTTTTTCCAAAGAAAAGCAGATGATTTGCCTCCTTAACATATTCCAATTATCATATCACTGCAAATTTATTATGTACAATTAAAGTTTTTTAGAATATAAGTTCTTATTTTCTTAATAAAAGATATTTTTATAAAATTGGTTACCAATATTCCCTATTTACACATTAATACAAATAATTTGAGTAGAAAACAACAATTCTGACCTTTGTCACAACACCTCAATCCTCTACCAGAAGTATTAACAATACCAGAAGGTGGTGGTTAGGAGGGCCTTAGAGAGAGAAGAAGCATCTATTCAGATGGCACCAAATGAATATTTTAATTTAAAATTAAACCGACTATTTTATTTTTAAATTGCATTAATTATTTTATTGATAATTTTATAAATTGATTTCATTCAGCCTTTCTCTGATCATTTGAAGTTATTTCCAAAATAAAAAGTGCAACTTCCCTCACTGAAATAAATTGTTGTTATAAATATTAATACTCTGGCTTCTTCAGCCATTTGACATACATACACTTCATGAACAAACGTCAGTTGACAAAATGCTGAATTATAAAATTCAGTTGAAAGCGGAGGCAACACTATAGAAAATTCTCTTTTTACATACCTGAATAACAATCTTACAATTTCTCACAAAACAAATCTTATGATCAAATGCTGAGTAAACATGTTCAAACTACAATGTGTAAAGAAAGAGAAAGCGGCAGTTAGAGTTATGGCATAGACTGAAATGCCTGGTTTATATAAACTCATTTTCCTCTGAATACAAAAAGCTGAAAATGGGGTTTGCCACTATACTGTCCTAACCCCTTTCAAAACACCATATACAGAATGTGTAACCTTTTTGATGAATAAAGAATACCATGTATATATGCAACAACTTTGATACCATACATTTAGAAATTCAATTGAAGAGAAGGTGGTGTGATGATATTACTGCCCTGGACAACACCGTAAGCTTCACCGCTGACAATGCCATACTTGTTAACTACAGTGAAACCCCTATTTTACACCACTCTAGGGACTGGTCAAAAAAAGAATAAAATTGAGGAAAATGTAAAATCAAGGAAATTATTTTTTTGCACAGATTTTGTTCAAAAACACATTGTAATTCTAAAAATAATAAACCATACATCAAACTTCAATTGAAAAGAAATGAATAGAAATGATTGGAGCTAAAATAGCATGTACTTTCTCGCTTATACTTCCACGCACAATTATGCCAAAGGTTCTCAAATTTTTGAAAAATTGTGTATGAACTTACTTCAAAATCTGTCTTTAAGGAACAGATTTCATTAAGGAAAAGAACTATCTTCATAAGTGTAGTTGTCGGAAGATGTGGAAAAAAATTTGAACTTTTGCAATTTTCGAAAAATCAGTTTTCAATGAACATGAGACCTACACCATTCTCTTAAACATCCTTCACACTATCCAACAAAAAATTCCATAAAAAAAATTAAAATTCATTTTTTTGAAAATTTTGAAAATGTCCCAGGGGCTTCATAAGTACCCCCAAAAATTAATATATCAGTTTCAAATTCGAGGGGCCGCGACATCAGCTATATTAATAGGGGAATATCAATTTCGCAGCTATTTGGCTGAACAGTTTAGCCTCTAGTGTTATTCAGACGGACAGCCATTTGGCATCAATTGATTTTTCAGTGTCAAGCACCCTCTAAACTTGGATACTGGCTCAACCATGTGGTAGAGGATATTTCTTTTTAAATTTAGCTACCGGATTTATTCAAGTTTTTGTTACCAAGGCCCGACAATAATTTTTTGCCAAAAATTCACTGCTTTTTCCACAGCATTACATAACTTTTTCTTTACTGCATAAGTGGTAATGAGAAAGTAAAAAGCAGCCACTGACTTATCACTAGCAACAAACTAACACAACAAACTCACTTGAAACACAATACATGGGCTTAGTCCTGAAAAATGACTCAACCAACCAATTCAGAACATTCACCAAGATATACTCTGATTTGTAAATAGCAAAACACATAACATTTATATGTAACCCCACCACCCTTCTCAAAACTGACACTATTAATGCTGCCTTCTCTTTCAGAATGTCCATCTAAATTAACGGTCCTGCTGTGCAAAAATCTTAATATCATGGTTTTAATACATAGTAGGACTTCACGAGTCAGACGCAAAATCAAGGAAAACGTAAAATCAAAAAATGCATAAAATCAAGGAAAATTATACATTACTTAAATGGATACTTTGCTGGGACTATTCTTTTATTAAATTCAGAAAAGCTAAATCGAAGTTTCACTGTATTATATTTTGTAATAAAAGGTTTTGGAATTATCATTCATTGCTTGACAAAGGTTTCCTGAGATACAAGCGTCAATTCAGTATTCAATTCCTGTTTGAATGAAAAGAAATTTACTGTGTTATCTTTTCATTCATGTATTTCCACATTAACCCCTAATATCTCATGTCAAATGTACTAATGTCTTGCAAAACATAGATTTATCATCAAGGCACTGTAGAATCTAAAATCTACTATACCATTATTATTTACATATTTTACACTAGTAATTGTCAAACCAATGTCAAAATATAGTTTAAGCTAATGGCTTGGCCAACGTGAATTTATCACCAGGAGCAATATGAAATTTAAAATCCTTAGACTTCAAAAATAAGAATTATTATCGTCCGTAGTCTCAAATGGATCTCCTTTTCTCACTTTTAATGGTTTGCCCTCAGAATCTGAGAGGAAAACCTCTCTACATTTTGGTCCAAATTTCCATTTACGCTCATTTGTGTTCAGAACCTGAAAATTTAAAGAATTACAATTTGTTACAGTATACTCCTATTAGATGGGCTGTAAAAAAAATAAGGATTACATAGACATGCCTAGCATGAGACTGATCATTACATAAAGGGCTAAAATTAATGTTAGAGTACCTACAGTCTTTTCACACATTTAAATTCAATTTCTGCATTTCATTTTGAATACATTACCTTCAACCTTGAGCAATCAAGAATATTCTGAACATGAAATAAACTTTATTCTACCTTTAACAGATGCAAATTACTGAATGCCAAGACAAAGAAAGATAAAAATGTTTTCAATTTACCTCATCAACATATACGAATCGATCCAACATTGGTATTTCTATGATAAGAGAAAAACCCATGTTTCCACTTTCGCGCCAATATAGACAGCTAAACTCATTCAAAGAAAAGATCCGGAATTAAGCGAGCAATCTTAGGGCTTACTCAACTTAATTCTCTATTAGAAATTTTAATTACATTAATACAAAAAAGTACAATTAATAAATAACAATAAAAATAAAATTGTCTTTTATTAGTGGTGAGGCTCAGGCTGTTCATTCAGGCCTACTTATCGTCCTAACCACATTAAATAATTACATTACTTTAAGTATTGTAAGAAAGATCATATTTGGCAGAACTGTATATTTACTTCTTGAAACACAAACTTTGGCCTATTGTGGTGTATGCCTTAAATGATTAAGGAAACCCAGAAAACCTCAATCAGGGCACTGGTTGAAGACACAGGACATTGGCTACAACAGTGGTGTTTATGTTTACTTTTACACATTTTACATTAACATTTTGCCAACAAATAATTTAATTAAATGATTATTAAGTAGTAAGGTTATGATATTTCAAAACAATTAAATTAAAGCATTAAAAACATTCTAAATGTTTCTTATTCAAAATTAAGATTGGGGATATGTATGTAGGAACAATAACTGATACAGTACCTAATCATAAAATTTGTGTAGATCTTACAATGATATGGCTACATTAGGCTAGTCTGTTGGCAGGCCTGACGGCCTGAATCTCACCACATAAAATAAAGTATCATTGAATATAATTTGTAAAATGCTTTACTGGTAACAGAACTTTAAACAATTTGCAGTTACATTCTAGAATATAGCAAATTTACTATTAATTCATTTTTTCTTCTCTTACGCACTATATTACAGTGCACTCCCTTTTAACCAACTGCCATACGTTTGAGTCAATAATGAATCGTGCAGCTCTTACATCATGTCTACAATCATTAAGGGAAAAAAAAGAATACCCACTTCAATTTAGTGCTTACTTTTAATAAAAACAGTACAGTACTGTGATGGGCTGCATAAGAGATTTGTGGCCATTAATGATGCTCAATACAAAAGAAAATAAACATGCTCCAATTATGTACTGTAATTGCAGTAATCTAGTGTATTTTGTAACAAGGAAGTTCTTTCAGAGAACATTTTCTTAATTACACATATTCATATTCAATATCAATATCATATCAAATTATACATATCATACATTTACAAAGAAGGCTTTTATAATGTATTTAATAATGATAAAATTAACAACAAGAGTTTTTGTAAAATCCATGTTTAAGACAGTTTTAACAATTTTTTTTAAATGAATAGAAATAAATCCTAAATAAAATCCAAAAATTCCCACTGTCCTTTTTATCCAATCATACTTCTAAGAAAATTACAGTTTATCTAGGTAAACCATTACCAGAGGTAGGTGCAGGTATCAAGGTGGTACTATAATTTAATTCCTATTTAGTTTTAAAACATTTTCAATTTAATATTTTGAAAATAACGATTTCAATGCTTAAAGTAATGACACAAAAATTTGCATTAATATTTATCCATTTACCTTAGATATGTCTTGAAGATTAACTTCCCAATCAACAGGAAGTGAAATCTATGGTAAATCTCAGGAGCAGATAAATCACACACTGATACAAAGCATTTTCTTTGTTTTCAAGTGTTGAATGCAAGAAGAGTTTCTTTTCACATACCTCTGAGAAAAACAAAGTAAAAACTTGTAAATATAATAAAATGTTTAACCTTTCGATACATTTTAAAATTCTTTTACCAATATTAGTTGATTCTTCATTTTTGTTCTGTGAATGTTCACCCAAGAATGTTTCCAAAGAATAAGTTACACCTTTTACTTGCTCCACTCTTGGTGAGGTCACCTTGCTCACATTGAGAACAGCACCATCTGCAGGAGAAACCTCCACCCAAAAATAAAGTTTAGAAATATCTTTCAAATAGTACACATAGCAGAAAGATATTAACAATAAGAATATTCTAATTGAAATAAAAATTATATACTCAAAAGTATAGAAAGAAAACAAACAAACATAAAAAGTTTCTTTTAAAATCCATATTTGTACTAGTTTTCAACAATTTCAATTCTTTCACCATTTCATTAGTCCACAAAATAACGACAAAACTCTGACATTCATTCGTTTACATTCTTACATTAATTGCTTTTGGAAGCAGCTCAGGATTTCTTACAAGAGTTATCTAATTATGCACTATCTACCCTAAGTTGCTGCAATTACTCACCACATTCTCCTTCGTATTAATGGGCCTAATTCCTTCCTTAAGAGGGCGGCAAAAGAAGTCGCACAAACTGGTGTATGAAGATAAATCTTCTGATGCTGCTTCTTGAATATTAACATTGAACATTTGTGCATATTTTAAATATACAGATTCTCTGTATTTGACAGGCAATTCTTTGTTGCAAATCCATCCCCAACCTCGAGACAAAATTCGCAATGGTACTGAAGAATAACATGTAATCTACAAACAATATTATTTCAAAATTCATTATCAAGGAATATTCATCATTAAAAAATCACAGTCAACAAACAATACAATTACACAAACAAATTGATTGTTGTACAATCATTTTATACTAAAAATTGTGTATTAATTAAAATATTATGTCAAATGTTATAATGGACATGTTTTGTTACTATTAATTTTACCTCATAACCAGCTTCGCGATCTGGAGTTTATAATTCGCCGAATCTACTGCTCTACAGCTGTCACGATAGCCGCAACTGGCAAGGCCGACACAATCTTTCTTACAACACGCGCCGGGTGAGGAGTTTGGTTCAGTGTCATGATCCTGAAGATGTTAAGTAACAATGGTGCAAAATATATTTGGTTCATCAAGTTGCTGCCGCCGACTATTAAATGCGATTACAGCTTAGCTCTCGATGATTATTTTTGTCAATTCGCTGTCTCATTTAATGTTTGCTTCGAACACTTGTTAAGTTCAATCACACCATCTCCGCCTCAAAGAACGTTCATAAACTTAATAAACGCAAAACGAGCACTGGACCTTTACAGACGGTGGTGTACCTTCTCCGTCCACCCACTAACCTAAAGTATCACTGTGTTTAAATCTTAGCATACTTGCATCTTGCATCATGCATCATGCACTGTATCCCCCCCCCTGGGAGGAGGGTCTTGCGCATGGTATCCGACGTCAGCCAATGAGCATCAGACACCAGTTTGCGTCACAATATTGGCGGGAATTTAAATGCAGTCAGATACCAAAATTATCACATCGTTACAAGACATTGAAACAGATTTTTGAAGTATTTCTTTTAAATATTTCATCATGTACACCTTCATCGTGTTATTTTTGGTTGTACCTTTGAAAATTGTCGTTTTATTCCACTTTCAAAATGTTTCTCAATACTTCTCGCTCTCCATGCAACATGGTGGCCAGCGTCTGCTCTAGCTTTTCCAACGTGTCCGTGTTGTGGTCAAGTGGTTCGTGATGGTGATGCAGCAGAACAAGCTAAAATCGGTGTATGGAGATCCACCCATGTATTTCCACCACATACTGTTACCGCACACTGCGATTCCCGCTGATATTGTCGATTGCTGTACACATGCCGCCGTACCATTGGTCCATAATTGTTCCCGTAGTTTGAAATATTAAAGGAGATATGTTTTCTTACACGTGTTTTAGAATGATGCAATTATGGATTACAAATGCGTAGTGCTACCTATTTAATTTATTTTTATTATTAGATATTATGTCAGATAATTCTGACACAACGAAATTTATGTACGAGTACTTTATGTAAAGCCTCAATAGTTTCAAAATTTTCTAAAAGCTTCAAAGTTTCTAATTAAACTTTGTTCTCGGATAACGTAGAACTCCAGGCCGCACTAAATTCGCAATATGGGGCTTGAAGATTTTCTGTCGGAATAGCCAACTCATGAAACTATAACTCAATCAAGTCTCTCGCTTTTGTTTTGTTTGTTGTCTCATTCCACAATCCTCGCGCAGTCTAGAGTCTTGTCCGCATTCAATAATATATGTTTCGTTTTCATTAGGAATTAAAGAGATGTTCATCTATAGAAACAGATATTAACTCTGTGAATAATTATTAGATTAATTAAAATTATCATTATCAACTATTACTGAGCTTAAGAAGTGTTAAAAAATGCTCAAGTGCAGATGAAAAATACAACCTCAAAAGTTATCTGCGGTCATACTTCTATGTTATTAATGCTTTTGAGATATGTGTCAACAGTTCCTTCACGTTTTGGAAGTGGTATTAATGAGTTTTATTGGTGTCTAAATACCACAGTGTGGAAGTTAATTAACGTGATATACATGGTAGTTTTTAAGTGATCTAATGAATTCTGTATTTTCGAAAGTTACGGAATTTTACAATTTCAATGAAATTGAAAATCAAGGTTTTACTGTAAACAATATCCATTCCTAAACAATCAGCTCTTAAAAAGTCTTGTTCAATGTTTTGAAACACCGGATAGTTTTTTTTTTTTTTTTTTTTTGCATGAAACCTTAATATTTAGATAATTTTCAAAAACACCATTCCAAATTTTTCTTCATTTTTTTCCACGGATTAAACAAGGAAAGTTGTTTTTGAACTCTCTGAATTTTCGAAAATTACAAATTTAAATAAAAATTTGAAACAGTTTTTGAGGAAATAATTGTTTAATATTGTTTCCTAAGTTCCTGCTCCAAGCCAAATTGCACAAAACTGCACACATTTTGCAAAGTTGAACTTGACCATATTCCAAATCAATATTTGGAAATGTCTGTTTTTAATGAACACATTTAATTTGAAAACACATTTAATTTGTAGAAAATACTGAATATTTTCGAAATTTTACAATTTTCGAAAATTCAGAGTTCAACGAAAATACAAACCACACACCACTTCTCTTGCCATTCCGTTTCCTATATACGAGGAAACAGTTTAAGAAAAAATTGGACCCATCTTCAGAAAAAAATGTTTTAAAGCAGGAAGTGCAGCAAATGCAACTAACGCCATTTCGTTACGGTTCTTTTGTTCTATCAGATGAAAACATTTAAAGAAAAACTTTAAGAGAGACTTCTTTGAGAAAATTTTGAAAATGTTCTTGAATTTTCATGTAAAGTACCCCAAAATCAAAATATCCGTTTCAAATTTAAGACCATGCCGCGAAATCATCCTTATAGATCGGAGAATATGAATTTTGGAGAAAATCTTTGTTCCCAGACTTTTGGAGAATCATTGTTCCCAGACAGACGGACTGAATGATGGATGGAATGACGAATGTCCGGTATCAAGGACTCACAAAATGTTGATTCTAACTACACAACGTCTTGGAGGAAATCATGTGCAACATACAGGAACAAGATTTATCCTCATTTCAGTTACCACTGCCCGGCAATAGGAGATTTCCTGCGAAATGTTTACGTTTTTACTTTCTCGCGCTAAAGAAGGAACGTCTTAAGAGGAAGTTATGTAATGCTGCGCGAAAACACGAATTTTCGGCAGAAAAACTCTTATTACAGGGCCCTGGTAACAAACAAATGGATAAATTCACTTGCTAAGTTTACAATAAAATATCCTCTAACACGAAGTGTAGCTTGAATGCTTGTTTTGTGGGTCCTTGATACCGAAAACTCGATTGACGGCAAACCGTCTGTTCGTCTGTGAATAACACTAGCGGCTAAACTGTTCAGCCGGTTTTCTTTAAAATTGATATTCCCCGATTAATCTGACTGATGATATTACTGAGATTATTGACTGATGATATTTTTTGTGTAATTTGGCGTCAAACTAAGTTGCCCGATCTGAAAATCCTATGCTTCGTGAACGAATTTTAGAAGTCTTTTGAGGCAGTTTGATGCTACATAAGTTAAAAAGGTATATTATTTCATATTTCTTTGTTCGTTTCTTACATTTGAACTTTTGTTATACTTTTACAAATTAATCTTTTAGGAATTCTTTAAAACCAAATTGAAATATATGAAATAAAAATAACTAGCCTTGAGGGTACTGTAACTCCGACGGTTGGTCGCACCTACCTGGGCTCGTGTTGCCAGCTAGCTCAGGAGCCTGAAATTTAGAAGGTGGACGGACGTGGCTACGTGATAGAGGTCAATTGAAAGAAAATTTAAAAGAAAAAAATAAATTTAATGAGAAATTTAAAAAAAATAGAAAAATTAGTAGAAATAATTTGTTATAATTATCTGAGCTCAGTTTCAAACCCTTGCTTTTTATCATGCAGTCTTAAAACTAATACAATTAAATCTTATGATTATTGCTTGGAACAAATAAAGGAAAAATTAAACAGAGATGTGCTTACAAAATTACAAGAAAAAGGCCAATGCGCGGCCGGCATCTTCTGAATATTGAATATAGTCCAGGTAAGCCTGAAGGGCGTGATAAATGTTTGTTTTGATTGTCGGAGCTCGACAAATAACTAAAATCACCATGTGCGGCAGAGGAACTCGCTGGGGTGAACGGTCTCCAAACAAGCGAAACAGCTCAGCTCTCCAAGATGACGGAGAAGGGTTTCTTCTCGTAGCCTGCTTCCCATTCAGGAGAGCAAAACCAACAACGACACCAACTGTGACGTCTGCGGCAGCGGTAACGACGTTATCGGTGACGACAGTTTATAAGTGCGAACGTCAGAATAAAACACGATACTCGTCGGGAGAATTATTACCGACTTCACTAATTATCGTAGTCGCGTAACGTGCGACACTTGGCGCGGACGTAAACGAGCAGAGATAAAAAAGAATAACAAAATTGAATAAAGTTCCTTTTCATCTACCTAACACTCGGTGTGTTAATATCACCTCTGCGCTTTTATCGCGCTAATTCACGCTACCCTAGCGCCCACACTCTTCTGTCTCACACGGCTCTATGCGGCCCTTCCGTCTGGCGACCTGAACGCTTCTGACCTGCACGACTCTAGCGCCTCCGCGCTTCACGGCGCTCACACACTTCTTCCCCCTCCAATTTCTACGAATGTTCTAGAACTTTCTGCTGAATTTTTAGCAGGTGTGACGTTACTGGGCGAAAGTGACTACGCCGTACATGATTTTACACCAATCAGATTACGCGTTTCTTAGGTAATTTTGATGGAATTTTCCAGAGATAGCCGAAAGCGCTCTTTCTTGCACACTTCCTATAAACAAACCTGGGCGGTCTTCTGAAATTCCTCCGAGCAGCGTGGTCGATGGTCCCCTGGGGAGATCCCAAGGCGCGTGTAACAAACATTGCGTCCCTCGCTCGTCCGAGGCGACGCCAATAAGTCGCGTTTGCAGCTGCGCGGAACTAATTGACCCTTTCACTGCCTACGGGAGAAGTTATTACAAAATAAATGTGTTTATTTCCGAATCTGATATTTGGTTACGTCATAGTATATCATATTGAAACGGGACAATGAAATTTCGTGTCGCGACTCGCGAATTTCTGTGAATTAATCTCATTGTCATGACTTGATTTAGTTGTATGAAAAGCAGTTATAATTGTCAAATTTGTGGTGTTTTTTGCTTGAAAATATTTAGTTTTCGCACCAAATGTTCCATAATTTGTAACGAATTTGAGAAAAAATAACGACTGAGACGTATGAATTTGGAGAGAAATTCAGGTATAAATAGTATTACATAACCATTAGTAAAGGCGAGTGCTGTTTTAGCACCACTAGTTGATTATTGAAGGGAAGGAAAACATTTTTGCGTTTGGGTTCTGAGTATTATATAACAAATAAGTATCATCATTATTTTATACTGAAAGTGTTTTGAGTTGCTATATGAAGTTAAAATAAAACTGCTAAATACACTGCAATCTCTCGTTTCTCTATTCTCTCTCGTTTAGGAGAGATAGAAATACTAGAGGTAGGGGAATATTTATTTGTATTAAAGATGTAATAGATATAAGGAGAAATTGGGTCAGTAAAGAATTTGAGATAATGAGGATAGAAATAAGTGATTCAGGGAATGTTTTAGAAATTATTGCTTGCTATAGTACGTCAATATTATTTTTTTCCGTTCACATTGAATTGACTTTTAATTGCTTTATTGTAAATTGGGAATGACTTTGCATATGAACAAAATTGCTTGGTAGTGAAATGTAGCAGATGATAAAGAACCAATTATATTATTTGTAAATAATTAAAGAGATTTTAGAAAACTCGTTTCACACCCGAATTTACTATATTGAATTTTCCTTCCTAAACTTTGTGTGAAAGTCGTAAGCAATCTCCACGTCCTCCCTCATTAAGTAATATATCTCAAGACTAGTGCAATTTTACAGGAAAACTCTAACAACCCCAGTGTTAGTTTGTAAGTTTAGATTATAACTTCAAGGACCTAGCTGAAGCACAGGCGCCCAATAAAACTATAAAACAAGTACCGTCTATTACTTATCTATGGATATGTTTTTTCAGGTCAGTGTTTTATCTATTTACCTATTTATGTTTTACAGGTGACAGCAAGAGCCGAAATGACAAATTCAGCGCCAATAAACAATGTAAAAAGTAGCGACTAAAGTAAATAGTAGTTTGTAAGATTAGGATTAATACCAAAGTTAGCACCCCCACCCACAAAAGTGTACACCCATTGTAGACATAAGTGTCATTACATAATATGAATTCCCTATCGAAGGTAAACTTCAAGAAATGCAAATTTTGCTTGCCGAGCCCAGAAGCGCGGAGGGTGTAATTGGCGGACGGGCGCGCGCGGTGCCGAAGCGCGAGGAGCAAACCCACAGCCCGGAGCGCGGGCCGCCCCGCCTTTAAGCTAATAACACGGCACGCTCCATCTCTTGAATCGGGAGGGGGCGTGGTCGGGGGCGCGGGCGAGCAGGTAGCGCCAGCGAGCCAGCCCGCGCTTCGCCCGGCCCGGCGCGCCGCCACAGCCCGGAGCGCGGGCCGCCCCGCCTTTAAGCTAATAACACGGCTCGCCCTAGCAACAGGTGCCGGCGGGCGGGGGAGGCAGTCACCCCCGTTGTCCCGGCAACGGCCCGCTGCGGTGGCCTTGGCTTGGGATAGGTGAACCCACCTGACCCGAGGCAGCCTGGGTGACGCACGCGGCGGCGAAGGTCACGCTGACGTCAGCGCGTGACCCAGTTCTCTGCCGCCCCCGCGCGCGCGCATGCGCTCGCGCGCTCGCCCTCGGGAGGCGATAGGGGGCGGGGCGGGGCGGGGCGGGCGACCGCGGCCGAGGCCACCCCGCGCGCAGGCGCTCGCCCAGCCGCCCCTGGGACGCCGCCGCCGCCGCCGCGACGGTCAAGGGCGGGCTAGCCCTCCCTGCCTCCTCCTCCGACTCACTTTCCCCTTCGGAGTGTCTCTTAAACGCGAAATCTATATTACTCAATTCCAATACGCGCAGAAATTGAAAGACAACTATGAGATTTTCGGTCAAGAGAGAGGTGTTTACGATTTCGTTACATATCCAGCATTTCGGAAAAAATACAAAAACAATGTAACAATTTGCATTTGAACGCAAAATTGCTAATACTTAATTGTATTATTCCGCCTGGTCTGATTCTGCCGCGTATCGGCTGAAGTTTTGCACTCTGCGCCACTACTTACAATACGAATGTCATGCAAAAGCAAGGCTCCAAGGAAGATGCCTCCGTCGTTGCATATTTGCTGTTCATGTGTTGCGTTATGCAACAGAAACTTTTAATGTTCTCGTTGGCTGAAGTTGGCTTTTAATGTTCTTGTTGGCTGAACTATTGTACTATATGTTAATGCATTAATGGTGAAGACTGCTTTTGTTAAAATATTTAATTTATTTCCTTGTTATGGGAGGGTATTTTAATTGTTGTTCTAGAATAATGGACGTGCTACTTTTTGAGAAACCATTTTGTATGGTTTTGTTCAGCATTGTTGCTGGTGGAGGGCACTAGTACATTCTCAATTTAAAAATCAAAGGCCGTTCTTTTATGCAGTACATTGCATTTCATACTCGCCTTACGAGATCGCGTCGCCGCCATCCCCCCGCCACCTCCGACGCTGTCGCATTGATTACCCTTCTGATTGTTCCTAAATGCGAAATGGACGTGTATTCTAATAATCTATATGCGTTCTTTCACGTAACACACTGTACACTTCGTACTGAACATGACAGGTAATATCCCGAATTTGAAGTGTGAGATTTCTAAAATGGAAAATTCCATTTTTTAAACATGCTTTCTGTGCATTTTTGAGCAATACTGTTCATTTAAAACGTACATTGCAGGTAATCTTCATTTTGCTGGATGAATGGGATTTCTTTGAGATGAAAAACAATTTTCATTAGTTACGTACTTATATAGAAGACTGTAATCACAGAATAAGATCCAAAGATGATAATAGAAAATTATGGGAATGAAATATACTTTATTACAGAATTATTATTAATTTTATGGTTATCTTTTATAAATATGACACCGATAATGAGAATTGCTTCTCATGGAGCATAAAGATGCATTTAATTTCTGTATCATGCGCCAATGAGGGAATTCGTATGTTTAATAAAGAGAATTTTAAGATGGATTTTATTTTTTGGATCTGCGCAACGAAAAGGGAAGGTATGTTGAATTCAAGGTTGAATGGAGCGCAATGTCTGGTGCATTAAAAGCAATTGAAGGTCACAGGGGGTGTAGGTCAATAAACGACCAGTATTGGTAAACAAAGGAAAGTGTTTTTGCTTTGATAAACTAAGGAGAAAGAGTTTAAATGGGCGTTATCACGAATGTCAACTGATATATTTGGCAGATAGCCGAGAACCGCTGTTACGGTCACTCGTGCTTCGAAAGAGGTCTTGGTTGATGATTCTTGTAATGAATGTAAGATAATGAAGATCTCGATCAGGTTTTTCGTCCAGTTTCCCTGATCCATTGAGCAAATGCTGAGATGGCCCCTTGTTTTGCTTCTGGACATAAATGTAACTTCATTTTCTGTGCACGTCTTCTAGAATTCAGTGGGAAATACAATTATTCAAATTATCTTTTCCAAGTTGTCGGGGCAGGAAGTATTATTCCGAAGGACAACATGGATAAGAGCCAAAATTTATTGCCTTTTTATCCTTCAAAATAGATTTTATTACATGGGAGCTTTCTTTTGTTTTTAATTTAAGTAGTATATGACTTAGTGTAGGGCTGACAGAATTTTGAAAATGTGCACACAATTCACTTTTCTCCATAGCACGTCATACGCAGTTTTAACTGTCTTTTGACGTAAAATAAATAAATAAATAAATTAATGCAGTAAGGTTTGACCGTGTTTCATGAGATGAGGTCTGGGATACGACGTGCGAAAGAATTTACATCGGGGTCGTGTTTAGCAACCCCATAATCTACAGGACATTTGCATGTCAAAGCACTGTTACGGCGAAAAGCCTTAAAAAAGGGTCTCCTACGTTCAATCCCGATTAAATTGCAGCTTCTCGATTGTACAGGTTAATGGAATCGAAATTGACTGAAATTGCAGCGCTCATGTTTTTGCAATCTGAAAATATATAAGGGAAGAAAGGCAGAAATAAATTTAATGGTCTTTTAGTTTTTAAATGGATCTACTATAATGTTTTATTACCAACAATGGATAGATCATAAAAGGAGAAATGAGATTATTTGATTTACAAATGTTTGAGCGAAAAAGTCAATTTCAGACAAGTTATTTAAAACTGTGTATATAATACTTCCGATTTCCTTTCGTACTTGCAACGTAGAGATCGCTTTTGTGGGCCAGTAGACTTCGCGGCGCCGATAACGTTTGGATAAGAGGGCAGGAAGGGATGGAGAAGGAACTGCAGCAATCAGGATCTGACAGGAAGAACGAAAAAAAAAATACAACTCAGAATGTGATACTGTTTCTGTTTATAACGTTTATGAAATTTCAAAGCTCAGATGATGGATAAGAGATTATCAAAAACCTGGTAACATTAGAAAAATAATGAAGGTATTTTTTCAAACTTAACAGAAATCGAGCCCGAAGGAACACATCAGTTTTGTAACAATTTGAAGTAGAAAGAGGGAGTTAATGGTTGAACATTTTCCCCAAATATGACGAGATAATTTTTCGGTTCATAGATTGCAACTTTGTATTATTCTTTACTGCTAATCTACCTTCTACTTAGCAGGAACACATTCAGATTCGTACGTCACAAATTGATTCGACATTTTACTTCGCAATGTTTAAACAATCAAAAACAAGTTGTAAATATTTTAGGTGTGAACTCTTACAACAGTAGATTGAAACATATGTTTTACAATTTTTTGTGGAATTTAATATGGCGCTGAAGATATTGGGGAATAAAACAGCTAACACGACAGCACCAAAGGCGAGGTGACGGGTCATTAATAGATGCGTCCGTGACAAAAAAAAATTATAAACATTATTATGCATTGTCAATATTTCAGTGAATTGAGTATTATTAAAAATCTACAGATACTTTAGTGGTAATAGAGAAGAAAATAGCCGAGAAATACCCATGACAGCACGAGCGCACGCAAAAGATTCGCCAATATTAGCGCATCCAATTGAGTGCTCGCCATCGCTCACGGTGACTCATCGGACCGCTTCGAGCTGTATGCCTTTGAGCGTCAATACGCACTCCAGGCATTGCGCAGAATCTCGTCTGTTGCCGTCCATGGATGGTGAAACGCGCTATCGTCTCCTATATTTTTTCAGTTGAATGCATACCTTTTGAGGCTCTCACACGCAACCAATCTTTATAAATGAGGTCTCTAAAGAAGGAGAATTTCACGGAGACGTCACGAATTACACTTTCACTTTAAAAATAAGAAGGATTTGTTAAACAAACGCAGCTAAATATTCATGTCAAATGCAACCCGCGACACATTGTCGCTTTTTTAAAAATCTAAATACTCATAAACAAAGCATTTTAGAGCCTGAAAAACCAAAACTTTGAGGTTAAGACCTCAAAGAAACGTTAATCACACTGAAATCTACAGGTTGAGAACAATTCCTGAACATTATATTACATTTTTGCTGGTTCGACGCTTTTCGATTCTCCCCCATCTGTTCAGAGCCTATAGAGTCTGCAACTGTAAGTGAAATCGAACTAATTATGTGATATTCTGTACGATTGAATTATACGGGTGTACCTCTCTGCTCAGTAATAACGTTAAATAAGAATAGTTTGTACTGACGGGGGTGTATTGTATTGTTATCAGTTACAATGAGACATATAGAATAAGTGACGAAGGATAAGAGGGTCTTGAAGAAAAAGATACATTACAGGAATAATATGGAAATAGAAAAATAGGGAAGCTATTTTGGAATGGGGTTTAACATGTGCGTGAGTTTTCGCACGGGTACGCTAGTTAGGATGTAATATGAGACCGTGCTTGTTTTTGTATGCGTCCTGATTTTGAGTGGTTTTACTGAGTTTGTTAGAGATTCAGGTTTTCTTCTTGTCATGCTGACTATGAGGGAACTTGAATCGTAATTTAGCTGGAACAAGAACTACTTATTTCACTTACATTTGATTGATTGAACATTTTGTTTCGGATCGTGAAATGAATAATTTTTCTGAAAATTTGTTTGTTAACTAGCACAGAAATGTTTTTGATCTTTGGAATTTTGAACTGATTGAGTCTAACAGAATTCCCACACATCAAAACAAATCTCCATAAAAATTTGAAAAATTAAAAGCAAAATTGTCTTGCGACGGACGTTAGCCTACATTTGGTGACGTGGCTAAACGGTCCTTATAATCATTTCTGCAGCTATGAGGGTGACCAAATGGCGAGCAGGGTTGGTGCACTTACAATGTAAATATTGAAAATATAAACCTTTTAACACAGACACAGCATAATAAACGGTTTGCAGAAATGATGCAGTATATTATAGGATAGACACTGTTTACGTGCAGAACAGAAGAAGAAATGTTCATATCCAGCGTACACAACAATGCCTCTGCGTGTAAAGAACAGAGTGTAATACATTTACAAACAGCAGGACCGATTCCAAACAGCAGGACCGATAGCATAGGACCGATTACAGTTATCTCTGTTGTCTAAAATTGCAGAAAGTTCCAATTTTTGGATCCCACATCAGGGTTTTTGAGGGTTTTAGTCAAATGAAATGTGTTCTTTTGTTAATGTCATGAACGTTTAAAAATACTCGTTTTCTTCCTCTTTTGAGTGAAACATGGACTATTAAAAAAGATTTTCTCAAAATATTTTCTTTTAAATTTTTGTATGGATAGAGCTACATGCACTGAATTGCATGGCATTAACGTCATTTTTATATATCCTTTAAATATTTTAAAAAATACACAAATGTAATTAAAAAATTTTCACGTTATACATTGATGGCGTCTTAAAATATTTTTTACAGATTCAAATGATTTAATATTATGTTTCTCATTACTCATTAGTCATTTTTTGTTGAAAATGGGTTCAAATTTGGGAATTTTCTTTGAAAGTCACTTTTCTGTGATATTCTTTAAGTCATATTTCCTTTCTAGTGGAAAGGGACTGAAAATATGCGAAAATTTGAGAGAACATAATTTAATCCATAAAAATGTTATATAATAAAATAGAATTTTGTGTTCAAAGATTGCTGTGTATATTAAGTTTTTCATATTTTCTGTATATTTATAGAAAAAAGGAAATTAATGATTGCTATGTTGTTCGATTTTAATTCTAATTAACCTTGATTGCATTTTTACAGTGAAAATTAATGTTATCAAAGATACATAAATTCAGTGTTGCAAAACACATTGCAGGTCGTGCTTGCTTAGGAAACGTCCGTTTACGTTTAGTAAATTAAATTTACTGGGAATTCCATTCAAAACAGTTGATTATCTCTATATTAATTGCTTGCGTGCAATTAAAACTTTACAGCTACCATTCAGAACTCAGGAAAAGAGTAAAATATTGAAATTAAATCACAAGGGGCACAAGTAAACAATTTTATATCACAGAGTACGTAATAATCCGTCAGCTACATTTATGAATAAATAGTTAGTTACTAGTACTACTACTTAGAGATAATGTATGAGGTACTTTTACTGAAATTGGAAAATGTGACAATAATTTTCTATTAGTCAATACCTACATTATCTTCTACATGATTTTATATCCACATGACTATCTAAATGATTAGTCAATATCTACTCTCTCTCAGTATTATGAAGATATAATTTTGTCATTACTGAACTTGCCTAAGAAGGTATTAGTCGTATGGTGCCTCCATCAACAATATTACCAAGTACCAAGCACGCACCCACAAAATTTGAATCCCGACTGCACAATTTTCTATATGCTACATTAAATAGCATACACTTCCCACTTAAAGTCGTGGTAACTAAGTATACTCTAGGCATTGTCGGATCCCCTGGTTCCTGACTTCCCCACGGGACCAGAAGTTCATTTTCTGCCAGCAATGCTAAATTGCCCCATCGTAATTTACAAATTGTGTGTAAATCTTAACAGAGCATCTGAGAGCAATTAACGAGATAGTCAGTAAATCCCCTCGAGACATGATCCCCAACGTCTTGGGGGCACTGACTGTTGATCGTGGCATAGCCCCAGAGGTTCCAACCAACCACAGGCAGGATTCGGGTTGGGCACTCCATGGTTGGCTGCCAGGGAATGACTGGTTGGTACTTTACCATTTTTTCCTCCTGCTTTTGTAGAAGGTTTGACCCATCCTCGTGGCGGACAGTCACATCGACCACATGGCCCCCTCCGGTTTTTTATTACCAGGTCAGGTTTGAGTCTAACCCCTTCGGCAACAGAGAAAGTGGCTTCCGTGGACACCACAGTGTCTGATTTCCGGAGCATCTTCCCCCCTATAAAGTTCTTTATCTCGTCATGACGCTTTATTCTAGCTGGTTTCAAAATGCGAATGACCGAGGATGTGGGTTCATTGTTTCTACGCTGTATTGCACTTCCTTAAAGGAAGTTATTTACTTCACATAAGAACAATGATGATCCACTTCGAGTACCAGGACCAAAGAATGGGTTTTTCTGACGAAAATCGTGAAAGTTTCCGTGTGAGTGAGTGTTGCCGCAGTATTACTATATTTTCTACGTACTACGTAGTAAGTACTGTGTATGCAACAAATTTATAAAATATGTTTTTCTGGATTCCTGAGTTAGTAAAAGGATCTGAGAAATTGAAACTTGAGGATTAAGTTTGTGCCTGAGTACAAACAACATTACCACATAATTTTTCAGGTAAAATGTACTCGTCGGCTGATGTATAAGACCACTTCGCTGTAAGCATGAAGGAAGTCAACGACCTTCCCTTAGAATAATAAATGAATGTTTTATAATTCCACATACCCTAATAACAATTAAATTCACATTAGAACAGTAATGGTTTCAGCCACCATCAAAAGAAAGGACCCGGCTGTTTACTTATGTATTCATTTATTCAACCTCAGACATTTTACTCCTGTTGATGGCATACCTTTACTCTACCCGGGAATAATCTTCAAAGAATGTTCGTCGCCCTATCCAACCGACGTTTTTCCTCCGCATGCAATTCACTCTTCCCTCTCTGAAGGCGCTATAGCCCAGGTCGGGTTCTGGGTGACTCCCTCGTACTCACAGAACTGCTGGTATTAGGTCAGAGGCACGCGACCTTTTGATGCCTGATGGTCAAACCGTTTTAAACATCCCCCTTAGGACCCCAGCGAGTTCGGTAGGATCGATCGGAAAATGTCAACTTTGGGAAAATCGGTACACGGATTAGGCTAATTTGTCCTCAACGGACAGGTAGGCGTTTGTCGTAAAGACATTTTTCGGTTTCAGGGATTCTCAAGACGTGGATTATGACTTCATATGGGACTCAGATTGATTTGATTTGATTTTTTCGTGTTTCCGGGCACGTCAACTGCTTTGGTCAATAGTCCCGTGAGTGTAGTGCATGTTTTTTCTCGGGATATGCGCGGTTATCTTTCCCTGCTGGATGACGAGATCCGGCGCCGACCTACCGTTGGCTAGTGGGTTCTCAACCAGGACTCTCCACCAGCGGGCACCGCCCAGCCGGAGAAGCTCTAAGCTCCGACCGGCCTCCCGGAATATGTGGTAGTGTAGTGCATGTTAGTGTAGTGTGTGTGTGTGTAAGGGACGAGGAAGAGGAAGGACAGATCGCCCGCGTCCGTGGCCCGTTTGGTAGGGTACTGCCGCCATTCGCCTGGCGTTGATCGGAGAAACCACGGAAAACTACCGATCAGAGCAGCCAGACCTAGAATTCTCCTCCAGACAGCGACTAAATTCGACCTAGCAGAAAAGCTAGTGTCGAAAGTCCTGCCGCCATCAGGACTCGAACCAGGACCTCCGGTCAGAGGCGGTGCAGTGACATTATGAGACTCGGAAAGCCTCACACACACAAACGTAACTTTAGTGGTTTGAAAAAGTAAATCCCTCCAAAGTGGTTTGAAAAAGTAAATCTATGTATCTCAATTACTTTGATACCAATCGTGTCGATAACAATGCAAACAAAGTTACTGTTTAGAATTAAAATCTGTCATCATGGCACTCAGTAATGAATATTTTTTAACTAGTGCTACGGAATGGCTTACTCGCGCTTGTTACTTTTCTAATATCTATAGTCTAGGTACTTTTCCGTATTGCCCCACCCTCAGTCAACCGCAATATATCGAGGCCAAAGCGACATTTGTTTTCACATTTTTCTCGAAAATAACCAAACTCAAGGACTCACAAAACGTGGATTATGTCTACGCATATTAGAGGAAGTACCATACTGCGTATGGGAACTAGAATGATCCCCTTTTTTTAATATCAGAGATCTAAAATACGAATTTTTCTGAAGAAAAATCACAGTTTTTTGCTGCAGAATTTCACAACTTTCTCTATTCTACGTATGTAACGTAACGTGAAAATTAACTAACTCTACAGGAAATATTTAGAACATATTATTTACAGTGCGAATCAATTAACATAATTGTAGTTTACTTTCATGTAATATTAGGGAAAGTGTGTTGATTGAAAACCACGTCAATTTTTTTCATATCATATATTTCGGTCCCTAAGAATAGACTCGATGTAAGATACCCATTTTCTATCATCTGAGGTGACCCGTTGGTCCTTATTTTCAGAGTATTTCATTCCATACCGTAACTGAGTGGCCCTAGACCTCATCGATCTGATGGAGGAATAGGGGGAGGATACATGACCCTAGCGCCCGCTGTGGCCGAGATGCCTGTCTGAGCACGACCTGGCTGCACCGGACCCATAGAACTACCGTCGCGAGGGACGGGCACATGGGTTCTCGCAAGTCGCTGCTCACATCTCGTAAATCATACTACGACAGCACCAGATTTGCTATGAAAGAGGCCTTGAAAAAATGGCTGAAATCTGTTGGGAATCTCCATCATGCCACGACACTTCACACCACGCTAAAACTTCCATGCTCCAAGGCCGCCACCGCGCTACCGAGAAATCTCTGTCGTTGACTGACTTGAAAGTTTTAATATTTTTGGCGACATACGTTGAAAATGTTCATACGATGTGAAGCTGCAAGTCTCAAACGTTCAAAATTGAGCAAAATAATTTCAAATTTCGAAATACATTATTGACGTCACGAAGATTGAATAAAATATAAACCAAAATAGTCACAAATTTCAGGAGAAGCGTATCAAGGTATTAGCGTCATGATTTTTTCCCTTTTCTACTTCTAGGCAAAACTCAAAAACTGAGACGAAAACTATATTGGATAGTTGTGTTCTACCAGTATTGTTGTACGGAGCTGAAACCTGGGCACTGGCTGAGAAACAAAGAAAGAAAATTGATATCCTCCGGTATCGAACAACGCGTAAGACAATGTTCTGTGAAGAATATTACTTTTCGATCGAGTAAGGAAGGTGTAGTTTGAAGCATGAGCAAAATCTGATTAAAATTACTTTTGTTCACAGAAATCCGCTCATTCTTACTCCGAGTACGCAGTAAGTGTGGGGACAGTTATGGCGAAGAAATGGTGGTCATAGAAGCCCAGCAGCATTACATTTGATTTTTTAAAATAGAAAGATTCCGTAACTTATAATGCAAACGCGTATCTGACATGTTGCGTTTCGACGTATAAATGTATGAAAATACATGGAAATATATGAAATAACAAAATATGTAGTAGTGGATAAAATATGTAAAAATTCCAAAATATGTCAAAATGTGTAAAATAAAAATAGTTCCAATACATTCAGAATGTCTTGTAAACTCCAAAAAATATTATTGAATGCATGTATCTAGTTCCTGTAAAGCATATAATTACATGGAAATCCGTTTCCTAATGATTACTCTTTTTAAAAAAGAATTGATGTTAAATTATAGCTAACGCAAGTTCAAAAATTTTGATGAAGGTTAACAGATTCTCCCAACTCATAACACAAGAAGTGGCTGCTCTGATGGTTATTCAGGAGCTATCCCTGAGGCCCTTGCCAGAAAGGGATTGTACAGGTTTAAATATAATATAATATAATAATCCATTATTTAAAAGAAATTAATATTCTTCTGATTTTGGTGTATCTTTAATGAACGTTCAGAAAGTTCAGTACAGACAACTGCTTCAAACTAAATTGAAATAAATGTCCAAGAAAATAAATTTTGAGCTTAATGCTTCCCATTTCGACACATTTAGATATATTCTGGAATCTTTTCTCGGGATTTGCAACGAAATCTTCGCAGACCTGCCGCGTCACAACAATCCCTTAAGCCCCCTGCATGGCTCGGGTGATGCGGCTTTCATCATGCTATTGCTTGCGTCATGACTGTATGCAGTGGCCGACGATTATCGCGCAGGGCCCGCGCCATTACTTATGTGGACGAGGTGCGCGTCGGGCGCTGTCAGCGGCCGTCAGGCGTCGCGACGCCCCGCGCAAGGCGCCTGATTAGCAAGGCGCCGCGCGCGTAATCTGCTTGTCGGAGGACGTCCGCCCGCGCGCGGGCGGGCGTCCCAAACCGCCTCACCGGGGACCTGCTGCGGACATCGAGGTTTCCGCGTCTGCCGTCACGAGGCCTGTCAGTGTAGTGGGAAAGTTTGTATGAGAAATAGCGGTGTTCCGTTGATTGTGAGATACGACGCCGTTTTGCACGTCGAGTTGCGTTTGTTTTTTCCACCTCCGGGTATCGCCTCCATCAGGGTTCGCCCCAGCTCGGACAAGCTTAAGCTCCCCACTGGTCTCCAGTCATGTGTGGCAGTTTAGTGCACCTTTGTGAGTATGTGTGTATGTGAAAAGGGAGAGGATAAAGAAAGAAGTAAGAAACGAAGAAGAATAAGAAAGATCGTGGAGCGTTCCGTTTGTTAGGTTAGTGGTTAGATTAGGTTAGTCGATGGACGGAAGGACAGACAGATTGACGAAAACCAATTTTTCTGGATGATGGATTCAGAAATCGTGGATTATTTACTACATGCTTTAGCAAGAAGAGCCCCTTTTTTCTGTTTTAGGGATCCACAAATCCTTCTTGTTCGTTTAATTGTGTCAATTTTGTTGATCTAACGAACAGTAAGAATGCGAGAACATTGTACTCGATGGTTTGTGTATGATGAGGCTTTTATACAAGAACTGATTTCCCTCAAACATTTTTTTTTCGTCTAACAAGAACACCTCTTAAATATTTCTTAGCTGATAACTTAAAGTGTTGGGGTATATTCATTATCCAGAATTCAAGAGGCTTATTTATCTATTACTATAGCAATTCTTCCTCGCCCTTTCACATAAGGGGACGTCAATACAAGTCGTCCATTTTTCTTGGGATGTGAGAATCCAGCAAATATTTAAACAATCCAGCAGCTCTAGGCAAAATCTTCCAGTTGCAGACTTCATCGTTGACGTCTGACCAAAGAGCTTTTTCATTCTTACTTCATCGCTACGGAGTACAGAGAAAATGATGTAATGCTGCGCGAAAAATCGGCGAATTTTCACCTGAAAACTCTTGGGAAAAAGATAAATTTAATTGATAAATGTGGGAAATAAACTCTCTTAGTGTGTAGCCAGAATCCATATTTTATGGACCCTTGATACCGAAAAATCTAATGACGGCAAAACGTCTGTCTGACTCCGTCTGTCAACAACGCTAGCAGCTTTCAGTCAATTTTTTCCAAAATTGATATTCCCCAATTGATCTGACTGATGTGGCCCCTTGAATTTGAAACCGATATTGCAATTTTGGGGGATACTTTACATGAAGCCCTGGGACATTTTCAAAATTTTCAAAAAATTAGATCCATCGTTTATGATTAAATTGATTTGATTTTTCGTGTTTCCGGATCAATCGCTTTTGGTCATTAGTCCCGATAGTAGTAGTGTATGTTTCTTCTCGGGATATGCCAGGTATCTTTCCCGCTGGATGGAGAGATCGTCGCGGACATCTGTTTTGTTATCTGATTCACAGAATTATTAACATTTTATTTGTAAACTTAACAACAGAGATGTATTGAATGTTGATTGAAGGTAATCAAGATTTATTTCTACAGAAAATTCTCTTGAGGTAGATCCTTCTTTAAAAATAAATATTTGTCCTAAATATGTAACAGAAAAGGTTGTTGAAATATATCTTTTATTGGTACGTACTTTAAATATAGCATATTGATCTATTTTCTTTGCATTTGCATACTTATTAATAGGCAAAGGTAAGCTTGAATGAATAAGATGCACAAATACATAACACACGGCTGACATTTTTCTCGTGATCTCTCCTATGCATCGGAATGGGGCCCGGGATGTAAGTTGCACACAGGGCATTTAATCTTCAGGTTACAACTAGATGGATCAGGTGGTACTTAAATTCCAACCTTTACAGCTTGTGATAAATATAAGCACATTTGAAAGATCTATTAGTATCCACAACTGTCATTGCGCACAGAATTGATGGTGGTCGCTAACTGGACACATACCTCCACAAAATCACTAAGTTGAACTTGGTGAACCTGCCAGGCAAAAGGTGCAGTCACTGTAATGGATCTCGAGATACATTTAATTTTACAAGTCTTGTGCACACGATTATTTATGGAACGCTAGTACATCGAAGTGTTCCTGAACTTCATTAGTAGTAAGAAATGTAGTGTGTACTGAAATGCTATGGATAAATGACAGTGGGATTCCTTTTTTAATAAATGTTTTTGTATCCTCACTTCAAAACCCATGTTTGGAAGAGCATTTATACGCCTCAAAGGTGAGCTTTAGCGGTCTAGGCAAAAATAGTTATTTATGTATCTAAGGCGTCAAATGTTTTTGTCGAGGGCTAACTTAACCCGAGGGCCAGAGGCCTCGGGGTTAGAAGTCACCTGAATTCGAAACCTTTTATAACTTTTCTTGCGTCTAAAGTGAAATGACGCGTTGTAATCGTCATTTGTCAATATGTCAGATAATCAAAACGGAATGAATATATAAATACTACTGCATAATCGTTGTTGAACAGATTTTTTCGTACAAAATGAAAGAATATTGGAAAATTCCTGCGGAAATTCTCACAAAAGCTAACAAGGCTACGGACAGTGGTTTCCAGTAAAATCTCGACAAATGTAGAAAATGCGTATGGTGAATTTGAGATTTATGTAACAGTATGAATAAAAGTCAATTGCACTTATGAACGTACTTTTAGGTTATTTGCCTCTACTGTCAAACGTTATTTAGAAGATTTCATGACATCAAAATATAACATTTCGAGGATGTTAGTCGATTGGCCTTACATATGTTATTATCTCTAGAAGTACCGCTACCAAGAAGCACATGTGTCTAAAAAGATATGTAACAGTGAAATACGAGTAACTCTTGGCAATTATAATTTCACGGAACATTCTCAATTGTAATTTTCAATCAATTAAACAAAAATACGGTCTATAACGAGTTACTGTACATATTTGGAGCGTTATCTCATTTATTTAGTGTATTGCTTGTATCTTAACTTAATAAATTGAATTCATAAAAATGTATTATGTTGTGTTGGTATTAAAGTGGGCCATAAAGTATTCAAAAACCTCAGGCTTAAAGAATGGAAGGCCAACAAGGGTATTAAAAAAGTTAGGGTTTGTTTGAGGT
>CAXIVR010000005.1:118433461-118456890 GCA_964035755.1 Teleogryllus oceanicus | reverse complement strand
ATTCCGGTTTCGTGGCGACGGAAACCGGATTTTTGAAGCCAGTTAAATATCTGGGACGACTACTGCATGGCTGAGAATTGTAGAAGTTGGGTGTTTAAATCGGTGATCTTCATCTTCCTTCCGATCAATTCCAGCTGAATGCTGGAGAATCAACAACGGTCAACAGACCGTGCTCCATCATTCCTTCCATATCCTGTTTCCACTTCCACCTATAGAACCGAAGGATGGACTTATCCCCTACGCAGTTATGATCTGGAAACACCCAGTCATCGCAGATTCAGGATGCATCTTTCAAGTTGCGTTAGTTCCCAGAGCACTGAATATGTTTAATAGTATTTTAATCGAAATGGAAAAGGAAGCGTAACCCTTGTTAAAACTGGTCTGTACATTTATTTCCTGAAAATATTTCAACACCCCGCTGTACTCCAATCTTTGGCACCACCGGAAACAGTAGAACTTTTGCTTTGCCTCATGCTGTCCCTCCTTGTCCCGCCCCACTCTGCTCCTCCCCACCCCGCTCTACCTCCCGATCCTCTGCGGTCCCCCCGCCATTGACATCGTCCTAATTTTATTCCCTCCCCCCCCCGATCCTCTGCGGTCCTCCCCGCCATTGTGCTGGTTGTGGTTCCACCACCGACACAATCATCGCCTCAGCGCCCGTCCCCACAGGCGATGGCGCGGGGGCATAATGTCTCATTAGCCGCCATTCTGCCGCTTTGTGGCCCTCGCCCCGCGCCCTTCGCCTGTCTTTCCGCCGTTTCCGCCCACGCGGCGCCGCGCGTTGTTCGGCTGTCCGCGTGTTGACAGCTCGCGCCACCGCAGGGCGGAGCGCTGGTGTTGGCGCTGACCTCCCACTCTCGCACAGCGAGCAGTGGGACTGCCGCGTTTCCGCGATCACTAGGCGGAACCACAGCCCACGTGTGCGGAAGAAAATCGATGCATTGACGGGAAAATCAACCTAAACAACTCAAATCCATATGTTACCGTTAAAATCCGGAACCGGTTGAATCTTGTATTATAAGTTTTAATAAAACCCTTTACCGGGAGAGATGATTAGGAGTACGTCAACTGATGTCATTGCAGTTCCTGACACCGGGAGGTCCTAGGTTCGAGTCCGGAAGGTGGCAGGATATTCGACACTAGCTTGTCAACTAGGTCGAATTCAGTCGCTGTCTGCAAGAGAATTCTAGAGGCAGGCTGCTCTGATCGGTAGTTTTCCGTGGTTTCTTCGATGAACACCAGGCGAATGCTGGAGAAGTACCCTGAAAACGGCCCACGGACCGCACGCGATCTTTTCTACCTCATCCTTGTTCTATCCTCTTACCTTACACACACTTACACTAATATGCACTACACTACCATTCATGCCAGGAGACAGGAGGGGAACTTAGAGCTTGTCCCGGCTGGCGCAGCGCCCTACTGGTGGGAGATACCTGGATGGATTGAGACGATGGAGGATTTTTGACACTAGTTGAGCGGTTGGGTGGGCCGTTCCTGCAGTCTGCGTTTTCTAGACGCTCTTTACTCTGATGGGTCATTGCCATCCCCAATCCCTCAATACCAAACACTTCCAGACGGATGATGGAACCGAACCTTAACCCGAGAGAGCACCATCTATAAAGAATTGTAAGGAAACGAACAATGAACATTGAGAGATGTACTGAAACGTATTACATACTAGGCTCCTAAATTAGTGTATATAACAGGTTCCGTACTTTCTACTTCCGAAAAATCCTTCATCAATGAAATTGCATTTAGCGTAGAGGCATAGAAGTTTCGACCCAACGAACCCAGTGATGGACGCGCTGTCGCAGAAAATGTATTCCATGCATGTGCACATAACCCTCGCTGGACAAGCCGTCATTATCGAGCGTCCCCGAAATCGCCTAACGCAAACGCTGCCACCAAATCCGATTACCTCGCGTTTAGCTCTCCCTTTGCTGCAAACGCGGCTGCAAATGTTATGCTTACGAGTAATTACCAGTCAGAATTTGTTGCGTCACTTTCATCCCCCCTATCTGATAACAAACGTGTATTAGTTCTGGAAATGGGCTTGGAGCGCTCCCTTGACAGCCAGTAAATACCGATTAGGATATTGGAAAGCCCGAGGATGAAAATTCGGTTAAGAATAATTTCTTATTACCTTTCTTTATTTATTTTAGTAACTTATTTGGTATGTTCTACTTCAGCACTCGGGTAATCCTTACCTCATTGCTACAGAAAGTGATCATATTACTTAAATGTCGAGTTGTATTTTCGTTTTATTCGAGTTATAAAATTCGATCGTAGAACTTTCAGATCGAGTAACTAAATGTCGTATTAATAAACTTACATTGTAGTGAAATATAAAATATTAATTTTTTAATAGAGAAAATATTTATTTTGAAAATAAATCGTAATCAAAGGCAAAAGCAAAGTATTCACTTAGTCAAATTGTGATATCTCAAGTAGAAAATTGATTAAGAATATTTTCGGCAAGAAAGTAAATCTGTTGCAGCTTAGAAACGATCGTGGAACGATATTAGGGCCGTGTCGCGCACGGTGTCAAAAAAAAATGTTTTAAGCCAAGAAATCATCGCTCTGCGTCATGGGGCCAATCATTGAGCGCGTTGCTCAAAACAGCATGCAACGCGTTTTCCGAGAAGTGAAAAATAGATTTTTGGAAGTAGTAGAGGACAGATAGAGCCGTGTCTTGGTGAGGAACTGATGGTGAATTGACGTTTATAAGGTGCTTCTGAGATAAAGTTTAAAATTGGTTCGGAGGAAGTGTCGGAGACCTAATCCAAGTGAAATTGTACCATCAACAAAAACAAGTTTATTAAAAACTAAATGAATGAAGGGTATTGTATTCAGTATTGTTAAGTAAAGAAATTTTGATGCACATTTTAAAAATGGCCAGTTCAAATTTCTTTGGGATGCAGCTTGAGTATTTAGAATGGAAATACTACATATGTTTAATTTACATACTCTGTGCATGGCATTATGTTAAATACAGTTTATATTTTACTGTTATTTGTCAGGTAATATAGCTTGTATATAATGTTAGCTGTGTAAAATTTTCGAGAAACCCGCTAACAAAAATTGTTATGAAGATTAAATACTTGTTGGTGAAACATTACTTTCTTGAGTAAATGATAAGGCTGCGTTTTCATTGTTACGACAAATATTTTCTGTGTATCAGTTAATTTATTAACACTTAATAGATTTGCGCCGTATATGACGCATTTGGGTGCACAGGGGGTGTGGTTCCCGCGTACCCTTTAAAAGGCCCGCCAAAGGACGAAAAGGACGGGACGGCGGCGTCCCGAACGGGACGCTGCCCGAGAGGCGACACAGACGGAGCCGGAACCATCACGTTAGTCGGCCCGGGCGCGCCACCGCCCCTACGGCCGGGCTAGCGGCGGACTTTTGCGGAGGGTATAAACGGTCCTCCGGGAATGACGGGTAGTTCTAGCCCGGTGAAGAGCGAGCAATGGGTGCAAAAGTGTTTGAAACTGAGTGATGACGACGCTACGGAACAACCGAGTCTTCGTCTGGACACTGGTGATTGGGCGCATTTCTGGAACATCTCCTGGCTATTCTGTTGACTGACTTTGTCCGTGGTTTATTCTTTCTGCATTTCATCGGTAAATAAAACAAAATTGCAAAATTGGCCTTTTTTCATTATTTCATTTAACAACAGAAATAATAAACGCCCCCGAATTGGTAATGAGGTTGTTTTTCTGGTGATCGCCCGCCGCACTTTCCCCCTCCTCTCGCACCCGCTCCCTATGAACTTCCCTCATTGATTGCCGTATGCCTGCCACTGTCCCGCCCTTCCCACCCCAGTTCCTTGCCTCGGTATCCTGGCCAGTTCATCAGCCCTCCAACGCATCCCAAGTAATTCCACAATTTTCTGTGAACATATCTCGCAATTCCCTGCCACTTTTTTTGCCACGCATTCCCCCCACATTGTTTGGCACTCACTTCGTCCATACCCCGCCCCCCACTCCCCCCACACTCCCCACCTCCCACACACTCCCACATACCCCGCCACATAGTCCCCGCCACACACTCCCGCCACACACTCCCTGCCACACACTCCGCCACATAGTCCCCGCCACACACTCCCCGCCACACACTCCCTGCCACACACTCCTTGCCAAACACTCCCCGCTACACACTCCTTGCCGCAGACTTCCCATATTCTTCACCACGGGTCCTCCGCCACACCCTTCTCGCTAATCGGTCTTCGCCATATTTCCTCGCACTCATTTTAACTCCACTCTTGAAATCTTCCCACATCCGCGCTTCTCCGCCATTGGCCCCAACTTCCATTTCCTCGCACTCATTTTAACTCCAGCTCTTCGAAATCTTCCCACATCCGCGCTTCTCCGCCATTGGCCCTCTCTTAACCCTACGCCCACGCTTTTGCCCGCAACGCGGAATGTCCCTGCCCGCGCGTGTAGCGCCTCGCGCGGTCGATAGGTATTAGGATCACGGCGCGACCTGGAATGTGGCGCCACGCGCTCTGGAAGGGGCAAGGCTGCTTTGCCATCTGCTGCGGGTGCTGCAGGAAAGGGGCGAGCAGGGAGGCACTTTCTTAAACTGGCGTAGGTGTCCAACAAAGAAATGCTGTTCATTCTCTGCTTCAACGCGGAATGGAAATTCCACTGAATATTATGACTAATGTAAATGATATGGCTCCAGAAATTTGAAGAAACATTCGAGTTTTGGTTATAAATGCACGTCTTGCATAAGAGAGTCACGTGTGTGATATATATATATATATATATATATATATATATATATATATATATATATATATATATATATATATATTGAGATATCCCAAATTTTCCTTTTCTTTTACTTTTATATCTGCCAAAGATCTTAACGTCCGCTTGCTGGGTCAATGGTCAATATATATATAATCCTTATTACCTCTATAATGGATTATGGGATCCGCCGACTATACAGCGCAGCTGGGAATCTGAAATAGAATGATTCTTTTCCCTAGTTCATTTCGTTTGGATTGACTAAATAAAAAATCACATTCTTTCTATAGAACAAAATTTAACAAAGTTTTTTTTTACTTTTGTCAAACAATTTAATGAATTTAAATTAGGCCTTGATCATGATCTTTCAATTCAATTTTACACCGGGGTTAACTTATCTTTCTTCGTTGATGTCCTCGTAGACTTCTCAGTCAAATATTTTGGGATCTTGCCGTAGTCCAAAGTTCCAACGAAATCCTCTTCTTCCCTATCCAGCTGTTCTCAAACTATCAAAATTACCAGCCCCATTACGTCCTATGACATAGTCCCGAACTTGATTACCACCCGACATTTCCCAATTTATACTTCAAATTGTTACATGAAAATATCTACGAACAGTTCAGAAGCGCGTTTCTGAGCAGAATGAAATCTTCCTGCATGATTCATCCTCGAAGACTTCGTATTAAACTCCCTTTTTTTCATAACATTTGACCGTCTAAACTTCTCCGCCCAATCCCAAAGTTTCTACTTCGACATCAACCATCTTTTAAATCATTTAGAAAAACAAAACTACATTGTTTATTCACGGTCGTGCTATGCTCTAGCCCCGTGATATTTCGTAATGCATGTTCCACATATTGTTCCAAATAAATGTTAATTTATTTTAACGTGACATATTGTGTCACAGCTCCCTTCTCCAAGCGTCATTTGGTTTGCTACAACCTAACTAAATGACAAGACTAAAATTGAACACTTTCTTGCTTCTTCACACTAAACGACATTAACACTTTACACTTTGACTGCACTAGGTCTTGTTACTTGGCCTTAAAACTATTTACATTTTCCTTTCGGAATGTGCCAAAAACCATTTCATCAGGTATTCTAATAGCCGTATCTGCCTAATATTTGCTCCCCATTAACTTCATTGAATACACATACACATTAAATTAAACTCCTACAAAAACTGACAAAATACAATAATAACAAAACAATAACAAAAGAAAACTATTACACCTAATATTTACAACTATTTACAAATCTCTGTAGACCAGTATATTTAATCATGCGTGTCGTCCCCCATATACGGCTTCATGTTCCTGTAGTTATATGTTCCCATTTGCCGTCCATTTTCATCATTCAAAATGCGGCATTCTTGCTTAATACTTTACAAATTCGATACGGTCCTTATACAACGGGAAAAATTTATAAAATAGCTTATCCACTGACGACACTTGAGATACTCTAATTAACGCTATCACCCTCCTTATACTCGCCTCGAAAACATTGTTTCTGTTTAGCTTTCGCTGCTGCCTCCTCAAATTGTCATAAATTATTCGGTATCTCTACATCATCTGGGGGTAGTCCAATTTGCCAGTACGACGCAGTAAAATCCAGTTCCGTGAATATCCGAGCTCCTTTTACCTTCCACATCATTTCATCTAATTTCCCGGGGGTTTTTCATAACGAGCGATGGTCTTGCTATTGAGTTTCCTAGCATCAACACAAAATCTGATCTTATTGTCTTTCTTACGAACATCACTATTGGGCTTACATACTGGTGTCATCGATTTTTATTATACCATCCTCAAGCATCGTGTTTATTTGTTTACGTAAATTCGTTTTTTTATACCTGGGGGGTCGGATATTGTTTCAGATTAAAGGTTCCCATCCATCAATCCAATTTTAAATTGATATCCCTTTTTCCCGGGTCATTGAACTTCCAAAACATCTCTATATTCATTGACTAACATTTCAATAGTTTCACTAGCATCTCTTCCGTTTTCGTCGACCGCGCCCCTGCTGCCGTGTGGGTCTGGTCCCCGATTCTTTAATTTGTTCCGAATATCGCAAATACAATCTTCGCCCTCCTGGTCTTTGATCCCAAACAATGTTGTTGCCCTTGTCACCTCGTAACAATACACCCTGTTACCTATGTCGACCTTGGCGTCACACATTTTAGGCCATCAATCCCAAAAAAATTGGACGAATCAAAATTTTTCATACAATTGCCGGAAACTGAATTGTGATCCCTGAACTTCCACTTCCACCCAAATTTGCCGACTTCTCGTTTCGATGCGCCTTCCATTAGCTGTCCGAATATCCAAACTCCTGGTGGGTAGCTCATCAATTTTATTTCCTTTTTCTTTAACTGCTCATACAATTTTTCCGACACTGCACAAACATTAGCACTGTGTCAATTAAAATGTCTACAGGTATATTCCAAATATCCCCCTTTAAAATTAAACACGTGCTATTCTCCGCCCGTTCGTCCGTATCTTCCCCTTTAAAAAATCTTCCGCCGATACTTAATGCTATTCAACTCTTAAGAACCATCCCCCCTCATTACCATCGTTAAATTTTTGGTGGCTTGGTGTTATAAGCACCGATGCATGCATTGGTATATTTCCCCCGTGAAACGCATCATGAATTCGTTTTCTAACTGTTCGATCTTGTCCAATGTCCGACATATATTTCCCAGATTCAGATTCTTGCACCATTTTAACGTTTCTAAGTCCCTCCTGTCTTCGTTTTTAATTTACAATCCGGGAAATTTAAATAATTTAGATTCTATGTTTTTACTTTTTTCGCCATGTTGAAGCGTCATTGCATTTAAATTATCTACCCGCGATTCGACGATTGTCAACTTTTCGCATTGTTGGTCATGTAAATGTCCTGATGTCACAATGTTTTCCTGTAAATAATTAACTTGGGAATTAATTTGTCGCCAGATTCTTTTAATTCCTCTGCATTTGGTCGACTTGATTATTAAAAAACTCAATTTTACAATGAATAATGTTTAATTCAGCCGATGTATCCGCCGTAATTACTATTTCCTTGTGTTTCTGACGAAAATTTTCAATTCTAATGACATTTCCGATGTCATTCCCTTTCCCAAATTTTGCGTTTTTTTTCAAATTCAATATTCATATCTGAAGTGATCCTCTAATTTATTATTCATACCGAAGTGATTCCATCTAATTTAGTATTATTATGCTCAAGTTTTTTCATTTCATAAATCTTAGAATTAAATTATTAGGGTCCATATTTTCTAACGGTGCAGCCATTATTTCTTTTTGTGGTTCAATCTCAATAATTTCACGCAAATTTCTCCCCCGGGTTAGTATTAGCAGACGCCATATCATCTACATTAACATTCTCCATACGCAATTTTTTGCTCCTAGTATCCATTTTGAATTCTAATACAAATTAAAATCTCTCTGTTAAATTATTTTAAAATCACACCAATGAAATGGTCTTGGCCCTTTCTTATAACTAACAATTAATTTCAAATGTCAATCCATAAATTTCAGATTCCCTTTGGGTCACTATATTATGATTTATAAGACTAATTTTATCCTGTCACCAATTGTTATAAATTATAACAAGTTATGCATCACGTTGAGGCGCCATTTTGAGATATACCAAAATTTTCCTTTCTCTACATTTATATCTGCAAAGATCTTAACGTCCGGCTTGCTGGTCAATGGGTCACGATATATTATAATCCATTACCCCTATAATGGATTATAGGATCCGCCGACTATACAAAACGCAGTTTGGGGAAACTGAAATAGAATGATTCTATTCCTAGTTCATTTCGTTTGGATTGACTAAATGAAAATCACATTCTTTTCTATAGAACAAAATTTAACAAAGTTTATTTTTACTTTTTGTCAAACAATTTAATGAATTTAAATTGGCCTTTGATCATGATCTCTTTCAATTTACAATTTTACACCGCGGTTAACTTATCTTTTCTTCGTTGATGTCCTCGTAGACTTCTCAGTCGAAATATCTTGCGATCTTGCCGTAGTCCAAAGTTCCAACGAAATCCTCTTCTTCCCCTATCCAAGCTGTTCTCAAACTATCAAAATTACCAGTCCCGATTACGTCCTATGACATAGTCCCGAACTTGATTACCACTCCCGACAAAGTTCCAATTTATACTTCAATATTGCTTCCACATGAAAATATCTACGAACAGTTCAGAAGCGCGTTTCTGAGCAGAATGAAATCTTCCTGCATGATTCATCCCTCGAAGACTTCGTATTAAACTACCTTCATTTTTTTCATAACATTTGACCGTCTAAACTTCTCCGCCCAATCCCAAAGTTTCTACTTTCGGCATCAACCCATCTCTTAATGCATTTAGAAAAAACAAAAACTACATTGTTTATTCACGGTCGTTGCTATGCTCTAGCTCTCGTGATATTTCGTAATGCATGTTCCACCATATTGTCTCCAAATAAATGTTAATTTATTTTAACGTGACATATCGGTATGTCACAATATATATAGTGACGTCACGGTGTCATTACGACGTCATTGTGACGTGACGGTCACATAAGCCACTAGAAAAAAACAGAGAACTGAGAAATAGGGTACGAGGCGGGGCGATGGTCCGAGAAGGCGACATCTACCCGCAGGTTTTCGCACTCCGATGTCCAAAGTTAGCGGATAATATTTTCTCGAGAGGGCGCGAAGGAGGAGAAAATTCACCCCTCCAGAAATTTTTCCCCAGGCGGAGTTGCATGAATACCGTGACGCACTTCGGTAGAGCTCTCTTACGACTTCGACAACGACGGCGACTCAACTAAATTCTTCAGCGGTAGTAATCGGTTAGTGCAGGAGTATAATTTTACTTGCTTAAGTAAAGCTGATTTAAGAAACGCGGTAATAAGTGATAGAATTTAGAAGCAAAGTGGATGTACAGTACTTGCACTAACATTACGCGAGTAAGCAAGCGTTGTTACTGCTCGAACTTGAAATAGTTTCATCATCAGTAAATTCGCGCAGAAGGACTCTGAACGAAATCCAGTATTTAATTTTGTACGCCACGACCACGCACGCTCAAAAGTGTGGTATGTCGGCCGAGTTCTAGAAGTAGTCAATTCAAGCACGTTAGTTATTTAAAACTGGAAGCGCGAGCAACGGGTACGCGGCAGGCGGCAGAAGGACGACTCCAACACTTAAGCGTAGGCGAGAAAGACTTGGACCAATCCGTGGACGGTACGAGCCTGAGGACAAGAGAAAGGGTTTGGAATTTGGGCGTGTGGCAGCATCCTGATATCGAGCAAAAGAAGAGGTGTAACCGCGGGACATCGAACCAGTCGAGTGACGTGGCGAGGACTGCGAGCGACCGAACACCTCAAGGTTAACTGACGGCGAGCGGGAAGGAAATGTCGAGGTAAAGAACTGGCAACTTCTATGCGGCAATTTGTCGGGAAACTGTGTAGCTTTAAACACCAGGCGTAGCGTCCTAAAATAGGTAAAAGTTCCAAATAGTTACTGGGGAAATATTTCGAAGGAATGAGCGGCAGTTTTGATTTCATTCGCTGTACGCACCAGTAAATTCGTTGAATGCCATACCTTGTACAACTTTTCTAAAGTAAATTATAATTTTTCACGTAATGTAAAAGTAATCTTATTGAAAAGTATTGTGTCCATTGTATGATGTCAGGGATAATCAGTTGCTATAATTTTGTAAAGGGTACGATTTAGTAACGTGTGTGTCACGTTTATTATTGTGTTAGAGTTAACAGCATTGTAATAAATGCGCAGCTCAAGGCTGACCTCTGTGAAGTCTATAATAGAATAATTGTAGAGAATCACTTAAAGGGCCGTGCACGGAAAAAACTTTAGATTAACAAAGTTAAATGAGGTACACGAAATAATTGGGGAAGGAGGTCAAAGCAAAAGGATTGTAAATAGTGCGTATTGAAGTAATCAGGCAGTCAAGGTGACGCCTATACATACTCTTATGGTTGTGTTATTTCTGTTCTTTTTGTTTCTGTTTTCTTTGCAGTGACCATCTACGTAAAGTACATACTTATTGTATATTTGTGCCACTGTGTAATTTGTTTTACTGAATATATGCTCATTTTACCAGAATTTTATATAATTCATTGTGTCAAGGGTTCAGACCTTTCTCATACCCGAAAGATCCTGCTTCCTGAGAATTCAAAGCTCGCTTCACGAGCATTCATAGTTTCACGCTTCATCGCCACCGGCTGGAAGGTGGTAGGGGGGCGTGTTATAATATATATATATATATATATATATATATATATATATATATATATATATATATATATATGTGTGTGTGTGTGTGTGTGTGTGTTTCAGTATCGCATTGTACGTATTTATCAATTGACTTACACGTAATTAACTTCTATTTGGCGGAGACACCATAGTCAAATTAAATTATTTGCGGTATCTTTTAAATAAATTCGTTCGTTGTAATACTCGCATTTATTGTTATTATTATTATTATTAATATTGTTATTATTATTGTAATTATTGTTATTTAACTGCCACCGGGTCATACCCAATTGCAGTTCAGATAAATGTATGTATGTATGTATTTATACACATATAAAAAGCACTTGATGATATAGAACGATATATCAAGTAACAAATTATAAAACATGACGAGAACATTATTTTTAAAAAGCAGTAAGAATTATCAGAAATATCCAATTTTATTTCCAATATGTATTCCAATATCTATATCATTCTCCCCCATTGCACATGGCGGCCTCTGAGTATAGAAGCCAGTGCTTCATTCACACCCCCACAATCTTCTACCACGTCCCGGCGTGTGTACGTGGGAGCGCAACGGGCGCGGCGGCCGGCAGAGGCTTCAAACTCAATTATGCACTCACCTTTGCTAGCCCCACCACCCAACACCGCCCCTGCCACCCATCACCATGCTCAGCGCCTCCAGGCCGACCACGCCCCTCCTGCAGGCTTATCACCTCGTCACTCTGGTCATCCAAAGATGTACGTTGAGGGAAGGGGCAGGGCGGGTAGCGTGAGTCAAGGAGGGTGTGATGGGAATTGTGTCGGGGAGCGTGTAGCGGGAAATGGTGGCGGGGAGCATGCGGCGGGGATCGTGCGGCGTGGAGCGAGTGATGTGGACCGCGCGGCGGGAAGCGTGTGGCGGGGATCGTGTCGTTGGAGCGTGCGGCGGGGAGCGTGCGGTGGGGAGCGTGCGGTGGGGAGCGTGCGGTTGGGAGCGTGCGGCGGGAGCGTGACACGGAGCGTGTGACGGGGACGTGCGGCGGGGACGTGCGGCAGGGAGCGTGCGGCGGGGAGACTGCGGCAGGGAGCGTGTGACGGAGAGCGTGTAGCACGGAGTGTGTGACGGGGGTCGTGCGGCGGGGAGCGTTTCAGGGGGGGCGAATAGCGAGAAGCTTGTGATGGGGAGTATGTGGCAGTGTGCGTTTCCATAAGTCCCACCGCACTCTACATCTCCTTCGTCCTTTTCGACTCCTCCTACCCAGCCGCCTTACCGTGCCATCACCACCACGTCCGCCGCCGTTGCCCCGCGATTGTCGCCCAAGCGCCGCGGTGCGCGCTGTCAGCGCTGGCTGCTGGCTTATTCATGTGGCCGGCGCCTGCTCTGCCCTGCCGTGCCCAGCCACGCTCCCCAGGCTGCCCTGCGTCCATGTCCCCCTTTCACTCTCTCTTCTCTCACTGTCTGTCGTGAAAGACTCGGAAGACATTGAGAATAATATATAAGCATATCAGAGAATATTTATTGCTCTTGAATTTTTCTTTAGATATAAATCCAAGTAATATTTTAACGTCTGCAATAACTCTCTTTCAGTCACGCTTTGTTGAATTACTAATAAACCTCTTCGAATGCGGGTATTAAAATGCAGAAAATTTATGATATATTAATAATACATGTAAACGCTGTGTACATAATTACATCACTTAAAAATGAATAATTAGCAATTGACTATGAAAGACTATCGCACTTGAATTTGATTAAGTTTTAGTAATATAAAATACTAAACCGATATTAAATATCTCGTTCATATTGTGTCACTTCTTTTCTGTTTTTTACATAGGCATTCTATATTTGCTTCTCGTGGTAGGAGTACATATGCAATATTTGTTTGTGTTCAATATTTCATGTAATGTTCAAAGTTTGAAATTTATCATTGGTAAGAATAAACTTTCTTCAGTATCATAGTATATTTTCATACTATAACTTATTCATACATTTGTTTTATATAGCGGAGTAATATTTTAGCTTTATTCACTGCTCTTCAAGTACACGGAGAGAAGCGTCTAGTTCACACAATTAATAACGTAGTAGGTTGGACTAAACGGTATACATGTAGGTATTGTGGAAGAACAAAGAGCTTAGTCATGTTCACGAAACTGCTGTTTAGTTAAACAACTAATGCACGTATAGGAATGGTACTAAACAGGTCAAACTCCGTCACGAATGGCATCTAGTGGCGATAACTATACGAATCGTTGCGTTGTCTAATGCATTGAGTAATATTTACTAAACACATTGTAGTGAAAATAACTAAACAAATACTCGATTTTCCGAAGTTACTTACGCTGCTCAGTAAGCAGGAACATGAAAGGGAATACTTTTGCTCTATTCTTTCAAGCAGGTGACAACTGGGGTTCCGGAGCGGTCACCCATCCGGCGGGCCCGTGCACTCGTAGTTCTTTAAACTCAGTTAGCTCACAAACCCCAGCCAAGAGAACAGCTAAGGACGCTGGATGATAATATTTGGCTACTGACGGTATTTCTATCATTGCTTTAGAATATAACACAAAATTATTTAAAATCAATAAAAACTAAACACGATATTTATATGGCTTATAATAGTATGTACAGCTTTGATTTCTCACAGTTCACATGAACTCCATAACCATTCGAATTGGTCAGATTGCTGAGAACGCGCTCTTAGTAAGCACTGTTTAGTAAGTGTGACGACATGAAACGTAGATCTCACCGAATTATTTTATTTACAAACAGATAGTACCACTGACAATTCTCTTTGTCGTTCACTTGTGATATTCTGTTGTCTGATTTACTAAACAAATAACTCGGTTTAGTAATCTTAACACAGATACTTGTTTTAATATATAATCGCTTACTAAACTTGTTTAGTACATTGTACTACAACAATTTTCTCAGTGTTCCAAAAAAGCTTAAAACGCCTCATCCTAGTGCGAGTTTGATTTGAATGTTGCCTCGTGTGTTCAGTGTTTCGGCAAAATACGCTCTAGAGTTCCATTCCGGTTTCGAGGCACGGGCTGTGGGCGCGATAAGTCAACAGCCTGTGGCGCCCCGGGCGTTTGGTTGTTTCCGAGCTGCGCGGCGGCGGTGGACACAACCGGTGGCCGGTGGAGTTGGTGATGTAGGTGATGGAGGCGATGGAGGTGTAGATTCTGGTGACACAGGCATCGCATTGGCACAGGAGAAGACAGTGACGTTTCGTTTCACAGTGTAGGTGGTAAAGGAAAAAGGTACAGTAATGGAGGGGACGTGGGAAAAGAAACAGAGCGATTGGTTGAGACGTATACTGAGGGTAGCTTAGGGGATAAAAGAGAGGAAGTGGCGGAGGAGGTGTTTGAGAAGCTAGCTGAAGGTACGGCAGACGACGGGAGGACTGGAAAGGGCTGAGAGAACGGTTGAAGAAATGGCTGAAAAGGAGGCTGAGAGGATGACAGGGGGGCACTGAGGCTAATTGAGGTTGACTCATTCGTGGTCGCTGAAACGTGACGTATGAGAAATGAACGGGATGGTTTAGGAGACTGGAGCACCAGGGTAGTGAAATAGGTAACGGTGTTGGAGGGATCGTAATAAAGTGGCGGTGGATTCTGAAACGACGCGAATTTGATAAGGCAAGTAAAACGTCAGGCCAGTACAAGGTGGATATTTGTGTGATGAAAACGGAGACGTGCGATGGTACTGTGGCAAAAGAGTGATTGATGAAGTGGCAATGCCCACGTGGCGAAGGTGGTGGCGGTGAGGGTTTGCGGTGTAGAAGGGAACAATGGTAGAGGCAGGAAGGGAATGGAAAGAGGGAATGGCAGAACCGAGGGCGTGAACTTTGGTTGAACAAAGCCTCGGCCACCGACAGCAAACAGCGTTTTGTTCCCGCTGTTGATTTTACTCTGAGTTTATTTACGTGTTACGCTTATCCTGTGGTAATTTTGTGATTTAACAGTTGCTTCTACCTGGTACTTCCGTTTCTCCTTTTGATGTTTCTGGTAACTTGTTTGGTGTTGTGGAAATTTCGTATCAAACAAGTTTAGCAATGAAGTTAGTTTTTTTGTAGCAGTATCTATTCGTATATTTGTTTTTTAAAGAAGTATAATAAGCATATAATAATGAGAAAAGTTTTCTTGATTTCTTTTTGAATAAGTGTTTTGAGTAAACGTGTTTGGGTTTTATTTTGAAAATGAAAAAATTGTCGTATGTTACATCATTCTTTATATTTTTTTAAACGTCGCTTTTCAATACCTCGGTCTTATAGTGGCTACTGTAACTTTTAACTTGGAGTAACGATGGGGGAGCGTATACTAACATACACAAACATCCATGCTCAGGGCGGGATTTGAACCGCGATCCTTCAAGCCCAAGCAGCAATGGCCCTTCAGTCTGAGCAATTTCGGGATAGCGGTCGGCATTATTATTTTTGCAAGTTCTATCTTAATTTCTACACAACGGGCCTATTGTTTGTCTATAAATATCCATTGAAATATTTATCTTTCCACATTGATTCTTCTCTTTTTCCTACAGCAATATATTTTCATTAATATACTTGATGTGTCGTTATTAACATAGTCGTTTATTTTGTAATGTTTTCAATATACCCCAAATTAATTTTGTTGTTTAACATTCTTTTTGCTTGTTAGGTAAATTGCTCCATTCAAAAATAATCCTCAGTTCAAAAAGCAATTGAAACTGTTTCATTGTTTAAACATTTCTTACGTCACGACTGTCTACAATATTGTGGTTTAAAAGAAAATTCATAATTGATTTTCTCTTCTATTGTAATATCCAGATTATCTGAGAATATTACACACTTCAGAAGAACAGTGGAAGACCTATCAGGCAAAACAGTTGCAAAGCAGAAAGTAATTTGTTCTTTGAAATCTGTTTGAATAATGAATAATATTTGTTTGGAATAATGAATACTGAAAGTTCTTACAGTACTAATTTTACTCTTTTTTATACTTTAATTTTTACTTTTTAACTTATCTTCAGGTAAAGTTACTTTGGTAACTAATCAGTAATATACCAAGAAGACATCGCTTTTATTAACATCTTACAAATATTATAAAAGCTCATTGTTAGTAAGAACGTATATTTATCCTTTTTGCGTTTTATTGAATTCGCAAATCCCACATCTCAGAATACCTAAAAGGGTCTACCAGCTGATGTAGAGCTTCAAGGGGATCGGGCAAACGCAGATCTAATCAAAATAATCCCTGACTCGTAGAATTATTTTTCAATGAAACTATGGGGTCCATTCGCATTTAAAAATAATATTGAAATATTTGGGAGTAGATAGCTGTATTAATAGAAACACTCTTTTTTCTGAGAATCAAGCGCAATTACCTTGCAACATCATTACCACACATTATTATAAAGACACTGTGTCTTTGAACATATCCCTAATTCTCAAGAAAGGTTTTTTCTCCAGAAAAAACTCATTAATATTTTTCTTTCGGTGTTTCCGTAAGGTAAATTGAATCCGCCCTAGATTATCTCGCCTCCCAGAGGCGGCGAGTTTTCCAGGCGGTCGAGAATTTCACAGGAACCTAAACAAACACGTGGGTCTTACCAAACACATCAGGTTTTCAATAAAATATTGAGACGTAGCAAACTCAAATTGAAAACAATAACAGTCAAACTGAGTCCAAACAACTTTAAATCCAGAACAAACACTTTCCTCTTAAGATCAAGTACGTTCAGAGAATAAACAAGAAAATTACGAAATTATATAAAAGAAAATCATTTGACAATTTATTGGATTATTGGAAAATGAAAATTCAAACTTCTTCTCTTCCTTCTCCTTTCTTCATCATCTTCTTCTATTCTTCTTCTGCTTCTTTTTTCCAGTTTCTATTTTTTGTCTTCTGTGTTCTTTTTCTTCCTTTTCTCTTCTTCTCATCTTTTTTTTCCCTTTTTTTCTTTCCTTATGCTTCCTCTCCTCCTTTTTGTGATCTCAATTGAATTGGTATGACCTAATTTCACAGTCTAATCACCACCCGAATGTGATTACTCCTAATTTCATGGTGAAAAATTTCAATCTGATTGTGACTGTTCTGAATGTGAATTCCCAATGTTTCAATTGTATACGATTGGTCTCAATTGGAGTTAAAAAGATAAAAATGGGTTGTAAGATAATATTTTTTACAAAACGTCAGCCATATTTATCGAAAGATATCAGGGCATTGTTTCTTTAAAATTCCCACAAAAATAACAAAAAGCTATTCTTAGAAAAACATCAGACATGATTTGTTCTTTCGCAATCTCTCGCATCCGAGAGGCGTGAGTCTACCAAGCGGAAGAACTCGGGAAGGGAAAAGGCAAACGGGAGGCCTACCGGCGGCGGCGTATTTCGCGAGCGGCTCCTTAATTTAACACGCGGGCGAGCGCGATCGGGGCGCGCAGGGCGGCTCCACCCACGCCGCGCCGTCGCCGTCGCCGTCCTGTTTTATTCATACTTTCATATGCGGCGCGGCGCCGCGGCCGGCGAGAACGACTCCGCGCGCAGATGCGGCGGAGCCTCCTCCAAGGTCCTTCCGCATCCCACTGGATCGAAATATGACAAACTAGCGTTCCCGTGCGAGAACTCGCGCCTGTTAAACCCCACCCTCTTTCCAATTTTTTCGTTTCAATATTAAGCTGTAATATTACCTTTTTCTTCCAGACTTTATCCTCCAGCACTTGTTCTATATGTTTCCTTGTAATTGATAACAATCGTTGTCAAAGAAAACTAATGTTATTTAATGTTTATTGCCGAGCAAAGAGGTACACTCGTGTAATATCAAGTAATTAATTTAATTTCACATTCAGTTGCAGATTCTGCACGTCTCTGAGCAGGTGGGGTAATATCAAGAAGACCATTAAAAATGTCATAGAATGTTCAAGAAGATCACATCCTGTAGATGACGGTGTGAGGAACGTTACTTTGGGGAAATTGACCGCAAATATTTTGGTTTCTAAGGCCCTAAAATACTATCTTTAGGAATTATTTAACAATGTATATTAAAAATGCGGCCGTGTTGCTGGTTACATTTTATACGAATACTTACATTCTATTTTTGTTTCAAATCTTTCATATTTTCAAAGTCAAAGTGCAATTCGTCACGTCCGTAAAATTCGTCAGTAAAACTCTCTTTCTCTAGAGACCTCATTTATAAAGATTGGCTGTGTGTGAGAGCCGGAAAAGGTATATATGCTACTGGAATAATATATAAGAGCCGCCGGGCCGCCGGTCGCCGCCGACGCGGGTCGCCCAGGTGCACCTCAAGTCGAGGGCTCATATCGTCCCGATCAGATGCTACAAAGCAGGAGCGCTCTGCGAGCCAAGTATTTGAGATTTCGCGTCCCTGGAAGACGTTATTGGTTTTGGGCATGATTGTATATGTATTTTTCATTTCGTGCCGGTGGGTTTTTTGTGTCTTTGGTATAAGTTTCAATAAAAATGTGTGTAGTATTTGGAATATTGTTTGACATGAATAACATAAGTTGAAGCATTCAGCCCTGCCGAACTTTGCAGAAAAACGACGAAGCCACTGAGAGCCATGCCAGTTAGATCAAGCAGAAAGTGGGAGCACGTTATTTGAGATTTTGATTCTGCTGGAGACGTTATTGAATTTTGTTGCGCGATTATGTGTATTTTACGCCGAAATTACTTTTGTTTCCTTGGAATAAGTTTCAACGAAAAACTTAGAGGATAGGTTAAAGAATGTTGTAAAGGTATTTTCTTTACCGTTTTGTTAAATATCATAATTTCTGCAATTAAACTATAATGTAGGACAACGCCTGTAATAGTAGCTAATAGCAATTTGTTGATGCGACTAAATTAATTTAATTTTAGAAAAATTATCTTTTAGCTTTACTTCCTCAATACATACATATTAATTTCTGCGTAAATGTACATTGCATGTCATTAACAATTCTTTACAATTCTTGAAAAATCTTTTTCAATTAATAAAATTACTTCAATTTTAAAAATCACGTATATTTTGTGTTCAGCACATCAGGTTTGCCTTCCGGTTGGTTTATTCTCCCTTAATCCCCAGAGCCATGGTTTGATCCTGGTTAGATGCTTAAATTTTATTAAGGCTGAAAACTCCACAATATCCCAGTCCTACTTGGAGTACTTGCAAAAATCCAAATACACATCAAAATGAAATCTTTCGACAATTCCCTTCGTTATAAGTTCTCAAATTCACTGACCGGGATAACGCCTCAAAAAATAAATATTACTGAGTGTTGTTGGCGCTGTCTGGCACACGTTATGTGGGCCAATATTTTCTGCAAACGATGGAAACCTATAGTGTGCCACTTACAAAACTCCTAGAAACACAAGTCAAGAATGGTAAAATTGAATTAATCGTCAAGAAATCACGTTTTACTACCAACGAACTACTAGGAGTGCGCGGTGTACAGAAACGTTTTCTTTTAAGTTCACTTAATATTACTCAACAACCACTCATATTTTTTAAATAAAAAGTGCATGACATCATTTAAAGATCTTATTGGATGACCTGAATGACCATGGTGGTTAAAGTGTGGGCCGACTCAGCGCCTCGTTCTGAAGGGTCGCGGGTTCAAGTCCCGCCGTGGTCATGGGTGTTTGTTCCTTGTCTTTCATGTATGTGTGTTGTCGTGGATGGCTTTGTGAGTCTGCTGACGACAGAACAAAGATCCCGAGGGTGATAGTGATCAGTATTGGTATTCCCTCGCCCATTTCATCAATATTAACGGTCTTTGGATCAGCTGTAACATCCCTTAATCCTATAGTACGCGCGAAGTTACAGCTCAAAATATCCTTACACATTGATTTTCCTTCAGAAAACTGGAGATGGTATCGAGGTACGTCAAATACTTTTTGACCGTGTACTAGTAGTGTACAAGTATAGTAGTTCACTAGTAACTGTAGCAGTAGTGTATTTGTATTAGAAGGTAAAGTAACAAAACCTTTCACGTACTGGCCAGAGCCCCAGTGGTGCCATCCCACCATACAGCTCCGTCACGCGGATTGCGTCCGGCGCGGGCGGCAGGCGCGCTCGGGGAGCAGCGGCGAGCGGCCGGTGATGGGAAGAAGCCGTCGCGGTGCGACGCGGGGTTGCGTCCGCTCCGTCGGTTTTACTGCGCCCTTCAAGCGTCGCAGTCGTCCCGCGCGCCCCCACGCGCCCCAAACGATTTAATTCCCCCGGCCGTTCCTTCCGCTCCGAGGCACAGCCCGTGGCGGTCTGGAGCTGGGGCGACAGACCGGAGCTAAAGAGGGCTCGCGGCCTGGGGCTTTCTCCGATATTAACGCAATACGTTTTTGCTGTTAAATATTTTTTTGTTTTTGTTTTGTACTTTGAACAGCGGTTATCAAGATATTATAGAGAATGGACTATGAAATTCACTAAATGACTTTTAAATCTGGCCGCAGAAATTATTTCTTTCAATATATCCATTGAAAATATTGGAATCAGCGAACCCTATTTCTTTAAATGTAATTCAAAATTATATATAATTTAAATTTTGAGAATCTGAAGCAAAGCCACACATTTGATGACGTCGTATTGCTTCTGAAAAGAGGGTCATAAATTGTGTACGTATGATCACTATAGTGACTTTCAGAAAACAAAAATAAGTCGAAGGAATTCTCGTGGAAGGAAACGAGCTTATTCAAAATGAAATATGAGAAGAAGCTGACAAAGCCATTAAAATATTACTTGTCAGGAAAAGTTGTGACAAGTACGAGAGGGAATACATGTATAAACATGAACAAGTGAAACAAGAGTTACTTCTGACATTGTTTTGCGGGCGTACGTTTTATAACACATGTTGTCATTGCTCTTTATATATCCGCTTTATTCAGACCTGTCGCTTATGTCGTACCTATTCATTACCTATTCACTTTTTTAAGCTTAAGCACTTTCATTCGCAAGCAGTTTGCTACATTGACCCACACAATGTGCTGACTCTAGCAAATTCTCCAACACTACACTTTCCTGCTTGGCAGTGTCTCTCCGTCTTCCGCGCCGCCAAAGGTATTGACAGGTCTCGAGGTGCAAAGAGCCCGTAAATAAAACTAAGTGCCGAACTCTCTTGGTTGCAGAGGGGGCCTGTGAGTAGAGTTCGTAGCCGCTTCATTTCATTCCCTCAAAACCCACCGCCTTGCCCGATTCTCCTTTCTTCTTTCTACCCCCCACTTGCCCGCCAATCTCCTTCTCTATGCCCAATTTACCTATCAGGGATTGCCTTCCAATTGCACCACCATTATTTGCCTTTCCAGCTTTTCTTGCATCTTGATACTGTTTACTACCACTCCTCGTCCTAACTACTCCCTCCATTCCTCTGTTCTAATATTTCTCTCTCAGTCCTGGTTAGGGAATCCCCCCAGCCGACGGTAGGTCGGCTGATCTCGGCATCCAGCGGGGAAGATCACCGCCATCTCCCGAGGAAAACACATGCACTACAGTAACGGGACTAATGACTGAAGCAGTTGACGCGCCCGAAAACACGAAAAAATCAATCAATCAATCAATATTTCTCTCTCAAAATTTCATTTTTTATTACTCCCCTTCTCTTTTCTCCCTCTCTTTCACTCCCCGTCTCACATTCTTCTTCTTTACAAATATCTTTCTCATTACCTTTTACCACCTGCCCTATTGCCTATATCTTCTCCTTTCCAAATTTCCTTCGTGTTCCTTCTTTTACTCCTATTGCCTGCTCATTCCTACCACTAATCGCCTTGCTCGTTCCGGCAGTCTCCCGCTCACCGGCCCCTTCCCTTTCGACCCATTCCCTCGCGCCTGCCCGTCTCGACACCTACCCCGTCCTCCCGACCCCGCTCCCGCTCCGTGCGTCGTCTAAGTTGGTAATCCTGCCCACGGGTGCGATCTGGCCGGCGGCACCGCCCTCGTAAATACAAACAGGTCTCTAACTTGGAAGCAGGCGCGACGGGTGCTGACGGCGACGGCGGGGCGGTGGCACTTGCTCACCCGATGGTCAGCAGGAGCTCACGATCTTCTTATTTCTATCCATGAGGCAAGGATGTCGTTCGATTGAATTGATGTCATTTTATTTTGAACCTTTTAGTAAATGCCGTTTCCTGCGTCTTAGAGTTTGCTAATTGTTCTCTGTGCTCGTTTGTGACTACCTCTGTAGCGCGCGGACTTCAGGTTATGTACAGATACACGGAGTCGAAGGTTGAGTTTCATGAGTAATTTCACCATCTGATATCGTCGTTATGAATTTTCCTATATAATGGTGTATCTCATTTAAATATTTACTCATCCGTAGTTGATTATCTATTATAATTCAATCTTTATGATTTCCATAACATTACTGTTATCGTGGCCCTGTACTCTAATGATTTGTTCTAAGAAAGGTCATACCTCGTTCCTCGTCTATAGTTGGAGATGGATTACTTACTTAGTTGAGTTTAGCAGCCTTTCAACAGTTGAAATTATTGAGGCCATTGATTAGGTAAATGCTTAATGATTAGATAGATGATTAGAAAAAATAATAATGAGATGAGATTGAAATAGAGCAATGATGGAATTAGGGGCAGTAAGAACTCCGAAGAAACTTTCCAAATTTGAATTTTTCACCACAAATGCCATGTGGATTGGCCTGTGACCAAACCCTTGCCAAGGAATGGAAAGCGTGTGCTCTAGCTATTTCATTACAAATATTATCAACTACCAAGTATATCATTCAGCATATTCAGGTGCCAGTGCTTACAGTTAATAAGATTTATATGTTTTCAACAAATATTATTATAATAAATACTTAGAAAAAATTGTAGATGCCCTAAAATTGCATTCGCATTCGTATCCGCCTCCCCAATAAGTTATTGGATTTTTATAAATTTAATAAAACGTACATCCTGTTTGAGCAGTAAATTTTGCAAGAGCTATCAATATGCTCAATACTGATAAAATTATTTTCCATATTCATTTAGAGATTGTGAATATCAATTTACGTTAGTCGCAATGTACAAATTGAGAATGTACTTTGAGCCCATGGCCAAAATGGCTTATTGATCACTGGGTGTTGTCGATGGTAAGACATTATTAATTCTTCCCAGTTTTAGATATATTAAAAAAGCCAAAATATTATTTCTAACAGTATTGAATATTTAGTAGAGTTGTCTTAATATAGTTATATTTAGTACATAAAAGAGTCAAGTCTATCGAAAATAATTTCTTTGAAAGAAGTCTTGGATGGGAGGAAACGAGTTTATTGAAAACAACTACACTGTTAAACCACTTGTTATTGCTTCTCTGTAATTTATCTGGTGTCGGTGACGGAATTTTGGGTTTATAAAAACTGTGATGTAACGTGTTGTTAGTATTCCACCACATTTTAATTCATTCTGTTTAAAGACTAATGAAATTTTCTAATACTATCCAATAAGTTGTAATGAATACTTTTATATAAAAATA
>CAXIVR010000005.1:118341056-118433361 GCA_964035755.1 Teleogryllus oceanicus | reverse complement strand
GGGGGAAAACCCGGGCAGTGCCAAAAAGGGCGGGGGTTAAAACGGCAGACTAAAGACAACGTTGAGAGGGGCCGTGCGGAAGGGGAAAACGTGTGGAGGGACGGAGCAGCGATGGGAAATCGGGATAAAGCGGGATTGGAAGCAGGAATGGGAGTGCGGATGGGAAAGTGGGAATATGGGCAGGATTGAAGGAGCGGGGATGGGTCGGGAGCGGGGACAGGGGTGAGGAACAGGGATGAGGAAAGGCGAGCGGGGACGGGGATGAGAAGCGGCGATGTGGGCAGCGAGGTGGACCAGGATGTGGGCAGGGAATGGAGGAGATGTGAGCGGGAGTGAGGAGCGAGGTTAGGGAAGAGTTGGAGTGGGGTTGGGGAGCGAGTGAAAGCGATGGAGAACCAGATGGATCATCAGGATGGGAAAGCGGAGTGCGATAACGGCAGGGATGTGGAGCAGGGGATGGAAGTGGGGATGTGTAGCAGGAATGTGAGCGGGGATGTGAGCGGGGATGTGGGTGGAGAAGTGAAGCAGGGGATGAGGGCAGGCTGGGAAGCGGCGATGGGAACCAGGGATGGATCATCAGGATGGGAAGGGTATAGTGGTATAATGAAGCAGGGATGGGGGCAGGGCGGGGCGAGGCGGAGAGGGGTGCGGCTACGGGTGCGTGGGAGGATGGCAGCAGCGACGCGGAGGCAGCGGGAGTGTGCGTCCGATCAATATCGCCTCCCCCGCCGAGGTCACCCGCCCTCGCCCTCGCCCTCGCCCCGCCACGTGTGCTCCCCCAGAGTGCCCTTTCGCCCTCGCACCTGCGACCCTTCAGCGCCACCGCCTGTCGCGCACACTCCAAGGGAATGGGTATCGACCGGAAGTTAGAGGTTCCGATAATTGCGGAAAAGGCAGTCGACTTCGTTTCGATCGGCGCTGTGGTCGGAGGCAGTAAAAACGAATGTCTCTCCTCACCCTTTAATAGAGCATTATGCATTTTCTTTATGGCACCTATTATGTTACACATTAAATAAAAATCTTCGCAAAAGCACTTTCCTTATTCATATTTTTATATAAAAGTATTCATTACAACTTATTGGATAGTATTAGAATATTTCATTAGTCTTTAAACAGAATGAATTAAAATGTGGTGGAATACTAACAACACGTTACATCACAGTTTTTATAAACCCAAAATTCCGTCACCGACACAGATAAATTACAGAGAAGCAATAACAAGTGGTTTAACAGTGTAGTTGTTTTCAATAAACTCGTTTCCTCCATCCAAGACTTGTTTCGAAGAAATTATTTTCGATAGACTTAACTCTTATGTACTAAATGTAACTATATTAAGACAACTCTACTAAGTATTAAATACTGTTAGAAATAATATTTTGGCTTTTAATATATCTAAAACTAGGAAAAATTAATAATGTCTTACCATCACAAAATGCAGTGATCAATAAGTCATTATGCAAGCATGGCTCAAAGTACATTCTCAATTTTCACTTACGACTAACGTAAATTGATATTCACAATCTCTAAATGAATATGGAAAATAATTTTATCAGTATTGAGCATATTGATAGCTCTTGCAAAATTTACTGCTCAAACAGGATGTACGTTTTATTAAATTTATAAAAATCCAATAACTTATTGGGGAGGCGGATACGAATGCGAACGCAATTTTAGAGGCATCTACATTTTTCTAAGTATTTATTATAATAATATTTGTTGAAAACATAAATGTTATTAACTGTGAGCACTGGCACCAAATATGCTGAATGCTATACTTGGTTGCTGATAATTTGTGACAGAAATAGCTAGAGCAAACGCCTTCCATACCTTGAAAGAGGTTTGGTCACAGGCCAATCCACATGGAATTTGTGTGAACAATCAAATTTGGAAAGTTTCTTCGGAGTTCTTACTGCACTCTAATTCCATCATTGCTCTATTTCAATCTCTCTCATTATTATTTTTCTAATTATCTATCTAATCAGTAAGCATTTACCTAAGCAATGGCCTCAATGATTTCAACTGTTGAAAGGCTCCTAAAGTCCATAATAATCCATTTCAACTATAGTCGAGGAACGAGTATGACCTTTTAGAACAAATCATTAGAGTACAGGGCCACTATAAGAGTAATGTTATGGAAATCATAAAATTGAATTATAATAGATAATCGACTACGGATGAGTTAATATTTAAATGAGATACACCATTATATAGGAAAATTCATAACGACGATATCAGATGGTGAAATTACTCCATGGAACTCAACCTTCGACTCCGTGTATCTGTACAAACCTGAAGTCCGTGCGCTACAGAGTATCTAAACGAGCACAGAGAACAATTATAAACTCTAAGACGCAGAAACGGCATTTACTAAAGTTCAAAATAAATGACATCAATTCAATCCGACGACGTCCCTGCCTCTTGGATAGAAATAAGAAGATCGTGAGCTCCTGCTACTTGCATCAGGTGAGCAAATGCCACCGCCCGCCGTCGCCGTCAGCACCCGTCGCGCCTGCTTCCAAGTTAGAGACCTGTTTGTATTTACGAGGCGGTGCCGCCAGCTAGATCGCACCGTGGGCAGGATTACCTAGACGACGCACGGAGCGGGCGGGGCCGGGAGACGAGGTAGGTGTCGAGGCGGGCGGCGCGAGGAATGGGGTCGAAAGGGAAGGGCCGGTGAGCGGGAGAGTGCCAGAACGAGCAAGGCGATTAGTGGAAGGGATGTGCAGGCAATAGGAGTAAAGCATGTACAGCAAGTAGGAAATTTGGAGATGGAGAAGGAGAGATATAGGCAATAGGGTAGGTGGTAAAGGTAATGAGAAAATATTTGTAAGAAGGAGAGTGTGAGACAGGAAGTGAAGAGAGGAGTAAATGATAAATAATTCAAGAGAAGGAGTAATAAAAAATGAAATTTTGAGAGAAATATTAATTGATTGATTGATTGATTTTTCGTGTTTCCGGGAGCGTCAACTGCTTCAGTCATTAGTCCCGTTACTGTAGTGCATGTGTTTTCCTCGGGAGATGGCGGTGATCTTCCCCGCTGGATGCCGAGATCCGGCGCCGACCTACCGTCGGCTAATGGGAGTTCCCCCTAACCAGGACTGAGAGAGAAATATTAGAACAGAGGAATGGAGAGTCGTTAGGACGAGTGGTAGTAAACAGTATAAGATGCAAGACAAGCGGGAAAGGCAAATAATGGAGGTGCAATCGGAAGGCAATCCGTAATAGGTAAATTGGGCAAGAGAAGAATATTGGCGGGCAAGTGGGGTAGAAAGAAGAAAGGAGAATCGGGCAAGGCGGTGGGTTTGAGGAATGAAATGAAGCGGCTACGAACTCTACTCACAGGCCCCTCTGCGACCAGAGAGTTCGGCACTTAGTTTTATTTACGGGCTCTTTGCACCTCGAGACCTGTCAATACCTTCGGCGGCGCGAGAGACGGAGAGGCACTGCCAAGCAGGAAGTGTACAGTGTTGGAGAATTTGCTAGAGTCAGCACATGGTGTGGGTCAATGTAGCAAACTGCTTGCAGAACGAAAGTGCTAAGCTTAAAAAGTGAATAGGTAATGAATAGGTAGGACCTAAGCGACAGAGTTTGAATAAAACGGATATATAAATAACAATGACAACATGTGTTCTAAAGCGTACGCCCGCAAAACAATGTTAGAAGTAACTCTTGTTTCACTTTCTAATGTTTATACATGTATTTCCTCTCATACCTGCCACAACTTTCCTGACAAGTAATGTTTTAATGGCTTTGTCAGCTTCCTAATATTTCATCTAGAATAAGCTCGTTTCATTCCACTTGACTTATTCCTGTATTCTAAAGTCACTATAGTGATCATACGTACACAATTTATGACCCACTATATATACATATATATATATATATATATATATATATATATATATATATATATATATATATATATATATAAAATTTTAATTACATTTAAATAAATAGCGTTCCCCATTCAATTTTTTCCCAATGGATATATTGAAAGAAATATTTTCTGCGGCGGATTTAAAGTCATTTAGTGAATTTCATAGTCCATGCTCTATAATATCTTGATAACCCTGTTAAAGTAAAAAACAAAAACAAAAAAATATTTAACAGAAAAAACGTATTCGTTAATATCGGAGAAAGCCCCAGGCCCAGGCCCTCTTTAGCCCCGGTCTGTCGCTCAACTCAGGCCGCCACGTGTTAAATTTGGAAATTTAAGTGCCTACAGTTCACTGTGTTTTGTGATGTGAGCCTTCAATGAACCATCAATCATCCTAGAAGACCATCTGAGAAGAAAAAATCCATTATTTATAAGGTTTATTTATATAATTAGGCTTAGTATGGTACCATATGAATAATATTTTTAACCTTAATCTTCTTAAAGGTAATCTACAGTTGAACTGTGATCTATGGCCATGAAAGGTTTTGAAAACCTGAGATTTTGTTAGTAACAGCTAATTTTTTGCCTCAGTGTGATCTGAGAAAAAATTCATGTTTTATGCAACAATTTTTCTCATTTCAAAACAGGTTTTTTTTATTATAAGAGAACCCTTGTCTACCAGATTCTTCTATCAAAATCCGGCATCTACATCAAATTTAGGACTTTTTGAACCTCATTCCCTCTGTAGCTTCAGATTTGATGTTTTCTGGTCAATTTGAAATATTTTAAAGCTATATTCTGAGCAGCACCTACAGTGTTTTGAACCTCACAGGTTCGCTAGCATCACACAGGTGTCAAGAGGTCGCATACCTGCGGGCCCTTTTACCCACGTATTCTTTGAAAGGGGTTTCCCAAATTATCGTCATTCTCCCACTGTTAACCCCCTCCCTTCATGGCTGTTTCCCTTCACTAACCCCTATAAAGCGTGCGTTTTCGCGCACAGCGCTCTCATTCTCTTGTTATTTCGCTGCGCCCAGTGGCGTAGCTTTTTAATTCTTCCCCTAGACCGGCTCCTTCAGAGTCGTTATGTATATCAAATCTGTATATAGTATTTGTTGTAAATAGTGTTTTTAATTTTTTCCTTGCCGAGATAGTATGTTAGTTTCTACAATAGATCAGATCAATTTATGAAGACTAAAATAATATTGTTTCTCATTTCTCAGTAAAGCCTGAGCCATGGTTGTTTTTGTTGGTTCCCTTTGAACCAAACAGTTATTAATGAAATTGAGTGCATAAATGTATTTAATGTTTGATTTGGACAAATGGAACTCTTACTTTGAAATATTAATGATTTACTAATGTCTATGTTGTTTGCAGCTCGTTTACTACATATTTATTTTATGTATGTCGCTGACCTCTGATTGGTGTGGAGGTGCGGCTAATGTTTACTGCGCATTTACTTATAAAATTTGTTAATGTTGCAGTTCCTCCCCATAATAAGACAGCACTTGGCCCGCTTTGGAAATTTTAGGGAAAAAGGGTGCTCCCGCTAGTATAAGTCGGCGCTTGGCATTCGGCACAGGGAGACTACGTAAAGGCGTTTGCTTGGCCCGTGCGGTAGCTCAACCGCGGCCCTTGTTGCAACATCCGGCCCCGCAGCCGGCAGAGGTCGGCTGGGCTACAGCTGTCACCGGCACCCAGCGGTGGGTCACGTGCCGACCTTTGCGGCACGCTGATCGGCCGCTCGTGTCTGGAAAAATTTTGTTCAGCGAGCAGCGGGCGGGCGCTCATGTACCCCCCCATTTCCCGTATGCGTAAACTGTTTTTCCCTATTTTGTATGGTTACGAAAGGTAAAATGAAATCCATTTCAAGAATTTTGGTATTGTGCACTCCTACGAAAGTTGGTTCCATGGCTCATCCCGTAGTTCTTTTATTACAAATTTATTTGAGAAAGAAGGCCTAAATACGGCTTCTTTGCAAATTTGTTTATATACGTTTCTATCTACCTCGTCCTAAAGTGGGCATTCAAGGTAGATTATAAGACAATTTCTGTATGTGCAAAAGCGCGATGTTTTGATGCGCTACTAAGTTAGTTTCACCTTTCTGTCATAAGGTTTATGTTTAAATTTTTCCCAGCTTCCTCGCCCTAAGTAGGTTCTTTCAAGAGGTCGACTGAAATCATTAATTCTGTATGTCGGCGCTTTTTTACGCGCCTTTGTTTATGTGGACGGCCTCGACCGTCCCATTTCTTGTAAATTGTAATTCTGCTTTTTTTTTTCCCAGCTGCTTTGAACCTGCGCATCGGGAAAAAAACTAATATATTAAAATTGTCTATATAATAAATGTTATATTAAAGTTATTTGATTGTTATATCTCTGATTTGAGATCCTAAAAAGTTGTGATACCTTTTCATTAAAAACCTGGGGCGTCCTTTTTAAAAAGTTCAAGTGTGACGACAATCTTTTGAATTTCGATACTTAAAGCTTTTGTATTAGCTTTGCATAATTATCTCCTTAGGCAAATGCGGTCAGTTCGCTATATATTACGTAGCGAAAATTAATATTATCAATGTGCTGTTTTCAACAGCTGGCGACCATTTAAATAAATTGTCATTAAATAGAGGTCACCCAAAGTTTGAGATTTAACACAAAACTGGCGACCCGACGGACAAAAGGACCCAACTTTATGAAACAATCAATAACTGTATTACTATTTGTATTTTTCTTTCAGCTTAAAGTTTAATTTGTTCACAGCTGATTTGTTCTACGTTTAACGGTTTCACGAGTTCACCTCGTGTTTGTCTTTAATTTATTTGTCTTCTGGTTACTCTTGAACACCTTTTCTTTATTATTTGCTTCAGTTCATAAATTTAGCATGTCTAACCCCGGCCCCCCTGTCAAAAATTTTGGGGAAACTCGAGACGAAGAAGCTTTCAGGCTCGCCTAACTCGCATCGACCAGTTGCGGAAAGAGGGGCTATTATAAAGGACTCTCCCCCCCTTGAAATTTTCTCAACATGGCGGTAATGTACCCCGAAATCCGCACAGGATTAGAACTGAATCTGATTTTGAGAAGTACAGCGTAGTTCACAAAATTAGATGCGTGCTTTAGTGAGGGAGCCAGGCAACAAAAAGGGCTGATTTCGAAAATAGGTATTTCGCCTTGAAAACCAGAGCCGCGCAGTTGCTAGGAATAAAAACGGAAAGGCCGTCTGTCCCGGCGCAACCGAGTTTGTTGTCCCGCCGGTCTTAGAGCCCTGGCCTCGACCGCGGCTGGTCTCGGCGTACCGGCTCAGAGCACCCCCATTCGCGATTCAAATCCGTTCCGCCTGGAACAAGCGAGGCAGGCATTTTCTTGTATACCGCGTCCTCGCGTACGCCAGTGCCTCTTCAGATGAAAACGACGCGGTCCCCCCGCCCCAACGCCTGTATTCGACATTCATCACCGCGCCTACCTGTTTTGAAAATTCCCTTCATTTTCCGGCAATGATTCGGTGGGAGCATTTTTTCTCTTTATTCGAAAGTTTGGTGCATAATTCCCACCTGCCAGAAATTGAAAAATGGCACTTTCTACAATCTTATCTCACTGGTAGTGCTGCAAAGCTGATTGCGGGCTTGCCTATTCGCGAAAGTTATGCCGAAGCAATTCCATTTTTAAAAAACAGATACGAAACCCTAAGCTCCGCAAGCATAAATTACTTTCATCTTTATTTAATTAAAATTATGACTGCTAAAGACTCAGCTAGTCGTTTATTTGAGTTAGTTGATCACTTCAAACGTAATGTTCGTGCTCTCAAAGTTCTAAAAGACCAGTAGAATGTTGGGATTCTATCCTAGTCTTTCTTATTACTTCAAAGTTAGACGAAATACGCATAGAGACGGGGAAGCCCATTCAGTGCAAACACGCGTATCAACTCTTGAAAACTTATATACGTTCTTGGAGGCTAGGGCCACGTGCCTTGCCAACGTGGCTGCCGATAGAAGAATAAAAAGGGGAACGCCCAACCAATGCCTAGAAGCAAGAATTTTGTTTCTGATCATAGTGATAAAGTGTAATTTGTGAAAAGGGTTCCCACAATCTCATAAAGTCAAGTTATTTCTTGAAAGTCAAGCTTATGAATGTATTCGTCAAAAAAAAAACTTTGTTTTGTGCTTAAGGCCCGGGCATGGCGTTGCCCTTGAATGCGGCGGTCGTGTAATAAATGCAATAGCAAACCCACGCGCTTTGCACAGAAATTTAGTCCGGGGAATAAATGTGGAACAAACGGCGGTTGTAAAACGAATGCCCCAGGCCGCAGAGTCGAAACCTCAGCGCGCATTAATCCAATTTGCGAAAGCCGTGCTGTCCACCGTTCGCGTATCGTGAAGAACGCGGAAAATAGTTTTTTAAGTTCAGAGCCCTCCTTGGCAACGGTAGCACGCATTCTCTGATTGGAATCGGCCATGAAGAAACTGAAGGTACAAGCTAACACTACTTCAACTTGCATTACCCGGGGTCGTGGCATGCTTCAAATCTTTAAATCAGTTCGCTTTCGTGGCCTCCGTCGTTAGCAATTTTAACTTCCCGTTTGAATGCGCTCGTGGTAAAGAATATTACGACCGATATTCCCACTCATACTCTTGATCTCACTAACGAAAATCCCTGAGAATGTAAAGCTTGCGGACCCCAATATCACTGCGGCGCCAGTTGATATCTTGTTACGCCGACGTGTTTTGGATTGCTTAAGATCGCGTAAAGTAAAAATTCCCCGTAGAATCCTGAACCCTTTACATTAAAAGAACTGCATTCGGATACATTGTAACCGGCACCTGAAAAACTTGTTTTCCCGCCCGATCTAAATATTTGCAACTTTGTTACGGAACAGCGTAACTTCAGGAAGTTCTGGGGAAATTTAAGGAAAACTCTGGCAGTGGGAAAAATGGTGTCACAATGAGGGGTTGCAAAGGACGACAGCAAAGTGCTCCCCAGAAAATTATCAACCCTTTTGTCCCCAAAAAAGTCATTTAACAAGTCCTGTTACAGCAACTTAAAATTTCAAAGAACTGGTGGATTGAACCGGTTCACCAGGTTTAAAATAAAAAGCACTCATTACCAAAAGTTTTGGTGCAGATATTGTGATAAACTGAAAGATAGACTATTCAATAAATACTTTTAAAAATGTTCAATCTAGAAGCCCAAAAATTCAAGTGACGAGTTTTCATTTTGTAATATTCAGCACTCAAAAAAGCTCTGCTAGGAAGCATTAATCGAAATGTGGAAGGTAACTCTCATAAACCATCACTATAAAAAGGGAAAGGGGTATCGTCTAAGCACAGTGTTCGATTAGATCCATATTCTAATTCTGATTTAGATTCATGTACGGGTTCCCTTATTTGATCATCTTACTAAAGCCCAATAAAAATGCTCAAATATATCAAGTCCTTGTTGTAAAAATCAATTCAAATGCCAATCTTGCCACTTGAAAAAAGTTTCCTCTATTAAAAAGGAATAGAGTTATACTTAATTCAAAAACCTGTATGCTCCATGACTTAGATTTGACAACCCTTACTCCCGCTCACTTTGTGCAAGCAACTCAACACCTTGGCTCTGCCACCTCCTACCATTACTAAATCTTTGAATGTATTCCAGGCTATACAGGCACAAAGGTCCGTTCTGGAAGCGGTGGAGTGCTGAATATCTAAACCAGCTGCAGACCAGGGCCGAGTGGCACCAGCCCCGGACCCAAGGTGGGACAGCTGGTCATTGTGAGTGGAAGACCTCCACCCCTCATCTGGCCTCTGGGAAAGTACTGGAAACCTTCCCGGACCGCTATCGAGTTCGGATAGTCAAGCTGAAAACTCGGGTGTAATCACTCGCACCTTGCCGAAAATCTGCCCTCTTCCTTCGCTGAGGGCGCCGATAACCTGTGTAGAGTGCCATCTCCCTCTACCTAGTTTCCTGTAATAGAGGTTGGTGAGCCATTCCCCAGTGACTTGGTTAAGCACTCTGTTCTCCTCCAGTTCCCCCGCATGTTAAATTTGGAAATTTAAGTGCCTACAGTTCCTGTGTTTTGTGATGTGAAGCCTTCAATGACCATCATCATCCTAGAAGACCATCTAGAAGAAAACACATCCATTATTTATAAGGTTTATTTATATAATTGGCTTGGTAGTAAATATGAATAATATTTTTAACCTAATACTTCTTAAGGTAATACTTTACAGTTGAACTGTGATCTCATGGCCATGAGAAGGTTTTTAAAATAGATTTTTTAGTAACAGCTAAGTTTTGCCTCAGTGTGATCTGAGAAAAATTCATGTTTTATGCAACAATTTTTCTCATTTCAAAACAGGTTTTTTTAATTTTAAGAGAACCCTTGTCCTACCCGGGTTCTTCTATCAAAATCCAGCATCTACATCAAATTTAGGACTTTTTGACACCTCATTACCTCTGTAGCTTCAGATTTGATGTTTTCTGGTCAATTTGAAATATTTTCAAGCTATATTCTGAGCAGCACCTACAGTGCTTCAGAACCCCACAGGTTCGCTAGCATCACACAGGTGTCAAGAGGTCCATACCCTGCAGGCGCTACCCTTACGTATTCTTTGGCAAAGGTTCAAATTATCGATCCATTCTCCCCCCTTTGCCCCCCCCCTTTATGGCTGTTTCCTTCACTAACCCTATAAAGCGTGCGTTTTTCGCGCACAGCGCTCTCATTCTCTTGTTATTTCAGCTGCGTCCCGTGGCGTAGCTTTGTAATTCTTTCATAGAGCCCGGCTCCTTCAGAGTCGTTATGTATATCAAATCTGTATATAGTATTTGTTGTAAATAGTTTTTTAATTTTTTCCTTGCCGAGATAGTATGTTAGTTTACTTACAATAGATCAGATCAATTTATGAAAACTAAAATAATATTGTTTCTCATTTCTCAGTAAAGCCTGAGCCATGGGTTTTTTTTGTTGGTTCCCTTTGAACCAAACAATTTTAATGAAATTAGTGCATAAATTATTTAATGTTTATTTGGGCTTGAAATGGAACTCTTACTTTGAAATTTATGATTTACTAATGTCTATTTGTTTGCAGCTCGTTTACTACATATGTTATGTTTATTTTGTCGCTGACCTCTGATTGGTGTGGAGGTGCGGCTAATGTTTACTGCATTTACTTATGAATGTTGTTAATGTTGCAGTTCCTGCCATAAGTAAGACGGCACTTGGCCGCTTTGGCAATTATGGAAAGTGCTCCCCTGGTATAAGTCGGCGCTTGGCCGCATTCGGGCCCCAGGAGACTACGAAGGCGTTTGCCGTGCGGTAGCTCGAACCGCGGCCCTTTTTGCAACGTCACGGCCCCGCAGCCGGCAGAAATCGGCTGGGCTACGCTGTCACCGGGACGCAGCGGGTGGGGTCACGTGCCGACCTTTATGCCCGGGACGCTGATCGGCGCTCGTGTCTGGAACAGTTTTGTTCAGCGAAACAGCGGGGGGGCGCTCATGTACCGCCCACTCTCGCTTATGCTAAACGCTGCATTCCTTTTTGTATGGTTACGAAAGGTATAATAAGAAATCCATTTCCAAATTTTGGTTTGTGCACTCCTACGAAGTTGGTTCCATGGCTCATGCGTAGTTCTGTTTTTTTACGAAAATTTTTTTGAGAAAAGAAGGCCCAAATACGGCTTCTTTAGCAAATTTTTTATATACGTTTCTATCTACCTCGTCCTAAAGTGGGCATTCAAAGGTAGATTATAAGACAATGTTTTTGTTTTCTAGCGCGATGTTGTTGATGCGCTACTAAGTTAGTTTCACCTTTCTGTCATAAGGTTTATGTTTCAATTTTCAGCTTCCCCGCCTAAAGTGGGTTCTTTCAAAGGGGTCGACTGAAATCATTAATTCTGTATGTCGGCGCATTTTTACGCGCCTTTGTTTTAATGAGACGGCCTCGACAATCCTCATTCTGCTTATAAATTTAATTCTGCTTTGTTTTCCCGCAGCTGCTTTGCAACACGCATCAGGAAAAACTAATATATATAAAAATTTTCTATATAATAAATGTGTTATATTGAAAGTTATTTGATTTTATATCTCCCGATTTGAGATCCCATAAAGTTGTGATACCTTTTCATTAAAACCTGGGGGGTCCATTTGAAAAGTTCAAGTGTGACGACAATCTTTTAATTTCGATAGCTTAGAAGCTTTTGTTTAGCTTTATAATTATCTCCTTAGGCAAATGCATGGTCAGTTCGCTATATATTACGTAGGAAAATTAATGTTATCAATGTGCTGTTTTCAAGCTGGCGACCATATTAAATAAATTGTCATTAAATAAGAGGTCAGCCAAGTTTGAGATTAACACCACGGGCTGTGCCTCGGGCGGAAGGAACGGCCCGGGGAAATTTAATCGTTTTGGGGCGCGTGGGGCGCGCGGGACGCTCGACGCTTGAAGGGCGCAGTAAAACCGACGGAGCGGACGCAACCCGCGTCGCACCGCGACGGCTTCTTCCCATCACCGGCCGCTCGCCGCTGCTCCCGAGCGCGCCCGCCGCTCGCGCCGGGCGCAACCCCGCGTGACGGAACTGTATGGCGGGATGGCACCACCAGGGCTCTGGTCAGTACGTGAAGGTTTTGTTACTTTACCTTTATACAAATACACTACTGCTACAGGTACTAGTGAACTACTATACTTGTACAATGCTAGTACACGGTCAGAAAGTATTTGCGTACCTCGATACCATCTCCAGTTTTCTGAAGGAAAATCAGTAATGTAAAGATATTTTGAGCTGTAACTTCACGCGTACGTTAGGATTAAGGTATTTTACGGCTGGCCCAAAGACGCTAATATTGGTGAAATGGGTAGGGAATACCGTACTGGTCACTATCACCCTGCGGCTCTTTGTTCTGTCGTCACAGACTCACAAAGCCATCCGACAACACATACATGAAAGACAAGGAACAAACACCCATGACCACGACGGGACTTGAACCCGCGACCCTTCAGAACGAGGCGCTGGTCGGCCCACACCTTTACCACCATCGCCATTCAGGTCAACCAAATTATCTTTCAATAAGATCTTTAAATGATGTCATGCACTTTTATTTAAAAATATGAGTGGTAGTTGAGTAATAGTAAATGAACTTAAAAGAAAACGTTTCGTAAACCGCGCACTCCTACTAGTTTGTTGGTACTAAAACGTGATCTCTTGAAGATTTATTCAATTTACCATCCTTGACTTGTATTTCTGGGAGTTTTGTAAGTGGCACACTATAGGTTTCCATCGTTTGCAGAAAATATTGGGCCCCACAGAACGACGTGCCAGACAGCGCCAACAACACGCAATAATATTTAATTTTTGAGGCGTTACCCGGTCAGTGAATTTGAGAACTTATAACAAAAGGGAATTGTCGAAAGATTTCATTTTGACGTGTATTTGGATTCTTGCAAGTACTTGAAGTAGGACTTGGATATTGTGGAGTTTTCAGCCTTCAACATTTAAAAATCAAAACCATGATCAAACCATGGCTCTGGGGATTAAGGGAAGTAAACCAACCGGAGGCAAACAAGATGTACTCAACACAAAATATACTCCATTTTAAAATGTACCTTTATTAATTTAAAAGTGATTTCTCAAGAATTATAAGGAATTGTTTTGGGATGCAATGGGCATTTACGCAGAAATTAATATGTATGTATTCAGAAGTAAAACTAAAAAACATTTTTCTAAAATTAAATTAATTTAGTCGCATTAACAACTTGCTATTAGCATCTATTACAGGCATTGTCCTACATTATAGTTTAATTGCAGAAATTATGATATTTAACAAAACGGTAATAGAAATTCCCTTTTTACAACATTCTTTAACCCATTCCCTAAGTTTTTCGTTGAAAAACAACATTCAATAACGTCTCCGCAGAATCAAAATCTCAATAACGTGCTCACGCTTTCTGCTTGATCTAACTGGCATGGTTCTCAGTGACTTTGTCGTTTTTCTGCAAAGTTCGGCAGAGCTGAATGCTTCAACTTATTATTCATGTCAAACAATATTCCAAATACTACACACATTTTTATTGAAACTTATACCAAGACACAAAAAAACCCACCGGCACGAAATGAAAAATGCATATACAATCATGCCCAAAACCAATAACGTCTCCCAGGGACGCGAAATCTCAAATACTTGGCTCGCAGAGTATCCTTTGTAGCATCTGATCGGGGACGATATGAGCCCTCGACTTGAGGTGCACCTGGGCGACCCGCACCGGCGGCGACCGGCGGCCCATCGGCTCTCATATATTATTCCAGTAGCATATATACCTTTCCGGCTCTCACACAGCCAATCTTTATAAATGAGGTCTCTAGAAAGATTTTTACTGACGAATTTTACGGACGTGACGAAGTGCACTTTGACTTTGAAATATGAAGGATTTAAAACAAAATAGAATATAAGTATGCGTCTCAAATGTAACGAAACAAAACGGCCGCAGTTTTAATATACATTGTTAATAATTCCAAAGAAAGTATTTTAGGGCCTTAGAAACAAACATATTTGGGTCAATTTCCCCAAAGTAACGTTCCTCATCGTAATCTAGATGATGTGATCTTCTTAAACATTCTATGACTTTTAATGGTCTGGTGCTTCTCGATGTTCCCACCTCCTCAGAGACGTGCCAGAATCACCAACTGAATGTGAAATTAAATTAATTACTTCATATTACACGAGTGTACCTCTTTGCTCGGCAATAAAGTTAAATAACATTAGTTTGCTTTGACAAAGGTGTATTATATTGTTATCAATTACAAGGAACCATATAGAACAAGTGATGGAGAGTAAGGTCTGGAAGAAAAGGTAATGTTACTTAATATTAAAGGAAAAATTGGGAGGAGGAGGAGGAGCTCAACGGGAGAGATTCTCGCAGGGGAACGCTGGTTTGTCATCTTTCGATCCAGTGGGATGCGGAAGGACCTTGGAGGTTTCCGCCGCATCTGCGCGCGGAGTCGTTCTCGCCGGCCGCGGCGCCGCGCCCATATGAAAGTAGAATAAAACAGGACGGCGACGGCGACGGCGCGGCGCGAGGTGGAGCCGCCCTGCGCGCCCGATCGCGCTCGCCCGCGTATTAAATTAGGGAGCCGCTCGCGAAATACGCCGCCGCCGGTGATCCCGCTTCCCTTTTTCCCTTCCGCGTTCCTCCCCCTGGTAGACCCACGCCTCTCGGTGCAGAGATTGCGAAAGAACAAATCATGTCTGATGTTTTCTGAGAATGAGCTTTGTTATTTTTGTAGGAATTTTAAAGAAACAATGCTCTGATATATTTCGATAAATATGGTGGTTTGTAAAAACTATTAGCTTACAACCCTTTTTTATCTTTTTAACCCCAATTGAGACCAATCGTATACAATTGAAACATTGGGAATCCACATTCAGAACAGTCATAATCAAATAGAAAATTTTCACCATCAAATTAGGAGTAATCACATTCGGGTGGTGATTAGACTATAAATTAGTCATATCAATCCAAATGAGATCACAAAAGGAGAGGAAGGATAAAGAGAAAGTTGATAAAATGTGGGAAATGAACAAAAAACGAAGACGTAGACGAAGGAAGGAAGATGTAAGATGAAGAAAATAGAAAACGATAAGAAAAGAAGAGAAAAGGAAGAAAAGACACAGAAGACAAAAAATAGAAACTGGAAAAAGAAGCAGAAGAAGAATAGAAGAAGATGATGAAGAAAGGAGAAGGAAGAAAGAGGTTTGAATTTCCCTTTTCCACACAATAAATTGTCAAATGATTTTCTTTTATATAATTTAGTAATTTTCTTGTTTATTCTCTGAACGTGCGTGATCTTAATAGGAAAGTGTTTGTTCTGGATTTAAAATTGTTTGGACACAGTTTGACATTATTGTTTTCAATTTGAGTTTGCTACGTCTCAATATTTTATTGAAAACCTGATGTGTTTGGTAAGACTCACGTGTTTGTTTAGGTTCCTGTGAAATTCTCTTGCCTCAAATCTCGCCGCTTCTGGGAGGCGAGATAATGTAGGCGGATTCAATTCCACGGAAACACCAAAAGAAAAAAATAATGAGTTTTTCTGGAGAATAACCCTTTCTTGAGAACTAGGATATGTTCAAAGATACAGTGACTTTATAATAATGTGTAGTAATGACGTTGCAAGGGAATGCGCTTGATTCACGGAAAAATAAAGTGTTTCTATCAATACAGCTATCTACTCTCAAATATTTCAATATATTTTTAAAATGCGAATGGACCCCATATTTTCATTGAAAAACAATTCTACTAGTCAGGGATCATTTTGATTAAATCTGCGTTTGCCCGATCCCTTGAAGCTCTCCATCAGCTGGTAGACTTTCAGATATTCTGAGATGTGGGGTTTGAATTCAATCAAACGCAAAAGGACTCAAATAAGTTAATACTAACAATGCGCTTTTCTAATATTTATAAGATGCTAATAGAAGCGATGTCTTCTTGGTATATTACTGATTAGTTACCAAAGTAACTTTACCTGAAACTTAGTTAAAACGTAAAATTAAAGTATAACAAAGAGTCAAAATTAGTTCTGTAAGAACATCTTTCAGTATTCATTATTTCAAACACATATTTTCATTTATTCAAACAGATTTCAAAGAACAAATACTTTCTGCTTTGCAACTATTTTGCCTGATAGGTCTTCCTGCTCTTCGAAGTGTGTAATATTCTCAGAGACATATTTAAGATATTACAATAGAAGAAAAAACAATTCTGAATTTTCTTTTAAACATCAATATTGTAGACAGTCGTGAGGTAAGAAATGTTTAAACAATGAAACAGTTTCAATTACGTTTGTAACTGAAGATTATTTTAATTGATCAATTTATCTAACAAGCAAAAGAATGTTAAACAACAAAATTAATTTGGAGAATTTTGAAAACATTACAAAATAAACGACTATGTTAATAATGACACATCAAGTATATTAATGAAAATATATTGCTGTAGGAAGCAGAAAAATCAATGCGAAAAAATAAATATTTCAATCGATATTTATAGACAAACAATAGGCCCATTAGTAGAAATTAGATAAACTTGCAAAATAATAATGCCGACCGCTATCCCAAAATTGCTCAGGCTGAAGGGTCGTTGCTGCTTGGTCTTGAAGGATCGCGGTTCAAATCCCGACCTGAGCATGGCTGTTTGTGTATGTTAGTATACGCTCCCCATCGTTACTCCAAGTTAAAAGTTACAGTGGTCACTATAAGACCGGGGTTATTTGAAGCGGCTTTTAAAAAAATTTGTAAAGAATGATGTAACATACGACAATTTTTTTATTTTCAAAATAAAACCGAAACACGTTTACTCAAAACACTTATTCAAAAAGAAATCAAGAAAACTTTTCTCATTATTATACGCTTATTATACTTCTTTAAAAACAAATATACGAATAGATACTGCTACAAAAATAACTTCATTGCTCAAACTTGTTTGATACGAAATTTCCACAACACCAAACAAGTTACAGAAACATAAAAAGGAGAAACGGAAGTACCAGGTAGAAGCAACTGTTAAATCACAAAATTACCACAGGATAAGCGTAACACGTAAATAAACTCAGAGTAAAATCAACAGCGGGAACAAAACGCTGTTTGCTGTCGGTGGCCGAGGCTTTGTTCAACCAAGTTCACGCCCTCAGGTTCTGCCATTCCCTCTTCCATTCCCTTCCTGCCTCTACCATTGTTCCCCTTTTACACCGCAAACCCTCACGCCACCACCTTCGCCACGTGGGCATTGCCACTTCATCAATCACTCCTTTTGCACAGTTACCATCGCACGTCTCCGTTTTCATCACACAAATATCCACCTTGCACTGGCCTGACGTTGTCCTTGCCTTATCAAATTCGCGTCGTTTCAGAATCCACCGCATCTTTATTTCGATCCCTCCAACACCGTTACCTGTTTCACTACCTGATGCTCCAGTCTCCTAAACCATCCCATTCATTTCTCATCTGTCAGTTTCAGCGACCACGAATGAGTCAACCGGCGCAGCGCTAGCCAGATTCGTTTACTCGCTCCGTGAAGTCACGAAGGTTAGCGAATTCGAGACTCGCGGAGTTCTTGGTTAGGTGACCGGCCAGGAACCCCGGGATCTAACGTCGTCGAGCCCCTGGCGAAGGATAAAAGGCACTGACTGCGACGTGACGGCTTGACTTGTAATTAACGGAGTTACTCCAAAGAATGCGCTCAATGCCCTTAAGGGGCTTGGAGACTGTTGCGTCAAGATTTGGACGCAACAATTTAATACAATTTAACCTCAATTAGCTCAGTGCCCCCCAGGCATCCTCTCAGCCTCCTTTTCAGCCATTTCTTCAACCCTTCTCTCAGCCCTTTTCAGTCCTCCTGTCGTCTGCCGTACCTTCAGCTAGCTTCTCAAACACCTCGTCCGCCACTTCCTCTCCATTTTATCCCTAAGCTACCCTCAGTATACGTCTCAACCAATCGCTCTGTTTATTTTCCCACGTCCCTCCACCTTTTCCTTACCACCTACACTGCGAAACGAAACGTCACTGTCTTCTCCTGTGCCAACGCGATGTCTGTTACCAGAATCTCACCTCCATCGCCTCCATCACCTCAGTGTGTCAGTCACCAACTCCGGCCAGGTTGTGTCCACCGCCGCCGCGCAGCTCGGAAATAACCAAACGCCGGGGCGCCACAGGCTGTTGACTTATCGCGCCCACAGCCCGTGCCTCGAAACCGGAATGGAACTCTAGGCGTATTTTGCCGAACACCGAAAACACGAGGCTTTCAAATCAAACTCGCACGTGGATGAGGCGTTTTAAGCTTTTGGAAGTACACTGAGAGAAATGTTGTAGTACAATTACTAAACAAGTTTAGTAAGCGATTATATAATTAAATACAAGTATTCATGCTCTTTGTTCTTCCACAATACGCTACATGTATACCGTTTAGTCAACCTACCGTGATTAATTGTGTGAACTAGACGCTTCTCTCCGTGTACTTGAAGAGCAGTGAATAAAGCTAAAATATTATCCCCTATATAAAACAAATGTATGAATAAGTTATAGTATGAAAATATACTATGATACTGAAGAAAGTTTATTCTTACCAATGATAAATTTCAAACTTTGAACATTACATGAAATATTGAACACAAACAAATTGATATGTACTCTACCGAGAAGCAAATATAGAATGCCTATGTAAAAACAGAAAGAAGTGACACAATATGAACGAGATATTTGAATATCAGGTTTAGTATTTTATATTACTAAAACTTAATCAAATTCAAGTGCGATAGTCTTTCATAGTCAATTGCTAATTATTCACTTTTAAGTGATGTAATTATGTACACAGTGTTTAATGTATTATTAATATATCATAAATTTTCTGCATTTTAATACCCGCATTTGAAGAGGTTTATTAGTAATTCAACAAGCGTGACTGAAAGCGGATTAGTTGCAGACGTTAAAATATTGCTGGATTTATATCAAAGAAAAATTCAAGAGCAATAAATATTCTCTGATATGCTATATATTATCTCAATGTCTTCCGAGTCTTTCGACAGACAGTGACAGAAGAGAGAGTGAAAGGGGGATATGGGGAGCGAGGCTGGGCACGGCAGGGCAGTGCAGGCGCCGGCCCATGAATAAGCCAGCGCCAGCGCCGACAGCGCGCACCGCGGCTGCGCGACAATCGCGAGGCTGCGGCGGCGGACGTGGTGGTGATGGCACGTAAGGCGGCTGGGTAGGAGAGTCGAAAGGACGAAGGAGACGTAGAGTGCGGTGGGACTTATGGAAACGCACACCGCCACATACTCCCCATCACATGCTTCTCGCTTTCGCCCCCTGAAACGCTCCCCGCCGCACGATCCCGTCACACACTCCGTGCTACGCTCCCGTCACGCTCCCGCCGCAGCTCCTCCGCAGTCTCCCGCCGCACGCTCCCCACCGCACGCTTCCCGCCGCCACGCACCGCCGCACGCTCCCAGTCGCCGCTCAACGGCACGATCCCCGCCACCACTCCCCGCCGCGCGGTCCGTCACTCGCTCCACGCCGCACGATTCCGCCGCATGCTCCCGCCACAGCTCCCCGCCGCATGCTCCCCGCCACAGCTCCCCGCCACCATTTCCCGCTACACCTCCCGACACAATTCCCATCACACCCTCCTTGACTCACGCTACCGCCCTGCCCCGTCCTCAACGTACATCTTTGGATGACCAGGCGACGAGATGATGCCTGCAGGAGGGCGTGGTCGGCCTGGATGCGCTGTGCATGGTGATGGGTGGCAGGGGGCGGTGTTGGGTGGTGGGGCTAGCAAGGTGAGTGCATAATTGAGTTTGAAGCCTCTGCCGGCCGCCGCGCCGTTGCGCTCCACGTACACGCCGGGGCGTGGTAGAAGATTGCGTGGGGTGTGAATGACACTGGCTTCTATACTCAGAGGCCGACCACTGTGCAATGGGGTAGAGAATGATATAGATATGGGAATACATATTGGAATACTCACGGATAAATTTCTAATAATTCTTACTGCTATATTTAATCTGTAGAAATAATATTCTCGTCATGTTTTGCTACGTATCACATTTGTATTAAATAATTTGTTACTTGATATATCGTTCTATATCATCAAGTGCTTTTATATGTGTATAAATACATACATACATACATACTACATACATTTATCTGAACTGCAATTGGGTATGACCGGTGGCAGTTAAATAACAATAATTACAATAATAATAATAATAATAATAACAATAAATGCGAGTATTACAACGAACGAATTTATTTAAAAGATACTAATAATTTAATTTGACTTCATAGTGTCTCCATAAATAGAGTTAATTACGTGTAAGTCAATTGATAAATACGTATATTGCGATACTAAAACAACACACACACACACATATATGTATGTATGTATGTATATATATATATATATATATATATATATATATATATATATATATATATATATATATACACACATGACTCTCTTATGCAAGACTGAGTTAAAACCCAAAACCGAATGTTTTTTTCAAATTTCTGGAGCGATATCATTTACATAAGCCATAATATTCAGTGGAATTTCCATCCCGCGTTGAAGCAGAGAATGAACAGCATTGCTTTGTTGGACACCTACGCCAGTTTAAGAAAGTGCCTCCCTGCTCGCCCCTTCCCTGAAGCGCCCGCAGCAGATGCCAAAGCAGCCTTGCCCTTTCCCAGGCGCGTGGCGCGCAATTCCAGGTCGCGCCGTGATCCTAATTACCTATCGACCGCGCGAGGCGCTACACGCGCGGACAGGGACATTTCCCGCCGTTGCGGGCAAAAAGCAGTGGGCGTAGGGTTAAGAGGGCAAGGTACGGAAGAGAAGCTAATGGCGAGTAGCGAGGAGCAGAGCTAGGAGCGAGAAGTTGCGGGCCAATGGCGGAGAAGCGCGGATGTGGGAAGATTTCGAAGAGTTGGAGTTAAAATGAGTGCGAGGAATATGGCGAAGACTGATTTGGAGAATGTGTGGCGGAGGGCCTGGTGAAGAATATGTCAGGGGTGTGTGCAGGGCAAGGAGTGTGTGGCAGGGAGTGTGTGGCAGGGAGTGTGTGGCAGGGAGTGTGTGGCAGGAGTGTGTGGCAGGGAGTGTGTGGCAGGGAGTGTGGCAGGGGTGTGTGGCAGGGTGTGTGGCAGGGTGTGTGGCAGGGAGTGTGGGCAGGGTGTGTGCAGGAGTGTGAGGCGAGGAGTGTGTGGAAAGGGTGTGTGGCAAGGAGTGTGAGGCAGGGAATGTGCCAGGAAGTGTGTACCCGGAGAGTGTGGCAGAGAGTGTGTCAGGGGGTGTGTAGCAGGGGGGTAGCAGGGAGTGTGTGGCAGGGTGTGTAGCAGGAGTGTGGGGCAGGGTGTGTGGCAGGGAGTGTGTGGCGGAGTGTGAGGCAGGAGTGTGCCCAGGAGGTGTGGCGGAGAGTGTGGCAGGGAGTGTGGCGGGAGTGTGTGGCAGGGAGTGTGGCGGGGCATGTGGCAGGGAGTTCGTGACGGGAGTGTGGTGATTATGTGTAGCGGAAAATGTGCGGCTGTGTGTGGCGGGAGTATAATGTAAAAGTGTGTGGCGGGAGTGTGGCGGGAGTGTGTGGCAGGAGTGGTGGCGGAGTGTGTGGCGGGGGTGGCAGGGAGTGTGGCGGGATGTGTGGCGGGAGTGTGTGGCGGGAGTGTGTGGCGGGGATGTGCGGGAGTGTGTGGCGGGAGTGTGTGGCGGGAGTGTGGCGGGAGTGTGGCGAGGTGTGTGGCGGGAGTGTGTGGCAGGAGTGTGTGGCGGAGTGTGTGGCGGGAGTGTGTGGCGGAGTGTGTGCGGAGTGTGTGGCGGGAGTGTGTGGCGGGAGTGTGGCGGGATGTGTGGCGGGGAGTGTGTGGCGAGGGTGTGTGCGGGAGTGTGTGGCGGGGTGTGGCGGGAGTGTGGCGGAGTGTGGCGGGAGAGTGTGGCGGGAGCGTGTGGCAGGGAGTGTGTGGCAGGAATGTGTGCAGGATTACGTGACGGGGAGTGTGGTGATTATTGTGGCAGGAAATGTGGCGGGCTGTGTGTGGCTGGGGAGCATAATGTAGAGTGTTTGGCAGGGAGTATGTTGCGGGGACTATGTGTCAGGGGAGTGTGTGGGAGAGTGAGTGTCAGGGAGTGTGTGGCGGGAAGTGTATCGAGTGTGGCGGGGTATGTGTCACAGAGTGGTGCCAAGAATGTGTGTGGAGAATGCGTGGCAAGAAAAAGTGCAGAGAATGCGAGATATGTTCAAATGTGGAATGACTTGGGACGCGTTGGAAGGTTAATGAACTGACCAGGATACCGTGACAAGGTACTGGGTAAGAAGGCGGGCACGGCAGGCATACGGTAATCAATGAGGGAAGTTCATGGGGAGCGGGTGCGAGAGGAGGGAGAAAGTGCGGCGGGTGATCACCAGAAAAACAACCCCATAGCCAATCCGGGGCGTGTTTATTATTTCTGTTGTGAAATGAAATAATGAAAAAGCCAAGCTTGCAAAATGTTTTTATTTACCGTGTAATCAGAAAAAATAAACCAGGGACAAAGTCAGTCAACAAAATAGCCAGGAGATGTACCAGGAATGCGCCAGTCACCAATGTCCCGAAGAAGCCTCCGTTGTTCCGTAGCGTCGTCATCACTCAGAATTACAAAACACTTTTGCACCCATTGCTCGCCTTCACGGGGCTTCAGAACTGCCCGTCATTCCCGGAGGACCGTTTTATACCTCCTTCGGGCAAAGTTCCGCCGACTAGCCCGGCCGTAGGGGCGGTGGCGCGCCCGGGCGCGCCGACTAGAGCGTGACGGCTGTCCCGGCTCCGTCTGTGTCGCCCTCTCTCGGGCAGCGTCCGCATTTTCGGGGACGCCGCCGTCCCGTCGCTGCGTCCTTGTGGCGGACCTTTAAGGATACGCGGGCAACCACTACCCCCTGTGCACCCAAATGCGTCATATACGGCGCAAATCTATTAACAAGTGTTAATAAATTAACTGATAGAAAATATTTGTCGTAACAATGAAAACGCAGCCTTATCATTTACTCAAGAAAGTAAAGTTTCATCAAAATGTATTTAATCTTCATAACAAATTTTGTTAGCGCGTTTCTCGAAAATTGTTACACAGCTAACATTATATACAAGCTATATTACCTGACAAACAACTGTAAAATATAAACTCTATTTAACATAATGCCATTCACAAGAATAAATTAAACATATGTAGTATTTCCATTCTAAACACTCAAGCATGACGTCGACTGAGAAATTGTGAACTGGCCATTTTAAAATGTGCATCAAAATTTATTTACTAACAATACTGGGAAAAAGATACTCTTCATTCGTTTAGCTTTCAATAAACGTGTTTTGGTGATGGTACAATTTCACCTGGATTAGGTGTCCGACACTTCCTCCGAACCACTTTTAAAGTTTCTCTCAAAAGCAACCTATAAACTTCATCCACCATCCGTTTCTCACCAAGACACGGCTCTATCTATCCTCTACTACTTCCAAAATCTATTTTTCACTTCTCGGAAAAAGACTTGAATGCTGTTGTGAGCAACGCGCTCAATGATTAGTCCCATGACGCCCAAACGATGATTTCTTTGCTTAAAACATTTTTTGACACCGTGCGCGACACAGCCCTAATATCGTTCCATCTTCGTTTCTAAGCTGCAAATCATTTACTTTCTTACCGAAAATATTCTTAATCAATTTTCTACTTGAGAGATCACAAGTTGACGAAGTGAATATTTTGTTTTGCCTTTGATTATGATTTATTTTCAAAATAAATATTTTTCTCTATTAAAAAATTAATATTTTATATTTCACTACAATGTAAGTTTATTAATACGACATTTAGTTACTCGATCTGAAAGTTCTACGATCGAATAAATTTATAACTCGAATAAAACGAAAATACAACTCGACATTTAAGGAATATGATCACTTTCCATAGCAATGAGTAAGGATTACCTGAGCGCTGAAGTATAACATACCAAATAAGTTACTAAAATAAATAAAAAGTAATAAGAAATTATTCTTAACCAATTTTCATCCTCAGGCTTTCCAATATCCTAATCGGTATTTACTGGCTGTCAATGGAGCGCTTCAAGCCCATTTCCAGAAGTATTACACGTTTGTTATCAGATGAGCGGGATGAAACGTGACGCAACAAATTCTGACTGGTAATTACTCGTAAGCATAACATTTGCAGCCGCACATTTGCAGCAAAGGGGGAGAGCTAAACGCGAGGTAATCGGATTTTGGTGGCAGCGTTTGCCCGTTAGGCGATTTCGGTGACGCTCGATAATGACGCTTGTCCAGCGAGGTTATGTGCACATGCATGGAATACATTTTCTGCACAGCGCGTCCATCACTGGGTTCGTTGGGTCGAAACTTCTATGCCTCTATGCTAATGCAATTTCATTGATGAAGAATTTTTCGAAGTAGAACGTAGGAACCTGTTATATACACTAAGTCTAGGAGCCTAGTATGTAATACGTTTGTGTATTTCTCTCAATGTTCATTGTTCGTTTCCTTCCAATTCTTTATAGATGGTGCTCTCTCAGAGTTAAGGTTCGGTTCCATCATCCGTCTGGAAGTGTTTGGATTGAGGGATTAGGGTGGCAATGACCCATCAGAGTAAGAGCGTCTGGAAAGCGCAGACTGCAGGAAGCCACCCAACCGCTCAACTGTTTAAAAATCCTCCTTCGTCTCAATCCAGCCAGGTATCTCCCACCAGTAGGGCGTTGCACCAGCCGGAAAGCTCTACGTTGCCGTCCGTCTCCCGGCATGTATGGTAGTGTAGTTCATATTAGTGTAAGTGTGTGTGAGGTGAGAGGATAGAACAAGGATGAGGTAGAAAGATCGCGCGCGGTCCGTGGCCCGTTTTTAGGGTACTTCTCCAGCATTTGCCTGGTGTTGATCGGAGAAACCACGGAAAACTCCGATCAGAGCAGCCGGCCTCTAAATTCTCCTCTAGACAGCGACTGAATTCGACCTAGTTGACAAGCTAGTGTCGAAAATCCTGCCACCTTCCGGACTCGAACCTAGGACCTCCCGGTGTCAGGAACTGCAATGACATCAGTTGACGTTCTCCTAATCATCTCTCCCGGTAAAGGGTTTTATTAAAACTGATAATACAAGATTCAACCGGTTCCGGATTTTAACGGTAACATATACATTTGAATTGTTTAGGTTGATTTTCCCCGTCAATGCATCGATTTTCTTCCGCACACGTGGACTGTGGTTCCGCCTAGTGATCGCGGAAACGCGGCAGTCCCACTGCTCGCGTGTGCGAGTGGAGGTCAGCGCCAACACCAGCGCTCCGCCCTGCGGTGGCGCGAGCTGTCAACACGCGGACAGCCGAACAACGCGCGGCGCCGCGTGGGCGGAAACGGCGGAAAGACAGGCGAGGCGCGGGCGGGGCCACAAAGCGGCAGAATGGCGGCTAATGAGACATTATGCCCTCGCGCCATCGCCTGTGGGGACGGGGCGCTGCAGGCGATGATTGTGTCGGTGGTGGAACGTGCTGTGGTGGGGAGCGAGGGGGCAGGTAGGGGCAGCGGTCAGGGTAGGCGCGGGGTGGAGGAGAATAAAATTAGGACGATGTCAATGGCGGGGAGGACCGCAGAGGATCGGGGTGAGGTAGAGCAGGGGGGGGGAGGAGCACAGTGGGGGACAAGGAGGGACGGCAGAGGCAAAGCAAAGTTGTACTGTTTCCGGTGGTGCCAAGATTGGAGGACAGCGGGTGTTGAATTATTTTCATGAAATAAATGTATTTTCAGAAATAAATTTCGATTAAAATACTATGAATCATATTCAGTGCTCTGGGAGCCACGCAACTTGAAAGATGCATCCTGCATCTGCGATGACTGGGTGTTTCAGATCATAACTGCGTAGGGGATACGTCCATCCTTCAGGTTCTATAGGTGGAAGTGAAACAGGATATGGAAGGAATGATGGAGCACGGTCTGTTGACCGTTGTTGATTCTCCCGCATTCAGCTGGAATTGATCGGAAGGAAGATGAAGATGACCGATTTAAACACCTAACTTCTACAATTCTCAGTCATGCAGTAGTCGTCACAGATATTTAACTGGCTCAAAAATCCGATTTCCGTCGCCACGGTACAAACCTAGGATATCCCTCGTCAACGAAGCTTCAGTAACTCTTTCGTATCGACTTATATTGACATCTTGTACTTGTATATTACGAATTATTAATGTAGCCATTAGTACACTAGGTCTGTGTTCGATCCAAATTTAATTTTCATGTTTTACTCTTTTCTTCAAATTTCGCATTCATTTGAATATTTGTAATACATTGGTCCTCATAAAAGGTCTCACTTGCTATTACAACAAACCGCACCACAAAATTTGTACATTGCATTGTAAATTCATTTAGAATTGACTGTACATCTTACTCGATTTTGAGTCGTCAATGGAACAGAATCAACTGCGAGATTAGTTAACATTTTAATTCTCCTCGCAATCAAGTATCTTGTATATTTTGCTCAATGAAGTCAGCAGCAAATTTTTCCACTAGTGATCGAAAGGCAACTCAGATGCTAATCAAGAAAAATGTGGATAGATAAACACACTGATTGTAAATTCTTTGGGTTTTAACATAATTTGCCATTCTGTTCAAAAGTTACTTATAATTAGATGGAAAGAAATTCATTAAGTTTGTAATTTAAATCGTAACTACTCTTCCTTCATGCGATCTAATAAGGACAGTTAAATTTAAATATAGTAATATATATTCGTCTGAAAATATAAAAATAAAACTTGGTAGTTTTCGCTTTTTTAATTTTTCATTCACGTTTCATCAACTTTGTACGAAAATGTTATGATAATCTTTTAAATAGTAGCTTTTGGTATGTTTGCTTATAGCCAGATTCTTGACTTTTTGTCAGTTAATTACTCAAATAAAATTGTGATTATAAAGTGTAAAGTAGGAAATGATGAAATATTATTATTCGATTACTGAATGTAAATACATTTCTCACAACTAAACGAGATATCAGAAGATTGCGAGTTACCTATCTCCACACTAATCCACAGATATCCGAGGCAGTGTTTATGAATGCTTGTAGGTTTTCTTAAAACGTAAAATTTTAAATTTACGTACGAAACAAATGTCAAAGTAGCAGTAAGTGTGTAGTAACCGTTTATATTTAACAACGTTAATTTGTTGATTTTATATCAATTCTATTGCGATCATTCTAAAATTCTACACATCTACATTTACACTAATTACTTAATGATAAGTGACATTGGCCCTTCGGTTGGCTCATGGACATCGTGCTAACATTCTGTGAGACGGCCCCGTGTTCGATTCCCCCAAGACAAGAATGAAGCTGTGCATGTATTTTAAATGAAACAAATCATCTCAGTTTCTATAGCTGTGTCGAAGGAAGTTCCTGAAGGTCAAATAAGGTAGGTATGGTGATGGAAATATCATGCTTACCATAAGCGTGGAAAATAAAAAACAATGCCCAAGCAAAGGGACACTGTTGTAGAAAAAACTCAGATACTAAAATTCCAAAGACGTACATAAATAATTGACATTCACTATTCCCAATTACATATGAAATTATTTTCGTTCTTGTTTTCCTACCACTCATTAGTAATCAACACTACCAATAATTCATAATTTTTAAATTTTGGGCATTGTTTCCATCAAATTAATGAAGTAAAATCATGGAGGTTATAAATGTATACCCAGTTGTGCTAAGAAAACCTCTGGCTACAGCATTGCCGTGCAACCCAAAAAACTAATCAAAGGGAGACCATGCTGCACGCAGACTATCAGTTTTGCATTCATGAAGCAGGACGTTTTGGTAAATGACGCATCAGTCTGAACAATGAGTTTACGAAAAATAATTTTTCTAATACTTCTAATGTGACATGTGTTATGTATTCTAAAAAATTTTATTTTAATTTTCCTAAATCTTCATTGATAATGATTCCAATCGACGATAAATCCACGAACATCGTAAATACTTGTCTCCGCAACGTGGTTTCTCGAAGAACCGTTTCAAGATAAGGCCGGTCCACTACGCATGGCGACATCGAAAGCTTGTGTCGTTGCCGCCGCAGCAGGTAAGTGATTTGTGCTGCAGTCAGGCGTTCGCCAACGACTGTCGCTGACCACCGCTGCTCCCCGGCGGCAGCCGCCACACGCCCTCTCTCGGCGCCATTAGGGAGGACATTGCGTAAAGTGAATAATCTATGCGCGCGCCAAGCGACGGGCGCGGGGGCGGCCGTCGCTCCCCCTGTCAATGAACAAGGCGGCGCGCGGGACAGAGCCCTCCGCCCCCGCCGCCCCCGCCGCCCCCCGCTCCGTCAGGACAAGCCCCGAGTCCCGACCAGTCCCCCGGCATGTGCGGTAGCATGAGTGCATGTTAGTGTGAATGTGTGTAAGGGATGAATGTAGGACAAGGAAGGAGGAAAACCGGTAGCAGTGAGCTTGAGTGCATCAACTGATGTCACTGCAGCGCCTCTGACCGGGAGGTCCTAGGTTCAGTCTGACGGCGGCAGGATTTTCGACACTAGCCCTTCAGCTAGGTTGAGTTCAGTCGCTGTCGGGAGTAGAATTCTAGTGACCAGCTGCTCTGATCGGTAGTTTTCCGTGGTTTCTCATATCAACAGGCGAATGACGAAGCAGTACCCTACAAAACGGGCCACGGACCGTGCGCGATCTATCCTTCTTCTTCTGTCCTATCTTATCCTTGTACACACACTTCCTAACATGCACCACACTATCACATATTCGGAAGACCGGTCGGGAGCTTAGAAACTTGTCCCGGCTGGGGACGGCGCCCTGCTGGTGGAGAGTCCTGGTTGGAAACCCCACTAGGCGACGGTAGGTCGGGCCGGATCTCGCCATCCAGCGGCGGAAGATCACCGCCATTTACCGAGAAAAAAACATGCACTACACTAACGGAACTAAATGTCGAAGCAGTTGACGCCCGGAATTCCGAAAAAATCAATCAATCAATCAAGAGGTAGGAAAGATCGCGCGCAGTCCGTGGCCACTTTGATAGGTACTGCTCCGGCATTCTCCTCGTGGCGATCGGAAAAACACATAAAACTGCCAATCACATCATCTTGCCGCTGGAATTCTCCTTCAGACAGCGACTGAATTAGACTTAGTGTCAAAAATCCTGTTGCCGTCGGAACTCGAGCTCGAGAACCTCCCGGTCACAAGGACTGCAGTGATATCAGCTGATGCCCTGAATCACCGAAGTTGGTCACTAAATAATCAATCAGTCAAACCGACGACACGACTCTCGGCACAACTGTCGTCGCGTCCGATGTTCTTCACTGTCTTGGACCGTGCGCAATGCAGCAAACCGCTCGGCGATTCCACCACTGAAGTTCTCTTCGCATCTCTCTCGCCTTCTCGCAACCTTGTATTCTGCAATAGTCTCCCTACTGCACCCTTTCCCTTCTCGTTCTGGCTTAGCTCAGAGTCATTACTGACTCTAATCGGAAAGTCTGCGGATTCAAGTCAACGGTGCTAAATTCTAGCACTACACTTGTTTTCTTTTAACGTGGTGACGTGGTGTCTCAATGTTACGTGCAAAAAGGGAGAGGGAAGGCAAATTCCAATAGGGAGCCTTAAAAATCGGAGCACTAGTGACGTTGCAGATCCCCACTGGAGTCTGTCTTCCCTCTCCCTCTTTCGCGCGTGACCTTGAGACGCCACGTTAATAAAACCCAAGTATAACTAAATAGCTTGTTCGAATTCGTCATTGTCTGAAGCAGAATTCTAGTGATCGGTCGCTCAGATCGTGAGTCAATATATCATTCATCATAATCTCCATCCTTCACAAATGGCATTCCCTTCTCCGTTTCCACACTTCCTCTAACACTTCATCCACCCTTCGACTCTGTTTGCCGCCTCCCCTCGTCCCTTCCCGTGGGCGCGAGGCCGTGTCCGTCACCAGTAAAATGTTTACGGTGGCGGCTGGTCGATAGACGTATTACATCCGCGGGTATTAGGCGGCTGAGGCAGGAGGCCGCGGGAAGGGGTTGGCGGCGGGCGGCGCGCTGAGTGCCTGAGCGACGCCGAAGCCATTTCTCTAATGGTGACAGCCCATAAATTGCGGCCTACAATACGACAGGCATTGCCCAATTCTGCGAAGCGGAAAGCGAGGCGGGTGGAAGGTCTGCAGCGGGAGGGTGGAGGGGGCGCGCGAAGGAAGAGGACGGGAGACACAGGTAGTCGCAACTGCGTCGCTGCTTCGTTGTCCTCTCCTTCTGTGGACTCCTCAGCAGACGGACCGACTCTCGACGTTCGTCAGACTTCCGTCTTCCTTCTCCTTCGCGGTCGGCGCGAATCGTTTGTCGCAACGGGAGAGGAGGCTCAGAGCATCAACTGATGCCACTACAGTGCCTCTGACCAGGAGGTCCTGGGTTCGAGTACCGGCGGTGAGAAGATTTAAGACACTAAGTTGTCGGCTTGGTCACATTCAGTCGCTGTCTGGACGAGAATTCGGGCTGCTGATTTGTAATTTTCCGTGTTTCTCGGATCAACACAGGCAAGTTCCGAGGCAATACCTAACAAACGGACTAAAGAATCGCGCGCGATCTTTCCTTCCTCTTTCTTGTCCTATCCTCACCCCTTACTTGATACACTTACACTTTTGCACTACACTAATCGAGATTGGTCAGGAATTTCGGTGCGTCTCGGCTGCGTCGTTGACCATCTGTGGACGTTACCTGGTTGGGGAAACCCGCAGACGAGTAGGTTGGCGCTGGATCACGCCATCCAGCGGGGAAGATTGGCATCATTTCTCTCTCAAAACACTTGCACTACATTTACGGGAAATGACCTCAGCTGTTGACGCCCCGGAATCACTAACAATCAATCAATCTTTTGTCGCCTGTCATGTCCAATCTTCCTGCCACGTTTGTTCCTTCTTCCAACCCGCAGATTCGTAGTTTTATCTTCTCCGGACTTGTCTCGCCCTTCTTCTCTCGCCCACTTCCCACGGTGCCTCGCGTTTTCGCTGCCGAGACACGTCCGGTGGCTCCCTGCCGCCGCTCCTGCTCGCCGCCCGCCCTGCGGCCTGCGGCGTCGGCCTCCGCAATCAGGTTAATGAAACCTGCTGCGGCGGGCGGCTCGAGGCTGCGGCTGGGCCTCGAGACCCAAGTGAGCAAAGCGCCAGAAGCGAGGGGTGGTAAGGCAGGCCGGGGCGGATGGAATCGGATCGATCGGGGAGACGTGGCGACAGAGATATGCTTATGCACACTGTCACAGAACATCACAGAGCTACAAAGTCTGAGTATTCTAACAAAAACTAAAATTCCTACATGTGCGTTAATTGGACTTTAAGTCTTCAGTTCTTCAGTATTGTGATATAAAGAAAATAGTGAAGAAGAATGAAAGAGTATGCCAAAGATTGCGATCTTGAAAGTAAAAGTGTTGTGAACAAAGAAAAGTTCAAACAATTCGTGACATAATATGAATATCTACTATGACAAATACTAGGCAAGAGTAATTTGGGAAATTAGTTGTTAATCTCGCTGTAACCAGACCTTTGTCTCTGATGTGTAATGTAACAACAACGTTAATGTCAGTTCATTACTCTATTACCAAGCCTTGTTCCATCAAAGCGAGAAAATGCCTCACAACACATACTATGAACGATACCTTTGGATATAAATAAGCACATACAAAACAATATAATAACAGTTTCGCCATCACAATGAAACGCATTCAAAGGCTAGATCTTGTATTAATTATGTTCCAACTATGTGATCCGTTGTATTGAATGGCATTTGATTGCATTAATCAGAAAACAGTCACCACAAAGGAGCTGAAAGCAAACTGACATTACCACATGCTGTGTGGAGATAAGGTAACGAATTTTAACTTAGCATCAAGTTTTAATGCAAATCACTGAATGCTTTAAATGTATTCTAATGTAATTGCAGAAAATAAAAAAAGGATAAACGGGAATAAGAGGAATATGAAATTTAAGATGAAGGAGATATAATATGAACTTCAAGAAGTAATAAAAAAAATGTAAAAGTCGTAGAAAAATTTGCGTTAATAATACTTTTTCACAATGTCATACGATTTCGGGGGAGAAAAATTACTTGGTTAAGAAACAAATGTTGATGAATAATTCGATAGTGGAAGGTTTCAGTGGTAGAGATATTGGCATGATGGTAGAAATTAGGGAAATTGCAAATTATTTGTTTAAAATTCTTATTAATTTAAATTTTTATGAAATATTCGGGCTAAAGACGCATCTAGAAAACAAGAAACGACGTGTTTGCATAACTAAAAACGTGGTAACTAAAATGGCCTTTTAGAACGCTGGGCTTTTCTTCAGTTATTATTTCAGAAGTTATATAACTATAATATATATATATATATATATATATATATATATATATATATATATATATATATATATATTTATTTATTTATAAATATAAGTATGATTAAAAGACGCATCTACTAGATAAACAAAGCTTGATGACAGCGGTGGAGGCTCACACACCGCCTTCAGACATTGGTGCTAAAACAACGCCCTGAGACCTGCATGCTGCTCTCTGTTGACCACAAGTTATATATATATGTATGTTAAAGACGCATCTACAAAAAGGCACAAAATTAATGGCATCGTGAACCGCACACACACCTTCAAGCATTGGTGCCTAAACTCGCAGAGCTGCCTTGGAAGAAGCTACTTTCTATTCTTGTTATTTCAGTTTATATATATATATATCTGTGAAAGGGCGCATCACACTCAAACGCCAATGGCAGCAGTGAAACCACACACACTATTCAGTTGATGTCTAAACAGCATATACTTTATGGTTATAATTATTAGAGTTATATATATATATGTATATATATATAGATATGTATGTATGTAGATATGTATGTATGATAAAGACGCATCGAAACTAGAGAGCAAAAACGTGGCAGTGATGAACCGCAAACACGCCTTCCAGAGACATTGGTACTCATTTCTTTATACAAACAACGCGAGCTACTCTTCCCCTGTTATTTCAGTAATATATATATATATATATATGATTAAAGACGCATCATGCTAGAAGAAACAAAAAACGTGTTATTGATGAGGCTTACACACGCAGCCAGGATATATTTTGTGCTGAATCTTACGCCACACAACAACATGAAGCAACTCTTCCTCATTGACTCTTCACTCTGTAACAATCGCCAAGGCATGAAAGAGAATAAAACAGAGGTGGGAACACACTATTCAGAAAGCGTGATGATGCCTCATCACGCCTGGGAAACGCTGCCAGGCTCTTCATTATTCAAGTGCGTATGTATGTATGATTAAAAGACGAATGCCAAGAGAACGAAAACGTGCGGCGACAGGCTTTGTTACCGCCTTTGAATATTGGTACTAAAACAACACTCGCGCGGAAGTAGCTTCTTCCTCCTGTTATTTCAAGTTATGTCTATGTATGCTTAAGACGCATCATACTAGAGAAACAAAAACAATGACAGAAAGGTGGGGAACGAACACGCCTTCAGAGACATTTATTGCCTAAAACCAACACTTAACAAGGCTGCATGACGCTATTTCTCGAATATTTCAGAAGTTATATATATATATATATATATATATATATATATATATATATATATATATATAAATATGTATATATATATACATATATATATGATTAAAGACGCATCACACTGAAGAAAACAAAAACATTCGCTTGATGGGAACTAATCACGCCTTCCAGAAAGACACTAAAACCAACGCTATTCCAACAAAACGCTTCTTCCTCTGTTATTTAAAGTTATATATATATATATATATATATATATATATATATATATATATATATATATATATATATGAATGTGATTAAAGACATCATAAGCTAAAAAACTTAATGGCAACAGTGAAGCGCCTTCAGAGGCTATTAGTGCCTAAAACAACATAGAGCTGCCTTTACTTATTTCAGTTATATATATATATATGTATGAAAAAGACGCATCACTGAAGAAAAACTTATTGGCGATGAACCGAACACCTTCAAGACATTGGTGCAAACAACTCACTGCAACGCGCAAAAACCTTCTTCCTCTGTTATTTCAGGATTATATATATGTATGGTTAGGGCGCGTCACCACAAGAGAAACTAAGAGTATGGCAGCAATTAAGACTACACGCCTTCAGAGACATTAGTACTGCTGTGAAACTACTATCGAATATTTCAAGTTATATATATATATATATATATATATATATATATATATATATATATATATTTATTTATATATATATATGTATGATTAAGACGCATCACACTAGATAGCAAAAAACGTGGTAGCGGTGGGAACCGCACACACGCCTTCAGAGACATTGGTGCAAATAACATATGGGTATGCATAAACGCTTCTTCCTCTGTTAATACAAGTTATATATATGTATGTATGATTAAAGACGCATCAAACTAGAGAAACAAAATTTTGGCAGCGGTGGGAAACGCACACACGCCTTCAGAGACATTGGTGACTAAAACCAACGCCTTAGAACCCGCGGAAACGCTTCTTCCTCTGTTATTTCAAGTAATATATATATATATGTATGATTAAGACAGCATCACACTAGAGAAACAAAAACGTGGCAGCAGTGGAACCACACACACGCCTTCAAGACATTAGTGAAACCAACGCCTTAGAACAGCATGAAACGCTTCTTCCTCAGTTATTTAGAGTTATATATATATATATATATATATGATTAAAGACGCATCACACTAGAAAAAACAAAAACGTGGCAGCTGTGGGGCAGACACACGCTTTCAGAGACATTGGTGCCTAAAACCAACGCCTTAGGGCAACACTTGAAACATTATCTTCCTCAGTTATTTCAAGTTATATATATATAGATATAAATATATGTACGATTAAGACGCATCACATAGATAAACAAAGCAGTAGCAGTGAGACCACGCCTTCAGAGACAATGGTGCCTAAAACATACGCCTTAGAACTTGAAACCTTCTTCCTCAGTTATTTCAAGTTATATATATATATATATATATATATATATATATATATATATATATATATATATATTTATTTATATATATATATGTATGATTAAAGACGCATCACACTAGATAAGCAAAAACGTGGTAGCGGTGGGAACCACACACATAACTAAAGACATTGGTGCCTAAAACCAACGCCTTAGAACGCGCGGAAACGCTTCTTCCTCTGTTATTACAAGTTATATATATATGTATGATTAAAGACGCATCACACAAGAGAAACAAAATTGTGGCAGCGGTGGGAACCGCACACACGCCTTCAGAGACATTGGTGCCTAAAACCAACGCCTTAGAACGTATGGAAACGCTTCATCCTCTGTTATTTCCAAATTATATATATATATATATATATGTATGATTAAAGACATCACACTAGAAACAAAAACGACGGCAGCGGTGGGAACCGCACACACGCCTTCAGAGACATTAGTGTCTAAAACCAACGCCTTAGAACGCGCGGAAACGCTTCTTCCTCAGTTATTTAGAGTTATATATATATATATATATATATGATTAAAGACGCATCACACTAGAAAAAACAAAAACGTGGCAGCTGTGGGAACCAAACACACGCTTTCAGAGACATTGGTGCCTAAAACCAACGGCTTAGAACGCGCGGAAACACTTCTTCCTCTGTTATTAATTAAAGTTATATATATATGTATGATTAAAGACGCATCACACTAGAGAAACAAAAACGAGGCAGCGGTGGGAACCGGACAGACGCCTTCAATAACATTGGTGCCTATAACCAGCATAGAACGCGCTTAAACGCTTTGCTATACTTATTTCAAGTTATATATATATGTATGATTAAGACGCATCACACAAGAGAAACAAAATTGGCAGCGGTGGGGACCATCACACACGCCTTCAGAACATTGGTGCCTAAAACCAACGCCTTAGAACGCGCGGAAACGCTTCTTCCTCTGTTATTTCAGTTATATATATATATATATATATATCTGTGGAGGGAAAAGACGCATCACTAGAAACAAAAACATTGGCAGCGGTGAGACCACACACGCCTTCAGAGACATTAGTGCCTAAAACCAACGCCTTAGAACGCGCGGACACGCTATTTGTAGTTATTTAGGAGTTATATATATATATATATATATATATATATATATATATATATATATATAGATATGTATGTATATAGATATGTATGTATAGTATCAAACTAGAAAAACAAAAACGTGGCAGCGGTGGGAACCTCAAACACGCCCTTCAAGTTTATTAGTTGCCTAAAACCAACGCCTTAGAACGCATGAAACGCTCTTCCCCTGTTATTTCAAGTAATATATATATATATATATGATTAAAGACACTTATCATACTAGAGAAACAAAAACGTGGTGGCAGTGGGAAACACACACGCTTATTCAGAACATTTGTGCCTAATACCTACGCCTTACAACGCGCGACAACTATTCCTCAGTTATTTTCAAATTTATATATATATGTATCATAAAGACGCATCATACTAGAGAAACTAAAACGTGGTAGAGTGGGAACGCACACACGCCTTCAAACATTGGTGCTAAAATACCTTGTAGAACGCGCGGAAACGCTTCTTCCTCTGTTATTTCAAGTTATATATATATGTATGATTAAAGATGAATCACAAGAGAAACGAAAACGTGGCAGCGGTGAGACGAACACACGCCTTCAAGTATTGGTGCTAAAACCAACGCCTTACATCGCGCAGGAAACGCTTCTTCCTCTGTTATTTCAGTTATATGTATGCTTAAAGACGCATCATACTAGAGAATCAAAACGTGCTAAATTAGAACCAAGACACACATGTCAGAACATTTGTGCCTAAAACCAGCACTTAGAACGCATGAAACCTTCTTCCTCAGTTATTTCAAGTTATATATATATATATATATACATATATATATATGATTAAAAGACTTATCACACTAGAGAAACAAAAACGTTTCAGCGGTGGGGCAGTCACACGCCTTCAGAGATATTGGCGCCTAAAACCAACGCCTTAAAACCCATGAAAACAACTTCTTCCTCTGTTATTTAAGAAGTTATATATATATATATATATATATATATATATATATATATATATATATATATATATATATATATATATATATATATGTTTGTATGATTAAGACGCATCACACTAGAAACAAAAACGTGGCAGCGGTGAGAACCGATCACACGCCTTCAGAGACATTGGTGCCTAAAACCCTTTAGAACATGGAAACACTTCTTCCTCTGTTATTTCAAGTTATATATATATATATATATATATCTGTATGGAAAAGACGCATCACACTAGAGAAACAAAAACATTAGCAGCGGTGGGAACCACACACATATTCAGAGACATTAGTGCCTAAAACCAACGCCTTGAGCAACGCCGGACACGCTTCTTCCTTAGTTATTTAAGTTATATATATATATATATATATATATATATATATATAGATATAGATGTATGTATATAGATATGTATGTATGATAAAAGACGCATCAAACTAGAAAACAAAAACGTGGCAGCAATTGGGATTATAAACACGCCTTCGAACATTGGTGCCTAAAACCAACGCCTTAGAACGCATGAAACCTTGTCTTCCTGTTATTTCAGTAATATATATATATATATATATATGATTAAGACGCATCATACTAGAGAAACAAAAACGTGGTAGCGGTGGGAAACACACGCCTTCAGAGACATTTGTGCCTAATGCCACCATGCTTACAACGCACTTGGAAACATGTCTTCCTCAGTTATTTCAAGTTATATATATATGTATCCTTAGGGCATCATACTAGAAACTAGGAAACGTGGTAGAGGTGGGAATTGCACACACGCCTTCAGAGACATTGGTGCCTAAAACCTACGCCTTAGAACGCACGAAACGCTTCTTCCTCCTGTTATTTCAAGTTATATATATGTATGATTAAAGCAGATCACACAAGAGAAACGAAAACGTGGCAGCAGTGGAACCGAACACACGCCTTCAGAGATATTGAGTGCCTAACACAACGCCTTACATCCTTTTGGAAACCTTTCTTCCTCTGTTATTTCAAAGTTATATATATGTATGTAAAGACGCATCATACTAGAAACAAAAACGTGCTAGAGGTGGGAACCGAACACACACCTTCAGGAACATTTGTGCCTAAAACCAACGCCTTAGAACGCGCGGAAACACTTCTTCTCAGTTATTTCAAGTTATATATATATATATATATATATATACATATATATATATGATTAAAGATGTCACACTAGAGAAACAAAACGTTTCAGCGGTTGGAACTGATCGCCTTCAGAGATATTGGCGCCTAAAACCAACATATTAAAACCATAAAACGCTTCTTCCTCTGTTATTTAAGTTATATATATATATATATATATATATATATATATATATATGTTTGTATGATTAAAGACGCATCACACTAAGAGAAACAAACGTGGCAGCGGTGAACCGATCACACGCCTTCAGAGAACATTGGTGCCTAAAACCAACGCCCTTAGGAGCAGCTGAAACGCTTCTTCGCCCCACTTATTCCAAGTTATATATATATATGTATGAAAAGACGCATCACACTAGAGAAACAAAAAACGTGGCAGCGGTAGGACGAACACACGCCTTCAGAACATTGGTACTAAAACCAACGCCTTACAACGCGCAAAACGCTTCTTCCTCTGTTATTTGAAGTTATATATATGTGTATGATTAAAGACGCGTCTAAGAAGAAAACAAAATTAATGGCAGCAGTGGGAGCTTACATATGAGACATTAGATGCTATAATAACGCCTTAGAACCTTTGAAACGCTTCTTCCTCAGTTATTTCCAAATTTATATATATATATATATACCATATATATATATATATATATATTTATTTATATATATGTATGATTAAGACGCATCACACTAGATAAGCAAAAACGTGGTAGCGGTGGAACTGTTAAATATCAGAAACTTGGCTGACCTCTTATTTAATGACAATTTGTTACGGTCGCCAGCTGTTGAAAACAGCACATTGATAACATTAATTTTCGCTACGTAATGTGGCAGACGATATGCATTTGCCTAAGGAGATAATTATGCAAAAGCTAACACAAAAGCTAAGCTATCGAAATTCAAGATTGTCGTCACGCGGAGCACCAAATGGACGCACCAGGTTTTTAATGGTATCCACAACTTTAGGATCTCAAATCAGGAGATATGACAATCAAATAACTTTCAATATAACACATTTATTAGGTCGACAATTTTACATATATTAGTTTTCCTGATGCGCAGGTTGCCAGCACAGCTGCAGGAAAAACAAACAGAATACAATTTACAAGCAGAATGAAGGACGGTCGAGGCCGTCTCACATAAACAAAAGGCGCGCAAAAATGCGCCGACATGCAGAATTAATGATTTCCAGTCGACGCGAAAGAACCCGCTAGGGCGAGGAAGCTGAAAATTGGAAACATAAACCTTGTAACAGAAAGGTGAACACTAACTTAGTAGGCGCATCTACAACATCGCGCTAGCACATACAATGCTGTCTTATAATCTACCTTTGAATGCCCGCACAGGACGAGGTAGATAGAAACGTATATAAACAAATTTGCTGGAAGAAGCCGTATTTAGGCGCTTCTTTTTCTCAAATAACATTCGTAATAAACAGAACTACACTGAGCCATGGAACCAACTTTCGTAGGAGTGCATAATACCAAAATTCTTGGAAATGGATTTCTTACTATACCTTTCAGCAGACAACATGGAATACAGCAAGTTTGCATAAGCGAGAGTGGGCGGTACGCGAGCGCCGCCCGCTGCTCGCTGAACAAAACTGTTCCTAGACACGAGCGCCGATCAGCGTGCCGCATACAAGGTCAGCACGTGACCCCACCGCTGCGTGCCGGTGACAGCCCAGCACCGACCTCTGCCGGCTGCGGGGCATTGCAACAAGGGGCCGCGGTTCGAGCTACCGCACCAGGCCAAGCAAACCTTTACGTAGTCTCCCGTGTGCCGAAATACGTGGCGCCGACTTATACTCGGCAGGAGCACCTTTCGCGATTGCCAAAAGCGTAAGTGCCGTCTTGCTTATGGCAGGAACTGCAACATTAACAACATTCATAAGTAAATACGCAGTGAACGTAGCCGCACCTCCCGCAATCAGAGGTCAATGACATACGCAAACATAACATATGGCAGTAAACGAGCTGCAAACAACGCAAACAGTAAAATCATTAACATTTCAAAGTAAGAGTTCCATTTCCAAGTCCAAATCAACACATTAAATACCTTTATGCACTCAATTTCATTAACACATTGTTTGGTTCAAAGGGAACCAACAAAAAAAAAACAACAACCATGGCTCAGGCTTTACTGACGAAATGAGAAACAATATTATTTTAGTCTTCATAATTTGATCTGATCTATTAACAGTAAACTAACATACTATACCAGCAGGAAAAATTAAAAACACTATTTACAACAAATGCTATATACGTTTGATATGCATAACGTCTGAAAGGAACGGGCTCTATGAAGAATTAACAAGCTACGCCACTGGGCGCAGCTGAAATAACAAAGAGAATGAGGCGCTGTGCGCATGCCACCTTTATATAGGGGTTAGTGAAGGAAACAGCCATGAAGGGAGGGGTTACAACAGTGGGGAGAATGGATCGATAATTTGGAACCTCTTTGCCAAGAAGTACGTAGGGTAGCGCCTGCAGAGTATGTGACCCTCTTGACACCTGTGCGATGCTTCTTGAACCTGGTGTCAAGCACTGTAGGTGCTGCTCAGAATATAGCTTGAAAATATTTCAAATTGACAGAAACATCAAATCTGAAGCTACAGAGGTGAATGAGGTGTCAAAAAGTCCTAGGGTGATGTAGATGCCGGTTTTGATAAAAAGTCCGGTAGGACAAGCGGTTCTCTTATAATAAACAAAACCTGTTTGAAATGAGAAAAATTGTTGCATAAAACATGAATTTTTCTCAGATCACTGAGGCAAAAACTTAGCTGTTAACAAAATCTCAGGTTTCAAAACCTTCTCATAGCCATGAGATCACAATTCCAACTGTAAAAGTATTACCTTTTAAAATATTAAGGTTAAAAAATATTATTCATATGGTACCATACTAAGCCTAATTATATAAATAAACCTTATAAATAATGGATGTGTTTCTTCTCAGATGGTCTTCTAGGATGATTGATGGCTTCATTGGAGGCTTCATCACAAACACAGTGAACTGTAGGCATAAATTTCCCATTTAACATGCTGGGGAACTGGAGGTTGTAGAACAGAGCGCTTAACCAAGTCACTGTGGAATCGCTCACTCAGCCTCTATTACAGGAAACTGCGCGTAGAGGAATTGGCACTCTACAGGTTATCGGCGTCCTCAGCGAAGGGAAGAGGGCAGATCTTCGGCAAGGTGCGAGTGATTACACCTTGCGAAGTTTTCAGCTTGACTATCGAACTCGATAGTCGCGTCGGGAAGGATCTCAGCACTTTCCCGAGCCAGATGAGAGGTGGGAGGTCTTCCACTCTCCACAATGACCAGCTGTCCACCTTTAGGTCCGAACGCTGGTGCGCCACGGTCTGCAGCTGGTTTTAGATGACCAGCCTCCACCGCTTCCAGAACAGGGACAGCGTGCCTGTAGCCTGGAATGTTCAAAGAATTTAGTAATGGTAGGCAGGGAGGTGGCAGAGCCAAGGTGTTGAGCTGCTTGCCTGGTAAAAAATGAGAGGGAGTAAGGGCTTCTATTGAGTCAGCATCATCAGTGAGCACAAGGGTTTGAATTAAAGTGCCTCTATTTCTATTAGTAGAGAGTAGAAAATTTTTCATGTGATAGAATTTTCATTTAGGTCTGACTTAATATAATAAGATTTAACATTTTGACCATACGTTCCACCCCCGTGATGTGGAGCGTAAGGAGAATATGTTCCATTCTATCCTATTATTTATTAAAGAATTAACCCATTCTTGAGAACACTTTCATCTCCTTCCCCATCCACTCTACCATTTCCTCTACTTATAAAGTTTCAGCGGTATCACTGTATAAGACGCTGGAACCGCGCCTGGCAATGAAACGCCGGAGCGCTAATAAATGTCAGAAGTTGCAGACACAACGTGCTCGAGGATGACGGCACGGAAGTAGCCTACAGTGAAATCCAAGATATATGTTTTCTCAATGCTGCTTATTAGAGGATGTTGAGCCGAAATGGGCCGGCATAATCCAGGCCTGTATGGAGGAATGGCAAGATGCTTCAACGCGTGATGATGGAAGCGAACCATAATCTGCTCGGCAGGCTGGAGCTGACTTTGAAACAAATTATACATTTACGGACGACTACTTTAACAGAACGGGCCCTTAAGAGTAGAACCTAGAGCGTAAGAAGCAAGGCTGTAGGGCTGATAGAATTTTTCTCATGAGTATGTTAATAATCAACCCAGTGACAGAAGTGATTAAATGGAAGAATAATAGGGTGTTTTGAATCAAACTCCAAATCAGAAAATTGCAGTCTGACCTCCTACTCTTAATAATCCATCTTCATCTAAAGATAGATTGAGACGGAGTTAAGGGGCTTTTCGGAGAAAGATATTTGTTTGTCAATTAATAGTTTAATTTCAAGAGGAAAGCATTCAGATTGCAAACATTTCAAAATTCTAATTTCGGCTGCATTTATTTCCGGAGCCGTAGAACTTCCCCTGCTCCGTACTTTCTTTTCGACTTTGCCGGCAATTATTGACAAATCCCATAAGATCACCCAACTACTCGTAGAAGTTTATTTGTAGTCGGAGTGCTGATAATAAAGAATTAGGCGGTGCGGGAGCATTGAACGCGTAGCATGAACCAACGCGGACGAAAGTTGTCTGCGGGCTATGGAGGCTGCGCTGAGTAATAGCAGCCCTGCGACCCTTACCACACAAAAAATTGTTTATTAATTTTAGGGGCCATGCCTCAAAACTATGTCGGCGGGATTTTCTTTGGTCGGCACATGAAGCCGCATTAAAGTTTTTAGTTAATTTATGAATCTTATGACTCGATTCGCCACATAAAGGGATCCAGTTGGCGGGTGGCTTTGAAAGCCAGTGAAGCTGACCTGAGCATCAGACTGAAATACACGTCCGAATACGTAACGGAACTAATTTTAATAATTTGTCGGCGAGCGTCGCACCGAGTAAGTTGAGCTCGAGCTTAAGGTGTTACTGTTTCTTTTGCAGGCGACCCTGGTTTTTCAAGCGATCAAATAGGAAGGAATTGTTTATGGTCAAATAAACTGCCGCATGAGCGGAAGCTTGCGTCGCAGAAAACATGAAGTTCTAATGGTGCTAGCACGGGCACATGCCTTTCCAATAGCGAGATTATTCAGGAAGTAAAAGATTATTGAAAAAATTGGACCAGTTTGCCATGAGTCAGCTGGCACCTGATCATCCCAACCTCTTAAGCTTCGTTATTTGCATTAACACATAGCCTGAATTATAAGGGCTTAGCGTAAAAGGATCAAATAACACAAATTTCTGAGGAAAGTCGAACGTTTGGTGACGATTAAATTCATGTGGCGTAAAAATTAATTTATCGGTTTCCAGATCACAAAGGCCTAAGGTTTTCGTAACTGTCATGGTGAACGGTCAACGGACATTAGAAACTTTAAGTTTATCAAAAGAGTTTGGCGAAATTTGACCGCCATTGGCAGGCAGGAAGCATGCTTTATTTAATAGTGAATCAATTCTGCAGGCATCAACTGCGGGAATTCTCGTCAGAACGCTGAATTCGTCATCTACATAGAAGTTGTTTTGCATTAGGCGAAGCAAGCGGACATTCCTTTTCATTTCACGGCGGTTGCAACAGAGAACGTGGCAGAAGGCAGAGCTAATGGGCCGCAGTTACTGTTTTCAACCGGTACGCCTGCGGTGGGTAGCTCGGTCGAAGCGCCAAAATGCGCTGGTCTGCTCGAGGAAGATCAATACTTGACGATAAGATTTCTCTATGTCCGCGCAAAATGCCAGTTTCCCGAAGCGAAATTTATTAATAAAGAGAACAAATCCGGTTGAACACTGGGCCCGCGGGCATTAAATTATTATACAAATGCCCGGTCGATTACAAAGGACCGTCAAAAACAATTCTTATTTTTCCATCTTTAAATACAGGATGGTGGATCAAGTAGTTCACCTTGCCGCCATCGGAAAATTGATCATTGCAAGTTCATATGATCAAACGAAGATATTCGCCTTGAACTCGAATACTGTTCTTTCAATTCCGCATTATTCTGAAATCTAACTATTGCAAAAGAATCTGTTAGCGGCGCTTTTGCATTGGCTTTGTATGCCAATTCATACTCTAGAACAGATAACTCGATAAACCTTCCATCGGAATGCGAGAAAAGATTTGAAACATATTCTCCACAAAATCATTTTCAACAAAACGAAAGTCACTGTCTTAGTTTCTTCGATTCCCAGAACTTTCAAAATTAAGTTGTTCCGTTACAAAATTACAAAGACTAGATCTAGCTAACGAAAATTCTTTATAGTGCCGGTACAATGTATCCCGATAGTTTCTTTCAATGTGGAAATTTAAGCGGATTTGTACGCAGAGTTTTACTACGTGATCTTAAACAATTCCAAAACCATCGGCGCCTAACCATCAACTTAGGAGCCGCAATGTGATGTTAGGGTCACAAGCTTTACATTTGCAGGAATTTTGACATTTAGTGGATGAAGAGTGAGTAGGAATGTCAGGCGTAAATATTCTTTACTACAGAAATCATTTAAGCTGAAGTTCAAAATTGCTAACAGCGGAGGCCATTGACAAGCGAACTGATTTTAAAGTTACTGAGCAGTGCCGCCGACTCCCGGTAATGCAGATTGATAGTGTTAGCTGTACCTTCAATTTCTTTACGACGATTCAGTAATTAGAGAATGCGTGCTACCGTTGTCAAGAAGGGCTCTGAATTTAACGAGCTTATTTCCGCGTTCTTTACTAATACGCGGACGATGAACAACGGCTTTCGAAGGCAATTTATCATTCACGTGCGCTTACAGTTTCGCACTCCGCGACCTCGGCGCATTCGTCTTTCGCAATTGCCGTTTGTTACATTTCCTGACCTAGCTGCGCGTGGGTGCCATGTTCCGGACTTAGACTTTAAATCAGCCGGTTTTCTTTGGCAGTGTGTATCTATCATAAGATTTTCGAAATAATTTACACTTTATGAGATTATGCGAACCTTTGCACAAGTTACACGCTTCGTTCCGATCGAAACGAAATTCCTGCTTTTAGGTATTGACGACGTGTCCTTTCTTTACTTCTCTATCGGCAGCTACATTAGCAAGGCGTGTCTGGCCTCCAAGAACAGTATAAATTATCAGAGTTAATGCGCGTGTTTGCGCCGAATGCGCTTCAGTCTGTGCGTATATTCGTCTAACTTGGAGGTAATGAAAAATTAGGATAGAATCCAATATTCACGGGTTCTTTAGACAGCAAGAGCACGAACATTACGTTTGAAGTGGTCAACTAACGCCGAATAAGCGACTAGCTGAATCTTTCGCAGTCATGTTGTAATTAAATAAAGATGAAATTAATTTATGCTTGAAACAGGTTTTCATATCTGACACAGAATGCGAATCGCTTCAACAACCGCGACGCAGGCAAGCCGGCAATTAGCTTTGCAGCGCTACCAGTAAGATAAGATTGTAGAAAGTGCCATTTTTCAATTTCTGGCAGGTCGGGATTATACTAAACTTTCGAATAAGAGAAAAAATGCTCCCACTCGGAATCATTGCCCGGAAAAATGAAGGGAATTTTCAAGAACAGGTAGGCGCGGCGCTAAATGAATGCCGTGGTCTGCGGGGCGTTGGAAGCGGGGTACCTCGTCATATTCGTCCATCAGAACTAGGCACTGGCGTACGCGAGGACAGCGGTGTCTACAGAAAATGCCTGCCTCACTTGTTCCGGGCGGAACGGATTTGACGATGCGTATCGGGTACTCTGCGCCGGCGAATGAGGCCGGCCGCAGTCGAGGCTTACTGGCTCCTAATACGGGCGGGCAGCTAGACTCGGCTGCGCCAGCAGACGGCCTTTGCCGTTTACGCTCTTGTGCCACTGCGAGGCTCCTGGCTATCAGGGCGAAATATCTATTCCTCGAAATCTGCCTTTTCGTTGCCTGGCTCTCCCACTAAAGCGCCATCTAATTTCTGTTGAATTACGCGGAACTTTGCGAAATCCGATTCTAAGGTTTGAATCCTATGCGGGATTTCGTGTACGTTACCGCCGGTGTTGAAATTTTCAAGGTGAGTGAGGCGTCGCTATAATAACTCCTCTTTCTCCGCAGCTGGTCAATACGAAGGAGAGCCCGAGCTTCAAAGCTTCGTCATCTCCGAGGTTCGACTTCCTCAGCAGGAGGTTCGGAGTTAGACATGCTGAAAGTGGAAGCAAATAACAAAGAAAGGTATTTACAAGAGTAACCCAGAAGACAAATAAATTCAGGAACAAACACGAGGTGAACTCGTGAAACCGTTACAACGTAGAACAAAATCGGCTGAACAGATTAAACTTTAAGCTGAAAGAAAAATACAAATTAGTAATACAAGTTATTGATTGTTTCATAAAGTTGGATCCTTTTGTCCTGTCGCGGTCGCCAGTTTTTGTGTTAAATATCAAACTTGGCTGACCTCTTATTTAATGACAATTTATTTAATACGGTCGCCAGCTGTTGAAAACAGCACGGTAAATAACATTAATTTTCGCTACGTAATATGTAGCGAACGATATCATTTGCCTAGGGATAATTATGCAAAGCTAACACAAAAAGCTTCTAAGCTATCCAAAATTCAGAAGATTGTCGTCACACTTGGGCACTAAATGGACGCACCAGGTTTTTAATGAAAATTATCACCTTTTATAGGATCTCAAATCAGAATATGACAATCAAATAACTTTCAATATAACACATTTTATTAAGATAAACAATTTTACATATATTAGTTTTTCCTGATGCGCAGGTTGCAAAGCAGCTGCAGGAAAAACAAAGCAAATTACAATTTACAAGCAGAATGAAGGACGGTGAGGCCGTCTCCGCAAACAAAAGGCGCGCAAAAATGCGCCGACATACAGAATTAATTTCAGTCGACCTCTTGAAAAGAACCCACTTTAGGGCGAGGAAGCTGAAAATTGAAACATAAACTGCAACAGAAAGGTGAACACTAACTTAGTAGCGCATCTACAACATCGCGCTAGCACATACAAGAAATGCTGTCTTATAATCTACCTTTGAATGCCCACTTTAGGACGAGGTAGATAGAAACGTATATAAACAAAATTTGCTGAAGAAGCCGTATTTAGGCCTTCTTTTCTCAAATAACATTCGTAATAAACAGAACCACATGAGCCATGGAACCAACTTTCGCTAAGTGCATAATACCAAAATTCTTGAAATGGTTCTTACTATACCTTTCGTAACCAGACAACATAGGAATGCAGCAAGTTTACGCATAAGCGAGAGTGGGCGGTACATGAGCGCCCGCCGCTGCTCATGGTGCGTGTTCTGAACACGAGCGCCGATCAGCGTGCGCATACAAGGTCAGCACGTGACCCCACCGCTGCGATGCCGGTGACGGCGTAGCCCAGCCGACCTCTCTGCCAAGCTGCGGGCCGTGACATTAACAAGGGCCGCGGTTTGACTACCGCACGGGCCAAACAAACGCCTTTACGTAGTCTCCCGTGTGCCGAATGCGGCCAAGCGCCGACTTATACTCAGCAGGAGCACCTTTCCATAAATTATAAAAGCGGCCAGTGCCGTCTTACTTATGGCGGAACTGCAACATTAACAACATTCATAAGTAAATACGCAGTGAACATTAGCCGCACCTCCACACCAATCAGAGGTCGGCGACATGTAAACATAACATATGCAGTAAACGAGCTGCAAACAACATAAACATTAGTAAATCATTAACATTTCAAAGTAAAGTTCCATTTCCAAGTCCAAATCAACACATTAAATACCTTTATGCACTCAATTTCATTAACACATTGTTTGGATTCAAAGGAACCAGCAAAAAAAAAAAACAACAACCATGGCTCAGGCTTTACTGACGAAATGAGAAACAATATTTTAGTCTTCATAATTTGATCTGATCTATTGTAAGTAAACTAACATACTATCTCGGCAAGGAAAAAAATTAAAAACACTATTACAACATTATATACAGATTTGATATATAACGACTTCTGAAGGCCAGGCTCTATAGGAAGAATTAACAAAGCTACGCCACTAGGCGCAGCTGAAATAACAAGAGAATAGAGCGCTGTGCGCAAACACCTTTATATAGGGGTTAGTGAAGGAAACAGCCATGAAGGGAGGTTACAACAGTGGAGAATGGATCGATAATTTGGAACCTCTTTGCAAAGAATACGTAGGTGGCGCCACCACAGGGTATGTGACCCTCTTGGCACTGTGCTGATGCTGAACCTGTAGTGTCACCAAGCACTGTAGGTGCTGCTCAGAGATATAGCTTGAAAATATTTCAAATTGACAGAAAACATATCAAATCTGAAGCTACAGAGGTGAATGAGGTGTCAAAAAGTCCTAAATTTGATATAGATGCGGATTTTGATAGAAGAATCAGTGGAAAACAGTTCTCTTATAATAAACAAAACCTGTTTGAAATGAGAAAAAATTGTTGCATAAAACATGAATTTTTCTCAGATCACACTACTGAGGCAAAAACTTAGCTGTACTAACAAAGGTGGGTTTTCAAAACCTTCTCATGGCCATGAGATCACAGTTCAACTGTAAGTATTACCTTTAGAAGTATTAAGGTTAAAAATATTATTCATATGATGCCATACTAAGCCTAATTATATAAATAAACCTTATAAATAATGGATGTTTCTTTATAGATGGTCTTCTAGGATGATTGGTAAGAAACTATTGAAGGCTTCACATCTAAAACACAGTGAACTGTAGGCACTTAAATTTCAAATTGCTGGGAACCTACACACGCCTTCAGAGACATTGGTGCCTAAAACCAACGCCTTAGAACGCGCATAAACGCTTCTTCCTCTGTTATTACAAGTTATATATGTATGATTAAAGACGCATCACACAAGAGAAACAAAATTGTGGCAGCGGTGGGAACCGCACACGCCTTCAAGAGACATTGGTGCCTAAAACCAACGCCTTAGAACGAAACGCTTCATCTCTGTTATTTCAAGTTATATATATATATATATATATATATATATATATATATGTATGATTAAAGACGCATCACTAGAAACAAAACGTGGCAGCAGTGAGACCATACACACGCCTTCAGAGACATTAGTGTCTAAAACCAACCTTAGAACGCTTTATGGAAACCTTCTTCCTCAGTTATTTAGAGTTATATATATATATATATATATATATATATATATATATATATATATATGATTAAAAGACGCATCACACTAGAAAAAACAAAACGTGGCGGCTGTAGGAACCGAACACACGCTTTCCAGAGACATTGGTGCCTAAAACCAACGCCTTAGAACAGCATGAAACGTATCTTCCTCAGTTATTTCAAGTTATATATATATATATAAATATATGTATGATTAAGACATCACTCTAGATAAACAAAACATTAGCAGCAGTGGAACCGCACACACGCCTTCAGAGGCATTGGTGCCTAAAACATACATGCTTAGAACGCATGAAACGCTTCTTCCTCAGTTATTTCAAGTTATATATATATATATATATATATATATATATATATATAAATATGTATATATATATACATATACGTATGATTAAAGACGCATCACACTAGAGAAACAAAACGATTTCCTTATTAGGAACTGATCACACGCCTTTAGAGATATTGGCGCCTAAAACCAACGTCTTAAAACCCATGAAACACTTCTTCCTCTGTTATTTCAAATTATATATATATATATATATATATATATATATATATATATGTATGATTAAAGACGCATCACACTAGAGAAACAAAAACGTGGCAGCAGTGGGAACCGAACACACGCCTTTAGAGACATTGGTGCCTAAAACCAACGCCTTAGAGCAACACGAAACGCTTCTTCCTCTGTGATTTCAATTTATATATATGTGTATGATTAAAGACGCAACACACAAGATAAACAAAAACCAAACAGCGGTGGGAACCGAACACACGCCTTCAGAGACATTGGTGCCTAAAACCAACGGCTTAGAACGCATGGAAACACTTCTTCTCTGTTATTAATTAAAGTTATATATATATGTATGATTAAGACGCATCACACTAGAAAACAAAAACGTAGCAGCAGTGGGAACCGAACACACGCCCAACCAGAACGGTGGTGCCTAAAACCAACGCCACAACGCGCGAAACGACTTACCTCTGTTCCTTTTCAAGTTATATATATATATGTATGATTAAAGACGCATCACACTAGAGAAACAAAATTGTGGCAGCGGTGGGAAACGCACACACGCCTTCAGAGACATTGGTGCCTAAAACCAACGCCTTAGAACGCTCGGCCCCGCTTCTTCCTTTGTTATTTCAAGTTATATATATATATATATATATATATATATATATATATACATATATAGCAGATTAAAGATGCATCACACTAAGAGAAACAAAAACGTGTGGCGAGTGAGACCGAACACACGCCTTCAGAGACATTGGTGCCTAAAACCAACGCCTTAGAACACTTGGAATCGCCTTCTTCTGTTATTTCAAGTTATATATATATATATATATATATATATATATATATATATGTATGATTAAAGACGCATCACACTAGAGAAACAAAAACGTGGCAGCGGTAGCGACAACACATGCCTTCAGAGACATGGTGCCTAGGCCAACGCCTTAGAACGCGCGGACACGCTTCTTCTATGTTATTACAAGTTATATATATATTGTGACGTAACGAATATTGGATTAAAAAATAAATACATTTATTTTTGTTATTGCCTGTTGAGCGTGCCTGCCCCAACCGGGTGCGACCTAAATCACTTCGCGACATCACGCTCCTTAGCGTCGCCGAGCAAGGGGTGTGGTGTTTAGACACTCGAAAACCCTCAGGGACCACCGACCAGGCTCCGCGCGACCGGGCGCGGCGACCGCTCCGTGTTTGTTTACAGGAAGTGTGCGAGAAATGGAAAATTCCATCAAAATTACCGACAAGACGCGTAATCTGATTGGAGCAATATTATTTTTCGTAGTAACTTTCGGCCAGTAACAACACGTCTTCAAAATTTCTGTGAAACTTCTGGTATTCATGGAAATTGGGGGGAAAGAGGTTCGTAGGCGCTGAGACGCGCTGAACACAGAAGCGGGGAGGTCTTTGGACAGAGAGGCGCGGGACGCCCAAGTCGTGCGGACACAGAGGCCAGGGGACGCTCATGTTGTACAGGCGTGGGACGCGGAGGTCATCCGAGTTGTGTAGGCGCTAGGATAGCGCGAAGTAGCATGATTAGAGTGCGATTTGTGGTATTATCGCACCGCGTGTCATTAGATTGAGAAAAAAAGAACTTTGTCTAAGTAATGTTTGTTTCTCTGTCGTTTACGCGCGCCGTGTATCGCAAGTTACGCGATTACAGAAAATTACGATCTGTCGTCACCGATCTGTCGTCACCGCTGCCGCCGACGTCCCAGCTGATGTCGTGAGTCCAACTCTCTCTTGAATGGGAGCGAGCTGCGAGAGAAGATCACCCTCCGCCCCTAAAGGCGTGCCGTCCAGAAAGAAAGAGCCCAGCTGTGTTACTGTTTGGAGGCCGTTCACCCCAGCGCGTCCTCCTGCCGCAGCGGTGATTCTAATAATCTGTGAGCTCCGACGGACAAAACAAACATTCATTACGCCCTTCAGGCTTACCTGGACTATTGTCAACATTCAGAAGGTGCAGGCCGCGCATTATTTACTGCTCTTTTTATTTGATAGCGCATCTCTTTTTTGCTTTATTTGTTTTAAGTAATTTGATCATTAGTTTTAAGATTGCATAAAAAAAAAAAACAAGGGTTTAAAAAAACTGAGCTCGAATAATAATGTCAATTTACCATTTTTAATTTCTCATTAAATTTACATTTTTGTCTTTAAACTTTCTTTCAATTGACCTCTGTCACGTAGCCACGTCCGTCCACAACCTGGAACAGGCTACCGTCACCTGAGCTAGCCAGCAATTACAACTGAGTAGGTGGGGCGTCATAAATGCTTTCCCAAGTGGGAATCGGGTATCTTTGATACCCCAGTAAACAACCCTGAAATTTAATTTGTCTTAAAATAAAATATTGTTACTTTTGAATTACTGTGTGTGCTGCACGACAAATTAAATTTGAATTTTTTTATAATATTAAGCAAGAAATGGATGGAAGGACGTTGCTACGAGTGTTGGCGTGGACTATTATTGATATCAGTTGGTTGTATTCTGTTTGTGAGTGTTACTATTTTTGTCTTGTATTTGTGGAAAAATCGTGTGCGCGTTTCAGAAAAACTGTGAAATCGCATAAGTTATTCAAAATTTTGGACAGATCGGGTGTAGACGTGGGAGGTGATGACAGCTCCAGGGACCAGTCTGCGCATGAAATCTGTAAGTGATCTCATGCGAGTTCTAAGAACAAGCAGAGAATTATGAAAATTTAAAATCGAATTAAAGAACCAGATTTCGGGAAGTATGGGAAATGGACGAGAAAATTAATTTGTTTCAGAACACGAAAAAGTGTCAGGAAAGATTTGATAGATTAGATAACTGTTTAGATAACCAATCCATAAAACTTGTAAAATTGGAAGAGAAGTTCGACCATGAAATCGGATCACTGAAAAATCAACTCGAGGGTAGGTGCGGAGAGTGAGAACACCGTTGAGAAGCTAGGTCAAGAATTGGGGAATTCCAAGGACCGAAACAGAAAAAATTTAAAAACCTACAGTCTAAATTCACCAGAAGTACGAGCATGCGACAATAAAATAGAGGCGTGTTGTGAGTCAGTAAATGGAAACATTGAAGTTACGGCCAGAGAATGAACGGCAAATTCACTCGGTTGAAATAAGCTTCACTCTGAAGTTGATCAAATTCACGAAAGGGTAGAAAATTGAAAGATAGGTGATAGTAGCGAGGAAAGTTTCAGGAAAGGAAACTAAACTAAAGAAAGAAATAGATAAAAATGTGATTAATCTGGTAAGGAAAAGTACAAGAATGGAAAATCATCCAGTACGAACGCGTCTGCTGGTTCTGGATTAAAATTTTCGTGAGCTCCTCCTCAGAATCTTTTGCTTTCTGAAATCAATGAAAATCCGAAGATTTTTGGTCGTGCCGAAAATTATATGAATTTGACAAGGCGGTACCGCCTCGCCAAAACAAGATTTATGGAACTTTTACGGGGTAACGCCGCTGCTGGCTCACTGCGTTAACACCTTTTCACCAAGACTTACGAGAATTCCGAACTCGTTTTTCTTTCACGTTTACTGGGAGAGCAGCGACGTTACGAGTTCGAGAGAAAAATTCTCGAGTAGATAGGATAAGCGAAACCAATCATATTTAGATTACGCCATGGAAAAAATTTAAATTTATTAAACTATGTGATCCGACGACCAGATGATAAAAAAGATTATCTGGCTCCTAACCGCACACTTTCCTACTTGCATTGCAAAACCTTATTAACAGTGTACGATTTGACAATCTTGATCATTTTCAGAATTGCTGGCGCAATTTGATAGAACATGGTCAAACCCTTATGAAGAAAGTGGGACCGAAATCACAGGTTTTCGCCCGGGGAAGATAATCGGAACGAGCAGTCAGGGCGCCGTGATCAGGAGTCAGAGGAATGGGGAACAACTCCGTCCGCCACCAAACTCAAATGACCGTAATAATAACACAACTAGTAGGAATGGACATCAGGATTCCGCAGACCAAAGTCCGTCAAACTAGAACCGTTTGGAGCCTGGGTATCCTGGGTTTCCAAACGAATTATCTCAAGATGTAATATTCAATACTGTGTCAGTCAATTATGCCTTTTGACCTAAACGACGGCTTAGATGAACCTGTCAGAGAACAGGCGAGAGAAAATGTCCGGTTGTAGGTTTCTTGAAAAATCTTAGTGTTCAAGCTTTGATAGACACTGGCAGTGAAATCAGTGCAATTTCTGAGTTCTACTCAAAACTAATGGCAGGCGTTGTCACCAACTCTGCCCACTATTAAATGTTTTGTTATTGGGTAGGAAGAAAAAGTAAACCAATTACTATGCAGGCTTTGCTTTCTTTAAAAATCAGGGAAATTTATTTTGATGTATATGTTTGGTCATAAGAGGATCTGAATTACGACATGCCCAGGGTTGATTTTGCAGGAAATAATGGGTAGTGGATTTTCACAGTCTTGTGAGCTTCGGTGAGAATAGGAAATTGTAATCAAGGACGACAGTGATGACAAAATAAATCGGCATTTCATGCGCGTCCTGGGTATGAGGGGATGACGTGGTGGGGTCATAAGCCGTGTGCCGCATAATGACTTTTCTGACTGAACGGTCCCAGCTGCAAAGAATGCTTCTCAAATATATAAATGTTTTTGATCGTCATATACGTCCTATTAAAGACTTTTGCTTTCAATTCAGGTCACCGATAGTTACCTTTTAAAATGAAAAATTATCCCATTCCACAGTCGATGAGGGAAGTAGATCAAACTGTTAAAACTATGCTTAGCGAATTGTAATTGAAGATCTGTAACAGCTTATTTGAACCTATTGTAGTAGTAAAGAGAAAAAAGCGGGGTAAGGATTTGTTTAGATGCTCGACGGATCAACGAGGTTACTATCCCAGAAAACAGAGGCACCTCAGAACACTGATGAGATTTTGGAAATTTAATAAAACAAAGATTTTTCAGCTTTAGATTTTCAAGCTCGTATTGGCAAATTTCAATTCACCCAGACGACAGAAAATTCACAGGATTTTGTACAACGGGTTGACGTACGTCTGAAGAATGCCAGAAGAGGAAGCCATCGTAAAGAGCCCATACCACTTTCACGTAGGTGACAAAGTACTTGTCAGGACCCTAAGTTAGTGATCAGCCTGCTGGATTATTCCATAAATTTTTCCTCTATTTACGGACCATTTGTTATTGAAACGATTCCGTGCCCAAATGTATACCTCTTAAAAGACTTGGATGGGCTCCCGGCAAATAATTACAATTTTATAATTTGCATTTTAAGGTTAAACTATTCTGCTGGATTTTATTTAAACCACTGATTGACAATCTCTGACGCAATTCTTCGGTACCTTGGGCTCCCGGCACAGTTTGCGAGTCTTCGTGTCGCTGAGAAAAATTGGAAAATTTTGATTTAATTATTTATTCTGATTAAATAGTAGTTAATAGTTCTTTTTGCTTTTATTTAAGTAAAGGGTTGCACAAATTTTTTTTCTTGAATATTAGAATGTTGTTTGATTCATTTTTTCTTTAATTATTCACCAGTTATGAATCTAATATTCGAGAGTAACGTTTTTTTGTTTTTTCAACGAGATAAAACTCTTAATTTTTCAAAATTAAATTCTTCAAAACTCCGATTTTTATCTCTATCGAAGGGAGCAAATGTGACGTAACCGAATATTGGATTAAAAAATAAATACATTTAATTTTGTTATTACTGTTCAGAAGCGTGCAACCGGGTGCGACCTAAATCACTTCGCACGGCCATCTACGCCGCTCCTTGGCGTCGCCGAGTGCGGGGGTGTAGTGTTTAGATAACGCCTCCGAAAACCCCTCAGGGACCACCGACCAGGCTCCACGCGGGCGGGCGCGGCGACTTCGCTCCGTGTTTGTTTAGGAAGTGTGCGAGAGGCGTTCTGGAAGAAATTCCATCAAAATTACCGACAAGACGCGTAATCTGATTGGAGCAATATTATTTTCGGCGTAGTAACTTTCGGCCAGTAACAACACGTCTTCCAAAATTTCTGTAAAACTTCTGAACATTCATGGAAATTGGGGAAAGAGGTTCGTGGGCGCTGAGACGCTGAGGCACGGAGGTCTTTGGACAGAGAGGCGCGGGGACGCCGTCGTGCGGACACCAGAGGCGGGGACAGCTCATGTTGACGGGCGTGGGACGCCGGAGGTCATCCGAAAGGTTGTGTAGGCGCTAGGATAGCGCGGTAGCATGATTGAAGTGCGATTTGTGGTATTATCGCACCGCGTGTCATTAGATTGAGAAAAAAAAAAGAGACTATCTAGTAATGTTATTTGTTTCTCTGCTCGTTTACGCCGCGCCATGTATCTGAGATTACGCGATTGAATTACGATCTGTCGTCACGATCTGTCGTCACCGCTACCGCCGACGTCAGCTGATGTCGTGGTCAGCTCTACTCTTGAATGGGAGCAGGCTGCGAGAAATACCCTCCGCCCTAAAGGGCGTGCCGTCCAGAAGAAGAGGCCCAGCTGTGTTGCCTGTTTGGAGGCCGTTCACCCCAGCGCGTCACTCCTGCCGCAGCGGTGATTCCTGTCTGTCGAGCTCCGACAGACAAAACAAACATTCATTACGCCTTCAGGCTTACCTGGACTGTTGTCAACGCATTCAGGCACAGGCCGCGCATTGGCCCTTCTTTCTTTTTTTATTTATTAGCGCATCTCTTTTTTTGCTTTATTTGTTTTAAAGTAATTTGATCGTATTAGTTTAAGATTGCATGAAAAAACAAGGGTTTAAAAAAACTGAGCTCAGATAATAATGTCAATTTACCATTTTTAATTTCTCATTAAATTTACATTTTTTTGTCTTTAAACTTTCTTTCAATTGACCTCTGTCACGTAATACGTCCGTCCACAACTAAATTTCAGGCTCTACCCGTCACCTGAGCTAGCCAGCAATTACAGCACAGGTGATGGGGGCGTCACCAATATATATATATATATATATATATATATATATATATATATATATAAATATGTATGATTAAAGACACGCATCACACTAGAGGAACAAAAACGTGGCTTGGCAGTGAGACCGAACACACTTCTTCAGAGACATTAGTGCTTAAAACCAACGCCTTACAACGCGCAAAACCTTCTTCACTGTTATTTCAAGTTATATATATGTATGATTAAAGACCCATCTTACTAGAGAAACAAAAACGTGGCAGCTTTGGAACCAGACACACGCTCTCAGAACATTGGTGCTTGAAACCAACGCCTTAGAACGCGGGAACAACTTCTTTCCTTTTATTTCCAAGTTATATATATGTATGATTAACGCTTTTCGCTGCTAACGACGCCTTTAGGCGTCAGATTTTCCGTGCCCGTGTGCTAACGACGCCTATAGGCGTCCGCCAGTTTTGCTTCTGCTGTGCTAATGACGCCTATGAGCTTTGTACTTCGCGCGGTTGTCTTTCGCTTTCTGCTGAATGGCGGAGGGCCTGAAGGACATGTGGCGATATCTGTTCGATTTGTAAGGGTTTGAAGTTTAGTTTGAACTCTCCTAGAGTGTGCTAATGTGTCAGTTCTTCTCGCTACAGGTTTGTAAACTGGTAAGGCTGCCGCGGAGAGTCTTACCTTTCCTGAGGATTTGCGCGCATCTTGAAGGCCCTTCCCAAATGCCCATCCTCAAAGCCTCCTCTGCGTTTCCGAGTATAGGATACCATCCTCACTTTGTATTTAATTTTCTGGCTGTGCGTGTTTTTGTTTTACTTTGTTGTAAAATTACTTTACGAATATTGGCTTGTTTTGTGGACTTTCTTACGGTTTTGGATTATTTCCTGCGTAGATTACACGGATATTATTGACCTTTTGCATTGTTTCTGGACGTTGATTTTACGGATACTTCGCCAGTGCCGGTCCAGCCGGATCAAAGGATGGGAAGTATGCGCTTTGTTCGCCGCGTGAATACCTTTACAAGTGCGCCGGTCGGAACAAAACTGCGCCCGCACGGCGGTCGCCGGGCTGTGGGGTGACTCAGCACGGGGTGCGGTAGAGTCATGCTTGATGAAAAGGTTAAGACACATCACTAGAGAAACAAAAACGTGGCAGCTCTGGGAACCGCACTTGCCTTCAGAGACATTGGTTGCTAAAACCAACCTTAGAACAACGCGGAAACGCTTCTTCCTCTGTTTTTCAAGTTATATATACATGTATGATTAAGACACATCACACTAGAGAAACAAAAAACGTAGCGGCTTTGAAGACCGAACACACGCCTTCAGAGACATTGGTGCTAAAACCAACGCCTTCGCAGAACGCTTCTTCCTCTGTTTTTCAAGTTATATATACATGTATGATTAAAACGAATCACTAGAAAGTAAAAACGTGGCATGGTGGGGACCACACACGCCTTCAGAGACATTGGTGCCTAAAACCAACGCCTTAGAACGCGCTGAAACGCTTCTTCCTCTGTTATTTCAAGTTATATATATATATGTATGATTAAAGACGCATCACACTAGAGAAACAAAAACGTGGCAGCGCTGGGAGCCACACACTTGCCTTCAGAGACATTGGTTCTAAAACCAACGCCCTAGCAAACCTTCTTTCTCCTGTTATTTCAAGTTATATATATATGAATGATTAAAGACGCATCACACTAAGAGAAACAAAAACGTGGCAGCGGTGAGACGGACACACGCCTTCAGAGACATTGGTGCCTAAAACCAACGCCCAGAACGCGCTGAAACGCTTCTTCTCTGTTATTTCAAGTTATATATGTTATGTATAATTAAAGACGCATCACCTAGATAAACAAAAACGTGGTAGCGGGTGGGAGACCACACGCCTTCAGAAGACATTGGTGCTAAAACCAACGCCTTAGAACATGGAAACGCTTCTTCCTCAGTTATTTCCAAGTTATATATATATATATATATATATATATATATATATATATATATATATATATATATGTATGATTAAAGACGCATCACACCTAGAGAAATAAAAACGTGGCGCGGTGAGACCGGACACACGCCTTCAGAACATTAGGTGCCTAAAACCAACGCCTTAGGGCAACATGGAAACCTTCTTCCTCAGTTATTTCAAATTATATATATATATATATATATATATATATATATATATATATATATGTATGATTAAAGACGCATCACACTAGAGAAACAAAAACGTGGAAGCGGTGGGAATCGAACACACGCCTTCAGAGACATTGGTGCCTAAAACCAACGCCTTAGAACGCGCGGAAACGCTTCTTCCTCAGTTATTTCAAGTTATATATATATATATATATATATATATATATATATATATATATATATATATATATGATTAAAGACGCATCACACAAGAGAAACAAAAACGTGGCAGCGGTGAGAACCGACACACGCCTTCAGAGACATTGGTGCCTAAAACCAGCACTTGAACATGGAAACGCTTCTTCCTCTGTTATTTCAAAGTCATATATATATATATGCATATGTATAATTAAGACGCATCACATAGAGAAACAAAACATATATATGTATATATATTTATTTATATATATGTCATAATTAAGACGCATCACACTAGAAGGGGAAACAAAACGTGGCAACAGTGAGGCCAGACACGCCTTGAACATTTGGTGCCTAAAACCAACGCCCTAGAACCCGCGGAATCTTCTTCCTCTGTTATTTCAAGTTATATATATGTATGATTAAAGACGCATCACTAGAGAAACAAAAAACGTGGCAGCTGTGGGAACCAGACACGACTTCAGAGACAATAGTGCCTAAAACCAACGCCTTAGAACCACTTGGAAACACTTCTTCCTCTGTTATTTCCAAGTTATATATATATATATATATATATATATCAGATTAAAAGATACATCACACTAGAGAAACAAAAACGTGGAATTGGTGGAATCAAACACACATGAGACATTAGTGCCTAAAACCAACATATTAAAACCATGAAACACTTCTTCTTCTATTATTTCCAAGTTATATATATATATATATATATATATATATATATATATATATATATATATGTATGATTAAAGACGCATCACACTAGAGAAAGAAAAACGTAGGCTTGGTCAGGTTAACACACACGCCTTCAGAGACATTTGGTTCCTAAAACCAACGCTTGTAGGGCATGGAAACGCTTCTTCCTCAGTTATTTCAAGTAATATATATATATATATATATATATGTAATAATATATATATATTTATTTATAGTATGCGTTAAAAGACATCACACTAGAGAAACAAAAACGTGGCAACAGTGAGACAGACACATGCCTTCAGAGACATTGGTGCCTAAAACCAAGCACATATAGAACCCTTGAATAGCTTCTTCCTCTATTCATTCCAGAAGTTATATATATATATATATATATATATATATATATATATATATATATGTATGATTAAGTCGCATCACTAGAGAAACAAAAGCATTAGGCAGTGGAAACGAGCCACCGCCTTCAGAACATTAGTGCCTAAGGTGCTATAGAACTCATGGAAACCTTCTTCCTCTGTTATTTCAAGTTATATATATATGTATGATTAAGACGCATCACACTAAGAGAAACAAAACGTGGCAGTGGGCACCAGGACACACGCCTTCAGAGACATTGGTTGCCTAAAACCAACGCCTTAGAACGTATGGAAACCTCTTCCTCTATTTAGAGTTATATATAGATGTATATTTATATATATTTATATATATATGTATGATTAAACACATCACTAGAGAAACAAAACGTGGCAGCGGTGGGAACCAGACATGACACAGAGACATTGGTACCTAAAACCAACGCCTTAGAACGCGTGAAACGCTTCTTCCTCAGTTATTTCAAGGGTTATATATATACATATATGTATGATTAAAAACGCATCACACTAGAGAAACAAAAACGTGGCAGCAGTGGGGACCGAACACGCCTTCAGGACATTGGTGCTGAAGCCAACGCCTTACAACGGAAACGCTTCTTTCTCTGTTTCAAGTTATATATATATGTATGATTAAAGACGCATCGCACTAGAGAAACAAAGCAACAGCGGTGAGAACCGCCCATACTTCAGACATTGGTTTAAACAAACGCCTTAGAACGCGCGAAACGCTTCTTCCTCAGAATTATTTCAAGTTATATATATATATACATATATATATATATATATATATATATGCATGATTAAAGACGCATCACACTAGAGAAACAAAAACGTGGCAGCTGTGGAACCAATTTTACCTTCCAGAGACATTGGTGCCTAAAATAACTTTAGAACGCGCGGAAACGCTTCTTCCTCTGTTTTTTCAAGTTATATACATGTATGATTAAAGACGCATCACACTGAAACAAAAACGTGGCAGCAGTGGGAATGAACACTTCTTCAGAACATTGATGCTTAAAACCAACGCCCCTGGCTTTGCGCGAAAACCTTCTTCCTCTGTTGTTTCAAGTTATATATATATGCTATGATTAAGAAGACGCATCTTACTAGAGAAACAAAAGAAACGTGGCAGCTTTGAGACCGAACACACGCTCTCAGAGACAGTGGTGCTTAAAACCAACGCGTTAGGACGCGCAGGAGCAACTATTCCGCTGTTATTTCAAGTTATATATATATATATTTATATATATATATATATATACTCATATATATATATATATATATATATGTGATTAAGACACATCACACTAGAGAAACAAAGCGCTGGCAGCTCTGGGAACCGCACACTTGCCTTCAGAACATTGGTTGCTAAAACCAACGCCTTAGAACAACGCCGACGATTCTTCTCTGTTTTTCAAGTTATATATACATGTATGATTAAAGACACATCACGCTAGAAGAAACGAAAACGTGGCAGCTTTGGGAACCGAACACGCCTTCAGAGACATTGGTACTCAAACCAGCAGCAGAACGCGCGGAAACGCTGCCCTCTGTTTTCAAGTTATATATACATGTGATTAAAAACGAATCACACTGAAAACAAGCAATGGCAGCGGTGAGACAACACACGCCTTCAGAGACATTTGTACTAAACCAACGCCTTAGAGAACAACGCTGAAACGCTTCTTCCTCTATTATTTCAAGTTATATATATTTAGCTATAATTGGGCATCACACTAGATAAACAAAAACGTGGTAGCAGTGGGAACCACACACACATATCCAGAACATTGTTACCTAAAACCAGCATGAACATATGAGAAACGCTTCTTCCTCAGTTATTTCAAGTTATATATATATATATATATATATATATATATATATATATGTGTAATTAAAGACGCATCACACTAGAGGAAATAAGAAACATTATAGGAACCGAACACACGCCTTCAGAGACATTGGTGCCTAAAACCAACGCCTTACAACGCACTTGAAGTACTTCCTCTTCTGTTATTAAAAGCTATATGTGTGATTAAAGACGCATTACACTAGAGGAACAAAAAGCTGACCAGCAGTGAGTAGAACCAGACACACGCCTTCAGAGACGGTAGTGCCTAAACCAGCGCCTTACAACGCGGAAACGCTTTATTTCCTCTGTCATTTCAAGTTATATATATGTATGATTAAAGACGCATCACACTAGAAACAAGGTGTGGGAGCGGTGGGAAGCACACACACGCCTTAAGAAGACATTGGTGCCTAAAACCAACGCCTTAGAACCACTTGAAACAACACACTATCTGTTATTCCAAGTTATGTATGAATGATTAAAGACGCATCACACTAGAGAAACAAAATTGTGGCAGCAATTGGGAACCATACACACATAACTCAGGAACATTGGTGCCTAAAACCAGCATATAGAACACTCGGCCCCTTATTCCTCTGTTATTTCAAGTTATATATATATATATATATATATATATATATATATATGTATGATTAAAGACGCATCACACTAGAGAAACAAAATTGTGGCAGCGGTGGGAAACGCACACACGCCTTCAGAGACATTGGTGCCTAAAACCAACGCCTTAGAACGCGGCCCGCTTCTATCTGTTATTTCAAGTTATATATATATATATATATATGTATGATTAAAAGACGCATCACACTAGAGTAACAAAAACGTGGCAGCGGTGAGACCGCACACGCCTTCAGAGTCATTGGTTCCTAAAACCAACGCCTTAGAACGCGCGGAAACGCTTCTTCCTCAGTTATTTCAAGTTATATATATATATATATTTATATATATATTTATATTAATATATATATATATAAATATATGTATATATAAGTATGATTAAGACATCACACTAGATAAACAAAACATGGTATCAGTGAGAACCATACACATATTCAGAGACATTGCTGCCTACGACTCACAATTACTTTAAAATAACGCCTTAGAACGCACTTAAAAAACGCTTCTTCTCAATTATTTAAGTTATATATATATATATATATATATATATATATATATATATATATATATCTCTTTCACATATATGTATGTTTAAAGACATCACACTGAAGAAACAAAAACATTAGCGGTGAGACCATTTACCAAAAACATTGGTGCCTAAAACCAACGCCTTAGAACCATAGGCTTTTCTTCCTCTGTTATTTCCAAGTTATATATATATATATATATATATATATATATAATATATATATGTCTGATTAGACATCACACACTAGAGAAACAAAAAACGTGGAAGCGGTGGGAATCAAGACACCCGCCTTCCAAGAGACATTGGTGCCTAAAACCAGCATGTAGAACTTGCACTTGGAAACTTCTTCTCAGTTATTTCCAAGTTATGTATATATATATATATATATGTATGATTAAAGACGCATCACACAAGAGAAACAAAAACGTGGCAGCGGTGAGACCGAACACGCCTTCAGAGACATTGGTGCTCATGCCTTGCTTAGAACTAGCATGAGCACTTCTTCCTCTGTTATTTCAAGTCATATATATATATATGCATATGTATAGTAAGACATCACTAGAAACAAAACATATATATATATAACATATATTTGTTATATATATATGTATAATTAGACGCATCACACTAGAAACAAAAACGTGGCAACAGTGGGAACCAGACACACGCCTTCAGAGACATTGCGCTAAAACCTTGAACCCGCGGAATAGCTTCTTCCTCTGTTATTTCAAGTTATATATATGTATGATTAAGACGCATCACACTAGAAGCAAAAACATTAGAGCGGTGGAATACGAACACGCCTTCAGAGACATTGGTGCCCACAGCCAACGCCTTAGAACCACTTGAAACGCTTCTTCCCTCTGTTATTTCAAGTTATATATATGTATGATTAAAGACGCATCACTGAAAGCAAAACGGCAGTGGTGGGAGATTGGACACACCTTCAGAAACATTGGTGCCTAAAACCAACGCCTTAGAACAGCATGACGCTCTTTCTCTGTTATTTCAAGTTATATATATATGTATATATATATATATATATATATATATATATATATATATATATATGTATGATTAAGACGCATCACACTAGAGAAACAAAAACGTAGCCCAGTGGGGACCGAACAAGCATATTCCAGAGACATTGGTGCTAAAACCAACGCCTTAGAATATGGAAACGCTTCTTCGTATGTTATTTCAGTTATATATATATATATATATATATATATAAATATATAAATATATATATATATATGTATGATTAAAGACGCATCACACTAGAAACAAAAACCTGGCAGCGGTGAGACAGGCCACGCCTTCAGAAGGCATTGGTACTAAATAACGCCTTACAACGCCTTGAAACGCTTCTTCTCAGTTATTTCAAGTTATATATTTGCTTATATATATATATATATATATATGTATGATTAAGACACATCACACTAGACAAGCAAAAACGTGGCAGCGCTGGGAACCGCACACTTGCCTTCAGAGACATTGGTTCCTAAGACACCGCCTAGGACGCGCGGAAACGCTTCTTCCTCTGTTGGCTAAGTTATATATATATGAATGATTAAGACGCATCACTAGAGAAACAAAACACCAGCGGTGGGAACCGGACTACGCAGCCAGGAACAATGGTGCCTAAAACCCAACGCCTTAGAACTGCGCTGAGCAACTTCTTCTCTGTTATTTCAAGTTATATATATATATATATATATATATATATATATATATATATATATGTATGATTAAGACGCATCACACTAGAGAAACAAAAACGTGGCAGCGGTGGGAACCGGACACACGCCTTCAGAGACATTGGTGCCTAAAACCAACGCCTTAGAACGGCGCGACGCTTCTTCCTCAGTTATTTGGTTATATATATATATATATATATATATATGGCAAATTAAAGACGCGTCACACTAGAAACAAAATGGTGGCAGCGGTGGGGACCGAGCACACGCCTTCAGAGACATTGGTGCCTAAAACCAACGCCTTAAACCCGCGGAAACGCTTCTTCCTCTGTTATTTCAAGTTATATATATATGTATGATTAAAGACGCATCACACTAGAGAAACAAAAACGTGGAAGCGGTGGAAACCGGACGCCTTCCAGAGACGATGGTGCCTAGAACCAACCTTAGAACGCGCGGAAACGCTCTTTCTCTGTTATTTCAAGTTATATATATATGTATGTATAATTAAAAGACGCATCACACTAGAGAAACAAAAAACGTGGCAGCGGTAGAGACCGAACACCTTCAGAGACATTGGTACCTAAAATGGCATGAACATAGAAACCTTCTTTACTCTGTTATTTCAAGTTATATATATATATATAGCATGATTAAAGACGCATCACACTAGAGAAACAAAAACGTGACAGTGGGAACCGGACACACGCCTTCAGAAGACATTGCCTAAAACCAACGCCTTAGAACCTTTGAAACGCTTCTTCCTCAGTTATTTCAAGTTATATATATATATATATATATATATATATATATATATATATATATATATATATGCTCTCTATATGTGATTAGGGCGAAACGTCACACTAGAAACAAAATGGTGGCAGCAGTGGGAACCGAGCACACGCCTTCAGAGCATTGGTGCCTAAAACCAGCACCTTGAACCCGCGGGAAACCTTCTTCTCTGTTATTTCAAATTATATATATATGTATGATTAAGACGCATACTAGAGAAACAAAAACGTGGAAGCGGTGGGGACACACACACACATATTCAGAGACATTGGTTCCTAAAACCAACGCCTTAGAACGCGCGGAAACGCTTCTTCCTTAGTTATTTCAAGTTATATATATATATATATATATATATATATATATATATATATATATGTATATATATTTATTTATATATATATGTATGATTAAAGACGAATCACACTAGAGAAACAAAAACGTGGCAACAATTGAGACAACACACGCCTTCAGAGACATTGGTGCCTAAAACCAACGCCTTAGAACCAGATAGCTTCTTCCTCTGTTTCAAGTTATATATATGTATGATTAAAGACGCATCACACTAGAAACAAAAACGTGGAAGCGGTGGAAACCAATTTTACGCCTTCCAGAGACGTGGTGCCTTACACCAACGCCTTAGAACTCCTTGGAAAAGCTTCTTCTCTGTTATTTCAAGTTATATATATTTGTATGATTAAAGACGCATCACACAAGAGAAACAAAAACGTGGCAGCGGTGGGAACCGGACACACGCCTTCAGAGACATTGGTGCCTAGAACCAACGCCTTAGAACGCGCGGAAACGCTCTTTCTCTGTTATTTCAAGTTATATATTTATGTATGTGTATATATATATATATATATATATGTATAATTAAAGACGCATTACACTAGAGAAACAAAAACGTGGCAGCGGTGGGAACCGAACACACGCCTTCAGAGACATTGGTGCCTAAAACCAACGCCTTAGAACGCGCGGAAACGCTTCTTCCTCTGTTATTCAAGTTATATATATATATGTATGATTAAAGACGCATCACACTAGAGAAACAAAAAACGTGGCAGCGGTGGGGACCGATACACTTGCCAGAACATTGGTGCCTAAATCAACGCCTTAACGCGCGGAAACGCTTCTTCCTCTGTTATTTCAAGTTATATATATATGTGATTAAAGACGCATCGCACTAGAGAGAAACAAAAACGTATGGCGGCAGTGGGGATACACCTTGCACTTCAGACACATGGATTCCTAAAACCAACGCCTTAGAACGCGTGGAAACGCTTCTTTCTCAGTTATTTGAGTTATATATATATATATATATATACATATATGTATGATTAAGACTCATACACTAGAAACAAACGTGGCAGCGCTGGGAACCACACACTTGCTAAACATTGTTCTAAAACCAACGCCTAGGACGCGCGAAACGCTTCTTCCTCTATTATTTCAAGTTATATATATATATATATATATGTATGATAAAGACGCATCACACTAGAGAAACAAAAACGTGGCAGCGGTGAGAACCGAACACACGCCTTCAGAGACATTGGTGCCTAAAACCAACGCCTTAGAACGCGCTGAAACGCTTCTTTCTCTGTTATTTCAAGTTATATATATATATATATATATATATATATATATATATATATATATGTATGATTAAGACGCATCACACTAGAGAAACAAAAACGTGGCAGCGGTGGGAACCGGACACACGCCTTCAGAGACATTGGTGCCTAAAACCAACGCCTTAGAACGCGCGAAACGCTTCTTCCTCAGTTATTTTAAGTTATATATATATATATATATATATATATATATATATATATATATATATATATATATATATTTATAAATATATGTAGTGTGATATCACACTAGATAAACAAAAACGTGGTAGTGGTAGGAACCGCACACGCCTTCAGAAATTTATTGGTACTAAAACCAACGCCAAACATATAACACTTCTTCCTCTGTTAATACAAGATATATATTAATGTATGATTAAGACGCATCACAGAAAGCTAAAATTGTCGCAGCGGTGGGAACCATACACATATTCAGAGACATTGGTGCCTAAAACCAACATATGTGCGGAAACGCTATTTCCTCTGTATTTCAAGTTATATATATGTATGATTAAAGACGCATCACACTAGAGAAACAAAAACGTGGAAGCGGTGGGAACCGCACACACGCCAGAACATTGGTTCTAAAACCAACGCCTTAGAACATGGAAACGCTTCTTCATGAATTATTTCAAGTTTATATATATATATATATATATATATATATATATATATATATAATAATATATTTATTTATATATATATGTATGATTAAAGACGCATCACACTAGAGAAACAAAAAACGTGGCAACGAGGAACCGAACACACGCCTTCAGAGACATTGGTACTAAAACCAACGCCTTAGAACCCATGAATAGCTTCTTCCTCTGTTATTTCAAGTTATATATGTATGATTAAGACGCACATCACACTAGAAAACAAAAACGTGAAAGCGGTGAAACCGAACACACGCCTTCAGAGACATTGGTGCCTAAAACCAACATTGTAGAACTCACTTGGAAAAGCTTCTTCTCTGTTATTTTCAAGTTATATATATTTGTATGATTAAGACGCATCACACAAAGAGAAACAAAAAACGTGGCGGTAGGGACCAGACTACGCCTTCAGAGACATTGGTGCCTAGAACCAACGCCTTAGAACAGCATGAGCTTGCTCTTTCTCTGTTATTTCAAGTTATATATTTATGTATGTATATATATATATATATATATGTATGTATATATATGTATGTATAATTAAGAGACCATCACACTAGAGAAACAAAACGTGGCGGTGGGACCGAACACACGCCTTCAAGTTTGTTGGTGCCTAAACCAGCAAGACAGCATGAAACGCTTCTTCCTCTGTTATTTCAAGTTATATATATACATATATATATATGATTAAAGACGCATCACACTAAGAGAAACAAAAACGGCGGCAGTGGGGTTCGAACACACGCCTTCAGAGACATTGGTGCCTAAATCAACGCCTTACAACGCATGGAAACGCTGCTTCTGATATTTCAAGTTATATATATATGTATGATTAAAGACGCATCGCACTAGAGAAATGCAATGGCAGCGGTGAGACCATACACACGCCTTCAGACACATTAGTTCTAAAACCAACGCCTTAGAACGCGCGGAAACGCTTCTTTCTCAGTTATTTCAAGTTTATATATATATATATATATATATATATATATATATATATATATATATATATATATACATATATGTATGATTAAAGACGCATCACACTAGAGAAACAAAAACGTGGCAGCGCTGGGAACCGCACACTTGCCTTCAGAGACATTGGTTCTAAAACCAACGCCCTAGGACAGCAGGTCATTCTTCCTCTGTTATTTCAAGTTATATATATGAATGATTAGACGCATCACACTAAGAGAAACAAAAACATTAGCAGCGGTGAGACCAGACACACGCCTTCAGAGACATTGGTGCCTAAAACCAACGCCTTAGAACGCTGAAACGCTTCTTCCTCTGTTATTTCAAGTTATATATATATATATATATATATATATATATATATATATATATATATATATATATATATATGATTAAAAGACATCACACTAGAGAAAGTAAGCAATGGCAGCAGTGGGAACCGGACACACGCCTTCAGAGACATTGGTGCCTACAACGCCTTAGAACACTTGGAAACCTTCTTCCCTCCAGTTATTTTAAGATTATATATATATATATATATATATATATATATATATATATATATATATATATGTGTGTATATATGATTAAAGACATACACTAAGAAACAAAAACGTGGAAGCGGTGGGAGCTACACACGCCTTCGAACATTTGTTCCTAAAACCAACGCCTTAGAACATGAAACAACTTCTTCCTCAGTTATTTCAAGTTATATATATATATATATATATATATATATATATACATATATATATATATGTATGATTAAGACATCACCTAGAGAAACTAAAACATTAGCTTTGGCAATTGGGAACCGAACACACGCCATTAGAACATTGGTACAAAACCAACGCCTTAGAACCCGCGAAACCCTTCTTCCTCTGTTATTTCCAAGTTATATACATATGTATGATTTAAGACGCATCACAGAGAAACAAAGAATTGGCAGCGGTGGGAAACCTCACACACGCCTTCAGAGACAGTGGTGCCTAAAACTAACATATAGAACAGCATGAAACCTTCTTTCTCAGTTATTTCAAGTTATATATATATATAAATATATATATATATATATATATATATATATATTTATAAATATATGTATAATTAAAGACGCATCACACTAGATAAACAAAACATGGTAGCGGTGAACCACACACACGCCTTCAGGAACATTGGTGCCTAAAACCAACATACAACGCACTTGAAACATTATCTTCCTCAGTTATTTCAAGTTATATATATATATATATATATATATATATATATATACACATATATGTATGATTAAAGAAGCATCACACTAGAGAAACAAAAACGTGCAGCGTGTGGGAAACAAACACACGCCTTCAGAGACATTGATTGCCTAAGGCAACGCCTTAGAACCATGGAAACGCTTCTTCCTCTATTATTTCAAGTTATATATATATATATATATATATATATGTATGTATGATTAAAGACGCATCACACTAGAGAAACAAAAACGTGGAAGCGGTGGGAACACACACACGCCTTCAGAGACATTTGTTCCTAAAACCAACGCCTTAGAAGACATGGAAACACTTCTTCCTCAGTTATTTCAAGTTATATATATATATATATATATATATATATATATATATATATATATATATATATATATGTATGATTAAAGACGCATCACACTAGAGAAACTAAGAACGTGGCAGCGGTGAGACCGAACACACGCCATTAGAGACATTGGTGCCTAAAATAACGCCTTAGAACCCGCGAGCACTTCTTCCTCTGTTATTTCCGATTATATATATCTGTATGATTTAAGACATCACACAAGAAACAAAATTGTGGCGGCGGTGGGAAACGCACACACGCCTTCAAGACATTGGTGCCTAAAACTAACGCCGACGCGCGGAAACGCTTCTTTCTCCAGTTATTTCAAGTTATATATATATATCATATTATATGTTTATTTATTTATAAATATGTATAATTAAAGACGCATCACACTAGATAAACAAAAGCAATGGTAGCGGTGGAACCGCACACATATTCAAGAAGACATTGGTGCCTAAAACCCAGCATTAGAACAACGCATAAACTTCTTTCACTCTGTTATTACAAGATATATATTAATGTATGATTATAGACGCATCACAGAGAAAACAAAATTGTCGCAGCAGTGAGAACCTACACACGCCTTCAGAGACATTGGTGCCTAAAACCAACGCCTTAGAACGCGCGGAAACGCTTCTTCCTCTGTTATTTCAAGATATATATATATGTATGATTAAAGACGCATCACACTAGAGAAACAAAAACGTGGCAGCGGTGGGAACCGAACACACGCCTTCAGAGACATTGGTGCTTAAAACCAACGCCTTAGAACGCGCGGAAACCGCTTCTTCCTCTGTTATTTCAAGTTATATATATATATATATATATATATATATATATGATTAAAGACGCATCACACTAGATAAGCAAAACGTGGTAGCGGTGGGAACCACACACACGCCAACTCCAAGGAACATTGGTGCCTAAAACCAACGCCTTACAACGCGCGGAAGCAATATCTTCCTCAGTTATTTCAGAGTTATATATATATATATATATATATATATATATACACATATATGTATGAATTAAGAAGCATCCTGAAGAAACATAATGGCAGCCAGTGGGGACCGAACACACCTTCGTGGTGCTAAAACCAACGCCTTAGAACCACTTGGAAATACTTCTTCCTCTGTTATTTCAAGTTATATATATATATATATATATATATATATATATATATATATATATATGTATGATTAAAGACGCATCACACTAGAGAAACAAAAACGTGGAAGCGGTGGGAACTACGCCTTCAGAACATTTGTTCTAAAACCAACGCCTTAGAACATTGAAACGCTTCTTCCTCAGTTATTTCAAGTTATATATATATATATATATATATATATATATATATATATATGTATGATTAAGACGCATCACACTAAGAAAACTAAAACGTGGTGGGGATGAACACACGCCATTAGGAACATTAGTGCCTAAAACCAGCATATGGGAACCCATGGAAACCTTTCTTCCTCTGTTATTTCAAGTTATATATATCTGTATGATTTAAGACGCATCACACAAGAGAAACAAAATTGTGGCAGCGGTGGGAAACGCACACACGCCTTCAGAGACATTGGTGCCTAAAACTAACGCCTTAGAACGCGCGGAAACGCTTCTTTCTCAGTTATTTCAAGTTATATATATATATATATATATTTATTTATTTATAAATATATATATAATTAAAGACGCATCACACTAAGATAGAAAGCAAAAACGCGTGGTAGCGGTGAGACCGCACACACGCCTTCCAGAGACATTGGTGCCTAAAACCAGCATAGAACATAAACGCTTCTTCCTCATTATTACAAGATATATATTAATGTATGATTATAGACAGAATTCTCCTCCAGGCGGACTGAATCGACCTGGCTGAAAAGCTAGTGTCGAAAATCCTGCCGCATTGGACTGGAACCTAGGACCTCCCGGCCAGAGGCGCTGCAATGACTCCCGGAGGCTGGAAAGCGTGTTTATACTTCCCCCCTTTATTTTTCACTTCTATACGTTTTACTTGATAAATATAAGGGGCCCAAAGGTATATTCGCCCCCATGTGTGTGATATTGCAGAATATCACGATTAAACGTTTTTTCCCGGGCTTCAGAAGATAAAGATTTGGACCATCTGGCTGGTACCCACTATGTGCCTCATGCAAAGACATATTAACCTTTCACACTAACACTGACACACTTGCGGGCTCGTTGGTCTGTGGTCAGCAGACACATGCGGTCTTCCTGACAACACACATACATGAAAACAAGCGACACAACAATCATGCCCGGAGGGCTAAAACTCGCGACCCTTCTGAAGAGGCGCTGAGTCGCACACGGTGTAACCACCTCGGTCACCCGGTCGGCATTAAAGGCGTTTATTACTTTTCATTGCCTAATTTTGGTTTATTTTAAAGTTTCCCTACAAGACGTTTCCTCTGGAAAAGCTTTTCACAAGAAAGTTCATCAACATTAACCGATGACAAGGCCCTTTCTCAAATATATTATATGATATTCTTTACACTTTTTGTCTATACTGCAATTTTTTTCTAAATGTGACAATTATTTGTATGAAATAAAACCTTCAAAATTCCCATTCACAAATCTTCAAATGTATGTAACAAAGATATTCGAAGCATGCGGCACATTGGAAATTTACATGTATTTCAAATTTTCATTCATTGAATGTCGCCATCTTCTCAACAATTACAGGAAGTTTCACAGCATTGGGCTAAAATCTCTGAAAATGTTCCGTACATCTATTCTCTCAAACAACTTATTCAGCGAGACGGTCGGACGAGTGGCGGAATGCTAGCCTGTACAAGTATTGTATACAGCCTCCGGTCAATGACCTCATCTCTATCAGGTTTTCTCAGTTTCCCTGACCAAATGCTGAGATCCCTTGTTTTGCTTCTGGACATCAATGTAACTTCATTATCTGTACACATCTTTCTCGAATTCAGTGGGAAATACAATTATTAAAATTATCGTTTCCATGTTGTCGCGGCGGAAGTATTTTTCCCGAAGGACAACATGGATAAGAGCAAAATGTATTCCCTTTTTTATCTTTGAAAATATATTTTATTACATGCGCTTTTTTTGTCAATTTTTGCAATGTTTTTTTTCATGCACACAATTCACTTTTCCCATACCCGTCATACGCAGTTTTAACTTTTTTTCGACGTAAAATAAAAAAAGACGACACAGCCGCCCCAGACGTAGCGCTCCTGCAAGTGACCTCATTCACACGCGCGTTCTCTGCAGCTGCCGTCTTTCCACCACCTCTGGAACGAACCTCTGTTATCTCACCGACGCCACTGCCACTCTCCTTTGGTCCCACGGGAGCACTTGGGGATGGGGCCGAATGTCCCACCAGGAGCCGCAGGATTGTTCTCACGGGTCGCGTTCGAGGGCAGGCGACTTTGCGCTCTCGATGCCAGATCCTGCTCTAATTGTTCCAGACGTTTAAAATTGCTCAATGGGGCTGATAACTCAATATTAGTCTTTTGGATGAAAATATTTCTGAGAACAAAATAGTCAAAGTTTTAAAACGTATTTTCGAAACTGCTCCTGTCTATTGAACAAAAGTATGTTGGTATATAAGTGAAGAAAATGAATCAGTAAAGGATAAAGAAATGAATTACTGGCTTAGATGAAGTAGGCTGATTTCGCCAATTTAAAATGAATTACGTTAATGTAACTTAATGTATATTCAAGTCGATTAAGATCTATGGATATATATTGAAGAGAATTTTCGTTCAATTGAATAAAACGTCAGAATGTCGTTGAACTGAAGAAAATGAGGAGTTCAAAAATTGGGAACGAGTTCCGAACGTAATACGTAGAGCAGAAGAAAACCCCATCTATTTCACAAGAATAAAAAATAAGTACCATTTATACATATTCCTGAAGCAATTTTCCGAAATGGTCCCTGATTAGAGGTGACTATTACGTTTCTTCAACCAAAAATTAGCCCTAAAGTTAATTTGAGATTAGTTAGTAAGTCAACAAACATATGTGAGTAACTGAACATGTAAAAATCATCAACTTAAACATTTAGTTAAAAAACAAAGGGCAGAAGAGGCAAAAGTGTATATTTGAACTGAAAACGATTGAAAAGGCAGAAGAAATTGAAACTAGAATGCAAAAGGCTGTGATAAATAATAAACTTCCTAAAATATTAAAATTTATTAGATGAATCCTGAAACAGAATATTTTACGTTTGTTCGTACAACTTTAATTATCAGTGGTGTATAAAATTGGGATTGAAACTAGGTGGAAATTCTGATATCACACAAATTATTTTGAAGAATTAACGGTTTTTCCTTATTATAAAATTATTCATACAATTCCACTTACGTTAAATACTCACAACTACAAATACAGTCATTTTGTAAAGTATGAAATTTATTTAACATCTTTGAAAGAATGAGGTAGATAATTTACCAATGTGGTAGATAAATTAATAGCTTGGTAACTGGTTTCCATAAGCAGTTAAGATGCAAAAATGTGAAATAATGCATATAGCATCTGAATTTTTCAAATCATTCTATAAACAATTTTAAATTGTATTTTCATCGAAGAAAATAAATAAATATAGTACAGAACGTAAAGGTTATTCATTATTAACAACTAAAAAAGATTTTCTGCGTAATTCAAAACGAACTTCAAATTGTTTATTTTGATGTCGATCATACTTTGAAAACAGTACAACAATGCAATGATCATAGCAGCCATTGCAAAATAAATTCGTTCGTTCAATGGCGCGAATAGACATTCAGAGATAGTCAAAAGGAATGCCGTAATGAACGAAATTCAATGTCCTGAATTTGCCGACAAACGTATATGCAGAGATATCCAGAATTGTAAATTAGGACACATTCCATTTTTTAACTCGTGACACAATTCTAATGGAGTCGGATGAGAGTGTTTATAAACAGGAGAGATCCAACATATAAAATTAATTGAAAAAGTGAGGATTATTGGTTTCTAAATGAACAAAGCAGCCACCGCGCATCGTTATGACTCGGCTTTCAAAACGCCATGAATTGCAAACGGCGGCGCGGCGAGCGAAGCGGCGCGCGGCGTGGAATTTAATTAGAGCGACAAAAGCGAGCGGCGAGGCCGGCCAACGATGGCACAGGCAGCGGGCGCCGGGGATAGGGGGTGGTACAGATTATGCGGGGAGGGGCACGGTCGGAGGAGAAGATGGGGATTGAGGAATGGGATAGAGCAGAGGGAGGACAACGGCGGAGGCACGGAGGCGCAGAGTGACAGAAGGAGATGGATTGATTGGTAAATCTAGGTATCCAATCCTAGATTGATTGGTAAATGTTGTTTTACCGTTGTACTGTATCTCTGGTCAACAGGCAATGAAACAGTGGCAAACAAAGAATATTAATTAATGATAATACTAATAAATATTGGTATAAATCTAATGTACGCTTTATAATAGATGTAGACTATTTATTTGGTAGGTTAAACAAAGATGCGTTTAGTACTTTAGAAAAATATCAGAACTCTTATAAACGAGAAAACTTCAAAAATAGAACCACTGGGTGCATTTTTCTGAAAGGATACTTAAGAATGCACAGCTTAAAATGTGTCGCGAGAAATAACCTTTAGAGACGAAGAAAATGCCAATGGGAAAATAGCAGTTTTCAAATTCATTACTTAGAGATTATAATGCATAAGCAAATTATTACTGGCCTGACGAGAATTAAATATGTAACAATGAGATGAATAAGTAAGAGATGTGATTCAGTGGTACTCAGTACAGAAATTTCCATTACGAACACGACTTATTAATCATTAATTACAGAGTCAAAATGTCGTTCACGCATCGACTCTGATGAGTTCGGGTGACGCGGAACGAGCTTAGTTTCACTAAATGGGGGAAATTTAAGTAAGCACGCTAGCCAATGATCGGGTTTCCCGGGTCGCCATGTCCTCGCATCGTGCACAGAGGACTGTAGATTACTGCCGCTGCCTTGGCTCCAAAGTTCGTGTGAGCTGCCTTCGTCACGTCGCTCTCGAGTCAATTGTAATTTGGCATTTTTTTAAATTTCCCCATATCCAATTAACCAATTGTATCTTAATCAGGAAAAATGACTTTATGAACATGATAATATTATTAGAAAAATAATTAAGCGAAGTAAAATTCGACGGATTCGGTGGACAATGGTCAGTGTACTGGGCTATTGTACCGAGTTAACGGTTCAATCCCAATCGAAGCCGTGGATATTTAAGCGAAAAAATCCTCGTACGCCTTCCTTCCCGGGGAAGAAACCGACTGTCCTATGTAGTAGATTTACTGCATGTAAAAGAAAGTCAAGCCAAAGAAGCCTCTGAGCAAAATTGAGATCCAGTTTTGTCGCCCAAGATAATACCTCCTTCTCCGCTAGGTGGTGAAAGGAGCGAGCGAAATTTTCGTGTTAGACTGAAGAGCGGCGTGATGGCCTGAGTCTCGCCACTTAAACTAAGGCATTAACTAACTAATTATCCCGAATAAAAAATTTAAAAGTTTAAAAGTCTGCAATTTTCATGGTTTTTTTTCATCATTTTTGGAAAGTTTTTCTCCTTTTCCCTTTCTCCCACATTTTGCGAGAAACATATTTACAATGATGTCAAATATCTGCCTGAATTAAGACTATTATTATAATCCAATTCAAGGGAAGCTTAATAATAATATTTTTTAAACCGCACACTTAAAACAACGCCGTGTGAAGCAGCGCATCGCGGTCGAGTTCATCACAGCAATGCGAGAGCACGGGGCGGTCCGGCGCCGTCGACAATGGCGGCGTCGGCTGCCTGAGGGCCGGCGGCGAGCGGGAGGCGGGGGGATGCGTGGAGGGTGAGTGAGGGGGAGGCAACTTTGTCATCACACGCGCGCCTAAAGCCGCGCAAATGCGGCGCAGTTTATTCCCCTTTTAAGCGCCGCGCTGCCGCCGACGCGCGGCGGAAACGGCCGGCGGGGGGGGGAGGGGATGGGGGAGGGCGGGGAGGGGGGGGGGCCGGACGGCAGCGAGGCGGACGCCGCGACGCACGCGGGGGGGGAGGACAAGGGATAGGGGCGAGAGGTCCTGGGCGGGAAAGAGCCACGGTCAGGAGGGTTTCAGGTGCGTCCAGTGTTGGTGAGAGAGGGTGAGTGGGTTGAAAATTGGAGAACGGAGGAGGTGGTGGAGGCGTGGGGGACTAGAGGTAGGGTGGTCGGAGGGGTGTGATGAGAACGGGCGGGATAATGAAGGTGGGGTAAGGGTGATGCACGAAAAGGGGAAATTTAATAGAGGATTGAGTTGTTGGTGAAACCAATTTGGCAAAAGGGTCGGAGGCAGGCGGCAGTGGAAGTGGGTTGGGCGGAGCATGATAGTGGCAAGGACCGCGGGAGGCCGGCGGGGGGGCCGTAGCGGACGGCGCCGGGGGGGTGGCGGGGGTAGCGGGGCCGCGGCAGGGCGTGGCGGGGACGGGGCGGGGCGGCGGCGACGGCGGCGGGGCCGCGGCAGGGACGGCGGTGGGGACGACGGCGGGAAAGCAGCGGGGGAAAATGGCGGGGAAGGCGGCGGAGATGACGGCTGAGAAATGATGGGGACAGAGGGGGAGTCCCGGTGGGGCAGGGCGACGAGAACTGCTGCGGGGATGATTGACCGTCGTCGCTCTGCAGCTCACACCCACACAGTCACAGCTTCGAACTTATTCGGCAAATTTGATCGGATCTCGAGCAATACGCAAACATGCTTTTCATACAGACATCGAAATACAGATTCTGGAATTTTTTCTGTTTTTTCTCATAAGAAACTTCTTTCGTGAGAAAACAGATTCTTAAACATATATTTGATTTTATGATTGTAAAATGGATGGGGTACTATACATGCTCGTTCTTTAAAATATGTTGGTGTTGTTGCAATTAAAAGTGGAAAGATCGTCAGAAATATATTACGATAACGAAATATTCAACCAGATTCATAATTTCCATGACGAATGCTCACAAACTACATTATTTTGCAACGTGCACAGAAATAACCAATTTAATGCTTCAAGTATCGTTAGCGATTGCTGATTTGAAGATTATATCTACATTTTAAATACTATTATTTTGGTATTGTTTCAGCATTAATTCACAATCCTCTCACCACGTTCACATTTAAGGTACATTTAAAGTCTCTTCGCATACTCACAATTTGTATCTTGAATATACACTTAATAATCGTCGGTCAAAAACGAAAGTAATAAAGCTTCGAGCGCAGGCAGAGACGATGAAACAGTCGTATGAACGCCTCATTTAAAAAAATTCTGGCCTCTTTCAGCTAAATCGAGCGCCACTTGAAAATGCAGAGCGCGATACGGCGGCGGGGGCGGGATGAACAGAAGAAAGCAATTAGTCGGGCGCGAGGGGCGGGAAGTGCGGAGGCAGGGGAGGAGGAGGTTCATAAGTGGAGCGGGACGAGGAGGAGTATGGACGCGGAGGGAGGGATGACGAGGATGGAGTTCGGAGACGAGATGGGAGTGGCGTGCGTTGATGCGATGTGATGATGACGGCAGTGCTTGGCGAGTGAGGAGGTGAGACGTGAAGGTTGCAGTGAGAGGCGGTCGTCAATGTGGCGTGGCGGGGAGGTTGAAGGGAACGTGATGGATTTTGGCTGGAGTCACGCTGGGGTCGCGGTCAGCGCCCCTGAGAGGGAACACCAGAGGCCGTGGCGGGATCGTAACGGGTCGTGGGGAGGGGCCACGTCTTAGTGGGAGATGACGGGGCTGAGAGGAGATTTGATTGTTCTGAAGGTTTGTAGTGGCTAAACGAGAGGTGGAGAGGGGGAGTGGCAATGCAGAGGGCATTGACGGGGCGTGAGAGAAGCGGCGGGGAATTGGCGGGAAACCCGGGGGGAGCATAGCGAGGGCGTGGCGAGGCCGTGGTAGGACCGTGGCGGGGCCGGCGGGGCTGTGGCGGGCAGTGGCGGGGTGGTGGCGTCCGTGACGGGTACGTGGAGGGTACTGGAGGGGACGTGGAGGAACTGGAGGGACGTGGAGGAACGTGACGGGACCGTGGCGGGGCAGTGGCGGGGCCGTGACGGGGCCGACGCGGGGCAGTGGCTGGCCCGTGGCGGGGCCGTGGCGAGGCCGTGGCGGGGCCGTGGCGGGCCGAGGGGGGCCGAAGGGCGGCCGAAGGCGGGGCCGAAGGCGGGGCCGAGGGGGGGCCGAAGGCGGGGCCGAAGGGGGGCCGAAGGCGGGGCCGAGGGGGGGCCGAGGGGGGGCCAGGCGGGCCGAGACGGGGCCGAGGGGCCCGGGGGGGCCGTGGGGGAGGGGCGGCCGTGGGGGGGCTGTGGCGGGAATGGGGGGGGCAGTTGCGGTGGGGGTTCCGTGACGGGAGGAGGGTACGGGGGGGACGGGGGGGAGCGTGGGGGGGACGGAGGGAAGGGAGGGGACCGTGGGGGCAGTGGGGGGGCCGGGACGGGCGACGGGGGGCAGTGGCGGGGCCCGTGGCGGGGCAGTGGTGGGGCCGTGGCGGGTCGTGGGGCCCGAGGCGGGCGAGGGGGGGCCGAGGGGGGCCGAGACGGGGGGCCCCGTGGGGGGGCCCGTGGGGGGGCCCCGGGGGGGCCGTGGGAAGTGGGGGGGCTGTGGGGGGGCCCGGGGCGGGGGAGGGGGGGAGGGACGTGTTGGGAGAGGAGCGGGGAGGGGGAGAAATGGCGGGGTTTTTGGGGGCGAGGTGGGGGGGCGGAGGGGGGGACGGGACGGGGGGTCGGGGAGACGGCGTGGGGGGATAAGCGCAGCAGGCAAGCCAGTAGGCCAGTGGGGGGCCAGGAGGGGAGGGTGTTGGGTGGCGGTGAAAAATGGGCGACGATCCGTCACCCGCGGGCGGCCCTCCCCCCCGGGCCCGGGCCGCGCCCACCGCGGGGGGCAGGGGGCCGCGAGTGGGAGGGAAGCCCCAAAAATGAAAAAGAAAAAAACGAAAGGGGAAATGTGGAAAAAGGACGTTAAGTCCAGGAGCGTTGTCGGGGGAAAAGGAAGGAGTGGAATTGAAGTTTGGGTTAATGTACAAAAGTTTTTTCCCCCCCCACACGCTGATAAAAACCCTTTAAAAAAGAGAATATTACTGAAACCCCTAAAAGGCAAAAAAAAGTTATTCTTTTTTTATTTGTTTTTCTTAATTTAATTAGCTTTATGTTGAATTTTGGGGGTTAGAGCAATGTACATTATCAAATCATTTAAAATTTTTGGTATAAGGGGGTTTTAAAGCACCAAACATTTAAGGACGTGAAAAAATTGGGTTCATATCTACTTTAAAAAATTTTACACAAAAAAAAATCATTACTTTCTTAGAAATTATGTTTAAATTTTCGAAAAAACAAATTTTAGGTTTCTATATACCTTTTTAGAAAAAGTTATTTTTTAAATTTTGAGATTTGTCTTAAAAGGCAGCACAGAAATGAGATTTAAATTTAAAATTAATGAAATTTTCTAAATAAAATCAACTCTCTACATGCTTGTATTTTTGTAAAAAGTCAATATTGTATTACCACTTCCCCTGAACCTGACTCCTCAATTCCCCCTTGCAGGCATTATGAGTAACCCGAAGAGGCCAAAACAAGCGGGTCTGCTGTGGTGGGCGTAACCCAAAACGCACGAAACCCCTTTTCCCAGGCCACTACAGCAAGGCGCCGCATGGCCCCGCCCATGCCACCACAACCAGCCTTTCTCCATTTTCCCCCTCCACCCCTCCTCAATCATCCTCAGCCCGCCCCTAACCCCGCCTCCCCTCTCCTCCCCGCCGTTTCTCCCATCCCCCACCGCCCCCAAAAACCCCGCCCCCCCCTTTTCCCCGATCACCCCCCTCCCCCCGAAACCCCCCGCCCCCCTGCCCGATCACCCTACTCCACACCCAAAAACTCCCCCCCCACCCTTCCAACCCAACCTCTTTGCAATCCCCCTCCTTCACGCTCACGAACCCCTCCCCCACATTCTACTAATTTGGGGGCCAGGCATAAACTGATGCCACTTCAGTGCCTCGGACAGGAAGTTTTGGGGGTTTGAGTCCCAATGGGGGAAAGGTTTTTTTGACACCAACTTGATGGTCGAATAGGTGGCGAATTAGCCCGTCAATGTAAATTTTTATGGCCCGGGATTAGTATTTCTCCGATTTTTTTCGAGCAATACCATGCATGTTGCGGAACAGAGTATCAAACGGGTAAAACATGGGCAATCTTCCTCTTTTTGTTCTTCATCCGCTCTTTTAAACACACACACACCACACACACACACACACACACACAACTTTCGTCTTTAACAACCCGTTGGAAGATGAGCAGGAGTTTGGGAACTGTCCGGTGCCGGTGCCCGGCTGGGGGAAAAACCCAATGGGGAAAACCCCGAAACCCCAACTTTATTTTGGGGCCCCGGGACCCCATCATCCAGTGGGGGAAAATCACCCCCCCTCCCCCGATGAAACATGCATTACCTTATAAGACTAATGGAAAAAATTACGTGCTGGGAAGAAAAATCAATCAAACCCACCCCTTGGCCCCCATTTGCCCACCTTCCCGCAATTGTCTCATCTGCCTCGCAGTCCCCACCCCGCCTTCTCCCCACTTCTCATCCACCCCCTCCCTTCGCAACCACCCCTCTCTTCCCGCCCCCCAGTTGCCCGATAGCAATATCCCCTTTTGCGCCTAGGACTTACGTCACAGTCGAAAAATAAATACGCCAGTTTTTTGTTTGAAATCATAAAGAAGAAGTAGAAACGGGAGACACAGGCAAAAATTCCCTTACATCTTCTGGTTAAAAGATTCAGAGGAGAAGATAACAAAAACTCAACAAGAAGTTTGGGTGCCCAAATTAGTTGGTTTTACGAAAATAAAATGCCAAAAAAATTTTTCGTACTTTATTTGACTGAAGTTTTTGGGAAAAAAGAGAATCGAATTTGATTGGAAATAAAAAATCTTAAAAAATTGGTTTCATGAATGAAGATGAAAAAAATTTTAAATTAATAAAAACTGTTAAAATTGTTTTTAAAAAACCCAATTTGATTTAGTACATCGGTATTAGAAATAACGCATGGGGAAAGGAAGAAATATATTTTCCCCCAACGATACTAAAATTCAGTACATTGACTTTGCGCGGGGTTTTCCCATTTAAAAGCTAATAAAAACTTGGGACGAGTTTCCCTTCCTGTATCTCCAATAACCGGGAAGGGAGCCCCGGGAAGCAAACACGAGTGGCTGAGGGTGTGAGGCGGGGGCGGGACCCCGGGGGCCCCCCCGCCTTGGCCGGTTCGCGGCCCTCGGCGTCATCCGGGTGGATGAGGCGGGGCTAAACAGGCAGCGCGGGGGGGCGAAGGATTTGCGCCGCCGCGGGAAAGGTTTATCCCCCCCCTTTGGGGGAGGAAAGGGCGGGGCAGGATGGATAAAGGGGGGCGCTGCGTGGCTCACATCGCTCCTTCCGCCCGCAGCGGCCGCTTTACAGACCGCGCGCCGCCCGGTCGCCTCACCCACCCCCGTCCACCCCGCTCAGAACCGCCCGCTGTCCCCCCCCCCTCGACCCCCTCCACTCAGTCCCGTCCACCCGCCCCGTTCAGCCCCAAAATCCCGCCCAGCATCCCCGCCCCCAGAACCCGTCCTCCCCCCCCCGCCGCCCTCTCTCGCCCAGCCCCGCCCCCGCCCCCCCCCCTGCCTCTCCCCCATCCCCCCTCTGCCTCACCCAGTCCCCTCCACCCCGCTCCCGTCAGCCCGACCAACTTCGCACTGCCCTGAACCCCTGCTCGTCCCCACCCCCCCGACCACCCCCACTCAGCCCGTCCACTCCGCCCAGCCTTTTCAGCCCCCACATCCCCCGCACCCCCCTGCGTCAGCCTTTTCCCCCCTCCCGCTCATCCCCCCCTGCCCCCCCCTCCGCCCCCCGCCCCTCCCCGCCCCCCTTTCCCCTTCCCCCACCGTATCCCCCCCAGCTGCTCAGCCCCCCACCAGCCCGAAAACCCGCCGGTCATCCCTTCCCACCCCGCCCCCCCCATCCCTGTCCACCCCCCCAGCCCCCAACCTGTCCGGCTCCACCCAATCCCCTTCCCCCCCCCGGTCATTTCTCTCACGACCCCGCCCCCTGTTTCCGTTCTCAACGCCCCACCTTTCCCCAACTCTCCCATCCCGCCTTTCCCCCCCGCCCCCCCCTGTTCGGCCCCCTTCCTAGCCATTCCGGCCCCTTCCTTCTTTACTGCCCGGGACATTTTCCCATCCGCCCCTCTCTCTCACAACTCTTCGCCTCGCACTCCCCCCCCTTTTATCTCGTCCTTTTTTGAATGCAACCCGCCTCGCTCATTTTTACGCTATCCATCTCTCCCCACCCCCCGCATCAAAGTTTTTCCTCGCCTTCCTCCTTTCCCCCCTTTGTCCCACCCCTTCCTTCCCACCCCGCACTGCACCGCCCCCTGCACCGTCCGTCCCTTCCCGCCCCCTCTCTCTCTTTCGTCCCTTTTCTTCGCCACTTTTCCAGTCGTTTTTTTTCCCGCCACTTATCCAGTCAGGTTTTCTGTCAATCCAGGTCAACTGGAAAGGGCCCAACAAACGGACATAGTCCACGTGCGATCTTTCCTTTAACATCCTTGTCTTTCCTCATCCTTTCACAGAAGGTTGGCTGACATGTATTAATACCGCATTTGGGGGGGCCAGTGGGAGTTTAGGGGCTTCCCGGGTGGGGGGCCACCTGCGGGGGGATATGATAGAAAAACTGCAAGAAGTTCGGCCGGGTCTCACCATCCAGCAAATGAAGAACACCGCCGCCTCCCAATGAAAAAAGTGCGCTCATTTTCGGGACTAATGTCTGTTCGCGCTCCAAAACCCGGAAATAAATCCAGCCTTTCATTTCACCCTTTGACGCAGATCACCACCCCCCCCCCATCCCCGGGCCCTTTCGTCACGCGCGCCGTGACCGGGAGGTCCCGGGTTTAGGGCGAAGGAGGATTTTCACCCAGCTTTCCCGCCAGGTCGAACCCGTCCGCGGGGGACAATCCAGGGCCCCGCGCCGATCGGTAGTTTTTGTGGCCGATCAACACCAAGCGAATCCCGGCAGAACCCAACAAAAGGGCCACGGACCGCGCGAGATCTGTCCTTCCTCTTCCCTTTTCATCCTCCCCCTTTCACACACACACACACAAACCCCCCTAAAAAATGCCCACACCCACATTCCGGGAGACCGGTCGGGGCTTAGGCTTGTCCGGCTGGGGGGTGCCCGCGGTGGGAAAATCCGGGTTTGGGGGAAAACCCCTTAGTCGACGGGGGTCGGTGCCGGGTCGCCATCCAGCGGGGAAGATCACCGCCATCTCCCGCGAAAAAGCATACAATAACGGACTGAGGACCGAAGCAGGACCCCCCAGGAAACACGAAAAAAAACAAATCAAATCAAAGGCCCGTCGTAGCGCGCCATTCGGGCCCTCCACCCTTCTTCCCCCCGTCACCTTGGGGCATTGTCCTCCCCGTTTTTTGCCCCGTCACGTCCCCAACTCCCGACTTCCCCCATTCCACCCCCACTTTTTTTTACGGGGCTGGGCGATTCCTGCCGCACCCAAACTGCCGTACTGGGAACATGGACCCTCCCCGATCATTTCCTGCCCCCCATTTTCCGACGGAACCCCGTCACATTAAGACTGTCTTTCAAATCAGATGCGATAGGTCGAAGCTGGTCCCGTAAAAGAAAATTTTGAATGATAGTCATTATTAAAAACGTTCATTTCAGATTTGGTGAAGCGAAAAATGCGAACATTTTCTTTATTTCTCGGATTTTTTGGGGATTGCAGCATGAAATGACAAATTAAGAAAATACCAATACTTTGACGAAAACCTTTAATAAACCCTTTTTTTTGCTTTTTTATGGACTTAGTACGAATCGTATTGATTCTGCTTTTCACAACAAATATATTTTAATTTTGATAAAATATTTGTTTTTTTCCGAAATTTAAAAAGTGTGTAAATGTCATTTTTTTCAGTTTTCTATAAGGAGAATTTAAAAAAAATTTTTTTACACTGAGATAGAACTTTTTCATTTTCTTTTTCGTAAAAAAATAGTGTTTACCCGGGTTTAAAAAACCGCAATGATGAGATAATAAAAAAAATAATAGAACCCAAAAAGTTTTTATTTTGAAGATAATATAGAAAGAACTTTTTGTCCTCACAGGGCTTTGAAACCCCGGGGTTTTTTTTTAAAAAAAGGGGAAAAATTTATCATCTTTGCTTAAGTATTATAAAATGGGGATGAATAAACCCAAAAACGGCATGCATTTAGACATTTTAAATACGTGAATACGGAACAATATTGTCCAAATTTTCTCGTTTCAATGCTCAAATTTTCAGTAAATATCTATTAATGTTTTATTTTTAAAAAAAATTTAATTTGTTTTTCAGCCATTTCCTGATTATTAAACTTCTTGCCACCTTAAAACGTTCTTCCCTCTAAAATCTCTGGATTTATTTTTTATTTCTTCTCTATTTTAGATTCTTTCTACTCCCCATACTTGAATAATTTAAAACATCATCTTCCTCAACCCGACGCTCATTTCGAGTTTTTTTTGCGCGTGTCACTTTGCCTCCGCCTTGACCGTTGGCGACCTCCGAGGCCGCCGTAAAACCCCCCGCGCACCCGCGGCCGCTGTGCGTCCGGAAACCAGAGGGGCGGCGGTGGCGGCGGTGGCGGCGGTGGCGGCGGGGGGGCGGTGGCGGCGGTGGCGGCGGTGGCGGCGGTGGCGGCGGTGGCGGCGGTCGGCGGTGGCGGCGGCGGGGCGGCGGGGCGGCGGGGCGGCGGGGACGGGGCGGCGGGGGTGGCGGGGGCAGGGGCGGCGGGGCGGCGGGGGCGGCGGCTGCGGTTGTGGCGACGGCGACAGCGGTAGTGTCGGCTGTGGGGCCGTGGGCGTGTATGGGCTAAGACGGGACAAGGCGGCTCGTGCTGCCACCAGCGCTGCGGACAGACGTGCGGTGTTGAGTGAAATGGCAGCGGCAAGAAGTTGCCGGGGAAGAAGGGGCGGAGAAGAAGGTGAACGAAGCAGGGAGTGAAGGAACGCAGGAAGTGAAAGGTAAGAGAACAGGAGTGCCTCCGTGTCGTGGAATGGCAGAGTGGAGAAGGACGGCGATGGGAGGGGCAGCGCGGTGAGGGACAGGATCGGAGACAGCAGGAAAGCGGAGAAAGGCAGGGGCCATGGCGGGGCTGGAGGAAAGGGAGAAAAGGGCAGAGTGGAATGGAACAGCGTGGGGTAGAGCCGTGCGGAGGAGAAGTGACACATGAAAAGACCGAGTGAGGATGATGGAGCGGGAGGGGGTAGGAAAACGTGAATGAGATAACTCAGTGGAAGGAGAGAAGGGTTAGGTGGAGCCGGGCGGAAGGGCAGGGCGGGAAGGGCAGAGAGGAAGCGGAACCGCGTGGGTGGAGCTGTGAGGGCAGTATTGGCGCGAGGCGAGACACAGCGCGGATGGAGGAGGAGGCGGAGCAACTCAAGAGAAGAAGGGGGCCTGAGAGTGTCTCGAGAGGAAGGGAAGAAATATAGAGGAGGGACAGGGAATCGGAGGCAGTGCCGAAAGAGGCACGGCAGGTTAAGAGAAACGGGCAGACCGAAGACGGAACAATGGAGATGGAGCCGTGAGGGGGAAGAGGACGTGGAGGGACGGAGCAGGGATGGGAAATCGGGAATGGCATAGCGGGATTGGCAAGCGGGAATGGGGGAATGCGGATGGGAAAGGGAAATGGAGCGGGATTGAAGGGGGGATGGTACGGGGAGCGGGACGGGGTGAGGAACGGGATGGGAAAGGCAGCGGGACGGGATGAGAAGCGGCGATGTGGAGCGGCGAGGTGGACTGGGATGTGGAGCGGGAATGTGGAGCGGATGTGAAGCGGGATGAGGGCGAGGTTAGGGAAGGGGTATGGGAGTGGGGTTGGGGCAGGTAGGGAAGCGATGGGAACCAGGAATGGATCATCGGGATGGGAAAGCGGAGTGGCGATAACGAGGGATGTGGAGCGGGATGGGTGGGGATGTGTAGGAATGTGTAGCGGGATGTGTGCGGGGATGTGAGGTGGGAAGTGAAGCGGGATGAGAGCAGGCTGGGAAGCGGCGATGGGAACCGGGATGGATCATCGGATGGGAAAGGTATAGTGGATAAGAACGGGGATGGGAGCGGGCGGGGCGGGGCGGAGAGGGGTGGGCCCTACGGGTGCGTGGGAGGATGGCAGCGGCACGGCGGGGGAGGCAGGGGTGTCGTCCGATCAATATCGCCTCCCGCCGAGGTCACCCCCCCTCGCCCTCGCCCTCGCCTCGCCCCCCCCGTGCTCCCAGAGTCCCCTTTTCGCCCTCGCACCTGCGACCCTTCAGCGCCACCGCCTGTCGCCCGCACACTCGCAAGGAATGGGTATCGACTTCGGAAGTTAGAGGTTCCGATAATGCGGAAAAGGCAGTCGACTTCGTTTCGATCGGCGCTGTGGTCGGAGGAGGCAGTAAAAACGAATGTCTCTCCGCACCCTTTAATAGAGCATTATGCATTTTCTTTATGGCACCTATTATGTTACACATTAACAAAAATCTTCATAAAGCACTTTCCATTCATATTTTTATAAAAGTATTCATTACAACATTGGATAGTATTAGAAAATTTCATGAGTCTTTAAACAGAATGAATTAAAATGTGGTGGAATACTAACAACACGTTACTTCACAGTTTTATAAACCAAAAATTCCGTCACCGACACCAGATAAATTACAGAGAAGCAAAACAAGTGGTTTAACAGTGTAGTTGTTTCAAAACTCTTTTCCCTCCCATCCAAGACTTGTTTCAAGAAATTATCGATAGACTTAACTCTTATGTACTAAATTAACTATATTAAGGCAACTCTACTAGATTAAATACTGTTAGAAATAATATTTTGGCTTGTTTAATATATCTAAAACTGGAAAAATTAATAATGTCTTCCCGTCGGCAAAATACAGTGATCAATAAGTCATTATGCAAGCATGGCCCAAAGTACATTCTCAATTTCACATTACGACTAACGTAAATTGATATTCAATCTCTAAATGAATATGGAAAATAATTTTATCAGATTGAGCATATTGATAGCTCTTGCAAAAATTTACTGCTCAAACAGGATGTACGTTTATTAAATTTATAAAATCCAATAACTTATTGGGGAGGCGGATACGAATGCGAACGCAATTTCAGGGCATCTACACTTTTTTCTAAGTATTTATTATAATAATATTTGTTGAAAACATAAATGTTATTAATTCGAGCACTGGCACCAAATATGCTGAATGCTATACTTGGTTGCTGATAATGTTTGACGAAATAGCTAGAGCAAACGCCTTCCATACCTTGGAAAGGGTTTGGTCACAGAGCCAACCCAAATGGAATTTGTAGGAAAATAAATTTGGAAAGTTTCTTCGAGTTCTTACGCCTCTAATTCCATCATTGCTCATTTCAATCCTCTCATTATTATTTTTCTAATTATCTATCTAATCAGTAAGCATTACCTAACAATGGCCTCAATGATTTCAACTGTTGAAAGGCTCCTAAAGTCCATAAGTAATCCATTTCCAACTATAGTCAGGAACGAGGTATGACCTTTTTAGAACAAACCCTTTTAGAGTACAGGGCCACTATAAAATGGTTAGGAAATCATAAAAATTGAATTATAATAGATAATCGACTACGGATGAGTTAATATTTAAATGAGATACATCGTTATATAGGAAAATTCATAACGACGATATCAGATGGTGAAATTACTATGGAACTCAACCTTCGACTCCGTGTATCTGTACATAACCTAAAGTCCGTGCGCTACAGAGGTAGTCACAAACGAGCACAGAGAACAATTAGAACTCTAAGACGCAGGAAACGGCATTTACTAAAAGGTTCAAAAAAAAAATGACATCAATTCAATCCGACGACGTCCCCGCCTCTTGGATAGAAATAAGAAGATCGTGAGCTCCCGCGACCATCGGTGAGCAAGCACCGCCCCGCCGTCGCCGTCAGCACCGTCGCGCCTGCTTCCGGGTTAAACCTGTTTGTATTTAGAGGGGGGTGCCGCGCCAGATCGCCGTGGGCAGGATTACCAACTTAGACGACGCACGGAGCGGAGCGGGCCGGGAGAACGGGGTAGGTGTCCCAGGCGGGCAGGCGCGAGGAATGGGGTCGAAAGGGAAGGGGCCGGGGAGCGGGGGAGGCCAGAACGAGCAAGGCGATTAGTGGAAGGATTTCAGGCAATAGGAGTAAAAAAAGCAACACGCAGAAATAGGAAATTTGGAGATGGAGAAGGAGAAGATATAGGCAATGGGTAGGTGGTAAAAAGGGAATGAGAAAATATTTGTAAAGAAGGAGAGGGAGACAGGAGTGAAAGAGAGGGAGTAAATGATAAATGGAATTCAAGAGGGAGGAGTAATAAAATGAAATTTTGAGAGAGAAATATTAATTTATTGATTAGATTTTTTTGTGTTTCGGAGCGTCAACTGTTCAGTCATTAGTCCCGTTACTGTAGTGATGTTTTTCCTCGGAGATGGCGGTGATCTTCCTCGCTGGATGCCGAGATCCGGCGCCGACCTACCGTCGCTGTGGAGTTCCCTCAACCAGGACTGAGAGAAATATTAGAACAGAGGAATGGAGGAGTCGTTAGGACGGGTGGTAGTAAACAGTATAAAGATGCAAGACAAGCGGGAAAGGCAAATAATGGAGGTGCAATCGAAGCAATCCGTAATAGTAAATTGGGACAGAGAAGAATATTTGGCGGGCGTGGGGGTAGAAAGAAGAAAAGGGGAATCGGCAAAGGGGGTGGGTTTTTAGGGAATGAAATGGGAAACGGCTACGAACTCTACTCACAGGCCCCCCTGGACCAAGAGAGTTCGGCACTTAGTTTTTTACGGGCTCTTGCACCCCGAGACTTCAATACCTTCGGCGGCGGGAAAACGGAGAGGCACTGCCAAGCAGGAAAGGAAAAAGTGTTGGAGAATTTGCTAGAGTCAGCACATGGTGTGGTCAATGTAGCAAACTGCTTGGAACGAAAGTGCTAAGCTTAAAGTGAATAGGTAATGAATAGGTAGGACATAAACAGGTTTGAATAAAACGGATATATAAATAACAATGACAACATGTGTTCTAAAACGTACGCCCGCAAAACAATGTTAGAAGTAACTCTTGTTTCACTTTCTAATGTTTATACATGTATTTCCCCCGTACCTGCCACAACTTTCCCTGGCAAGTAATGTTTTAATGGCTTGTCAGCTTCCTTTAAAATTTCATCTAGAATAAGCTCGTTTCATTCCATTGACTTATTCCCGTATTCTGAAAGTCACTATAGTGACTACATGTACAAATTTATGACCCACTATATACATATATATATATATATATATATATATATATATATATATATATATATATATATATATATAAAATTTTAATTACATTTAAATAAATAGCGTTCTCTCATTCCAATATTTTCAATGGATATATTGAAAGAAATATTTTCTGCGGATTTAAAAGTCATTTAGTGAATTTCATAGTCCATGCTCTATAATATCTTGATAACCCTGTTCAAAGTACAAACAAAAAAAAAAAAATATTTAACAGCAAAACGATTGCGTTAATATCGAGAAAGCCCCAGGCCGCGAGGCCCCCCCTTTTGCTCGGTCTGTCGCAACTCCCGGCCGCCCCGTGTTAAATTTTGGAATTAGATGCCTACAGTTCACTGTGTTTGTGATGTAAGCCTTCAATGAACATCAATCATCCTAGAAGACCATCTGAGAAGAAAACACATCCATTATTTATAAGGTTTTATATAATTAGGCTAGTATGGTACCATATGAATAATTTTAACCCAATACTTCTTAAGTAATCTTTACAGTTGAACTGTGATTCATGGCATGAGAAGGTTTTGAAAACCTGAGATTTTGTTAGTAACAGCTAAGTTTTTGCTCAGGTATCTGGGGAAAAATTCATGTTTTTTGCAAAATTTTTTCTCATTTCAAACAGGTTTTGTTTATTATAAGAGAACCGCTTGTCCTAGGATTCTTTTTATCAAAATCCGGCATCTCATCAAATTTAGGACTTTTGACACCTCATTCACCTCTGTAGCTTCAGATTTGATGTTTTCTGGTCAATTTGAAATATTTTTCAAGCTATATTCTGAGAGCACCCACAGGTTAGACACTCACAGGTTCGCCAGCATCACACAGGTGTCAAGAGGGTCGCAACC
>CAXIVR010000005.1:118212351-118340956 GCA_964035755.1 Teleogryllus oceanicus | reverse complement strand
TCCTACTTAATGTTTCAAATACCCTTCCATAAATCCTCTTGACTTTATTTTTCTTTTTTTTTTGGGATATCTTTCCGTTCTATCTTACGGGGGTTGACTACGATAGCAGATGTCTTTGCTAGTAAGATAAAAATGTGATGTCACTGTAAGTGAAAAACTGCAGAAAGAGTTGTCTAACTGTTAGTCGACCACTGAAACGTTCAAGTTTTTATTAACTACACTTCTGTTTTTAAAACTACTTTAAGATGGCACGATGTTTTAGTTGATATTGAGTAGGTGGTTTTAATGACATGATTTGTGAATCTAAATATTCCTAAATAAATATTTTGAAAATTAAGATAATCTTACTTACAATAAACCAAATCGATTATAACATTTTGCAGAACAGGATGTTTGTTGATCAAATAAACTCAACAATAAATATATATTCTTATACATGCGTAAAGTACATCGTTTCAAACTTGTTTTTTTAACGATATCCTATGACTCTTAGAGTCAAGTCCTTCATATATTCGAGGGAATAGTGCGGGACATACCTGATATTTTAGAACAAAGAAATGAAACCATAGGGTAAAGGAAAATATAATGGGAACTCCCTATTTTGGAGATTCCAAATACAGTGTACAAAACAGAGAATAATATCAGAATGGATATAATATTGAAGGTGAAAATATCTGTACAAAGAGATCATTTTGAAATAGTTACGAAAAAGATATGCTAAAAATAAAGATACAAATTAAGTGTTTTAATCAATGTTAAGTGGTAGTAAACGATCGTAATACGAGTGTTTAACTGCTCCCAAACTGGACGAGTTTCCTGTGGTGCAGTTTAGCAGAGTAGTGGTGCATCATCATCATCATCATGACCTATGGGAATTGGGACCCCATTTCCACACGTTCCGCCTCTCCCATCCCTACAGCCTCCACTGCCCTCTGCGACCCCACCCCGCCACTGCCCACCCCGGGCCTCCGCCGCCCGCACCCTGCTCCGTCAGCCCTGCGGCGAAATGCCCGCGGCCCCTCCCAATAATAATCCAAATTTTTCAAGTAATCACCGCACAGATAACAGGAGCGCGACCGCGCGCAAACACGCCTGTTTAATTAAGGGGCAGCGCCCCCCGCCCCACCCACCTGCACGGGGCGGCTTTAGCTGGCGCCGGCAGAGCAGAGCAACTGCGGTCCTGAGGCGGCGTTCGCAGCCATGGCAGAGGTTGCCTGGACCGTGAGGGGATGGTAAAAGTGAAGGGTGGAGGGAGCGAACCCGAACGGTACGGATGATATAGGGTGGTGGAGATGGAGGGTCAAGGGCTGTGGGTTTGACGAAGGAGAAGACGAAGAAGAGGTAAAATGGTCCGTCGAATGAGATAGGCTTTCCCTGTCGTCACAAGAACCACTGCGCGAAAGGTCTAGTACCTGTGTAAAACACAGGCAACAATCTTTACAAACAGGGTTTGTATAATCAATTTGAATGGTATTCATATGATCATAAAGGACGAAATACCACAAGTAATAACCACCAAAAAGTTCGCTATAAAATAGTGGAAATGTCAAGACCCTAAAAAAAAAGAGACCGTGTTCATGGAGAATAGTGTACCGTTGCAATAAGGTAGGGAAATATGTGGATGAAGATGTAACTGACGGGGACAGGTGAATGCGAGATGGAGAGCCAAAGGTGGCGAGGGGGAGGAGAGAGAAACGCGATGGACTCTGGAAGGCGCTGCCGCGACCCCCCTTTCGGCGGCGGCCCCAGCCGAATTGTTTACTACGCCGGGGAAGTCACGAAAGTTGCGAATCGAGACTCGGGGTTCTTGTTTGGGGCCCGGCCGGGAACCTGGATCTAACGTCGTCGAGCCCTGGCGAAGGGATAAAAGGTACTGACTGACTGCGACGACGAGACTTGACTTGAGATTATTCTTGTAACAGAGTATGTGTATATAGTATGCTCATAACGAGGATTACTCCAAAGAAAACACTAAACCCCAACAAGGGTTAAGAGACGCGTTGCATCAACAACGTTGAAAATGAAAAAAAAAACTACAGGCGGGGGAGCGCATGGCAGTGCGGGTGCTGGAAATGTCTGTGAAAAAAAAGTGCATAATTGTCAAGATAATCCAATAGTAATGGTTGAATTTAACTCAAATTTTTAAAATCGCATTTTCAAACAAGGCAAAACATTTTATAACATTATAGAAGGTAAGAATTATCTTTTTATAGCATTTGTTGAGAAATAATTATTAAGAGAGGAATCTTGAGATGAAATAGATACTTTTTAAATTTTCCAATTAAAATTAGAAATAGGGTTAATTCATAATTTTTCATTTGAAAATTTCAACAAATAAAAAAGGGCCGAAGCTACATAGTAAGAAGTAACGCGGGCCCGTGGGATAGGGTATATTCCTATGACTCTGTAGAGCGAACTGAGGAAAATAGACCTGGATAACTCAACGCCCAGACTTCTGCAAGTTTTAATTGTTCTTATTATGTTTTAATTTGTTTAATCAGTTAAATATTAATTAAAAATTAGTAAATAGGGCACTAAAATTAAATGTTTTAAACATTGATGTTTTTTTGATATCGCATCCCTTAGAGAGCGAACCCAAGAAAACCAAAAATTAATTTAGCCTGAGACTCGCGATTACTTACTTTATACGTGATTTTACAATTTATCGTAGACTAAAAACCCTTTCATAAATATACTGCACCGACTGTCAAAATACATTTTTATTTTTTCAGCATTGTTAAAATTTTGCATTTTAACAATTGCTATAATCTATCTTCTAGTAATATACCAACGAAGTATGATATTATTGGCGGCAGCAGCGTTCGCATGCTGGTTGAGATGGGTGAATGCGAATGAAAAATGGTGATCCCATGCATAACTGACGCCAGAGGAGGGAAGTACTGACCAGCCCTTCCATGCAAGGACGGGGACTGATGATCGGACTGATCAGATGGGAGGGAGGGCGAGAGTAAAAGGGGGATAAAGATTCGGTACAAAAACAAATCTGAGCGAATGTAAATAGAATCTAAGCAAGAAAATAAAATGTGGCGAATATAATTGTACTAATAGCAACGTGTCACCAACGGTGCGGCGGATGGTGGATGGGTGAGCCGCTATGCAGACGAGTAGAAAAACCAGCTAATGACAGTGTGGGGAAAGGGGTTCAGGGGAAAGGATGAGTGGTCTGGAGAGAAGTGTTAGACTTTGATGGCAGATGGGGGATTCCGTATGTCAGTGTCGCCCAGCGATCTGCTCCGAGGTGGAGCAGATGCTCGCTCCCTGCTCTTTCTAGCAGCTCCGGCGCCAGACGGAGCAGATTGCGTCACATCTTATCGATCGACTACTTGCCCCAGTGGGTCTTGATTTGGGCATTTTCCATTGCCGAACTGCAAATGATCACTGCCTGACGAAAGAATATTCGACAGAAAACAGAGCATTTTTGTCACATTTATGGGGAAATTTACTACTAATACGCACATTTGTGTGATTTGAAAGAAAAAGGAATTTATAGCAGCATGGGAAAAAAAATGTATTTTGGAAATTGGCGATATCAAAAGTTTATTTCAGAAGAGTTGGGGGATATTAGAACTTAATTTCTTGAAAATGATGCTTTAGCAACATTATCATGTACTGATTATGAAAAAGTATTCTAAGGTTACCAAAATTACTTTAAATTTAAACTAACGGAAATAATAACAGTAAATAGATAGAAACTTCAACAAATCAAGCTAATAGTAAATCAATCATTTTGTTCTTGCATTTTATATTATGATCTGTAATGGTACTTTATTCGAGATTTACAAATTTTGAAAGAAAATATATCGCTACATTGTTCGTTGATATAAACATATGTAACATTCCCAGAATTCATAGTTCTGAAAAGTTTGGGGTGATGTTCTCATAATATCATTCTTATAATATATTTCTTCTTGAAATTTTCTTAATTTAGTGTCAGATTGCAAATCAGTTATTCTGTTTGAAATACACATGGAAAAGTCTATATGAAGAGAAAAAGCTGTACTAAATATATTAAATTCCAATTGTAAGTCTAATCTTAAAATTTGGGTTTCGAATTTTGAACGCAATGATATAACTACATCTACAGATTCTCCAAAATTGATGTTTGTAAACGTTTAATACTGAAGCTAATTTTTAGAAGAATGAGAGGTTCTTCTTTCCCAAAGAGTCAGTTAATATAAATAAAATGAACCTTTCTATATATTGTGTTATTTTACTGTTAAAGAATATCGGAACATCAAACTATATTCAAAACGTACTTCTTGAAATGCATGGTTTCTTGTAGCACTGCAAACTTTCTTACGTTCTCCTTTAGGGTACTTGTCATATTATGCAGCATGATTAACCTTATAATGTTGCAAATTAAGTGATTTAGCAATTTTTTGCAAACTAAATATTTGGCATATGTTACAATTGAAAAGGATATTTCGCCACTTCCCTTAAAATTGTCGGGTCCATGTGTCCACGTCTGAGTTATCGACACTGCAACAGAGGTATCGCAGCCCTGACGGGGGCCTCCGGTGACTTGCTCGGAGCAACAGGCCCCACCCTGATTCTCTGTTGAGCAACCCTGCCGTTCGCTAACAATTGACAGGATAAAGTACAGCAGGAAGCGGGCGACCGGGCGTGGCAAGTGAAATGGAGAAAAAAAAAGTTCTCAATGAGATTGCCCAGATAAATTTGACAGAGAGCATGTGACAGATGTGTGGAGTATAATTAAACTGGGTAAACGGAACAATGATACAATGGAGAATCGAAAGAATGGGCCCATCAATGGAATGTGGGCTGAGGGGAATGGAGTAGGTAGCGTCGTTGGTATCCCGGGTGGCGAAATGCGATTCTGTCGATCAAGGAATGAGAAGGTTAATACAGGCTAGTGATGGCAACACATAATGACTAGGGGGGATTGTAATAAATGTCATGTTTTCTTTTTTCCCACAACAATGCGGTTTAGTATAGAAATTAATTTTATGTTGGGGAAAAGGAAATGATCATTTTTATATGGTGAAAGTTTCGGCCTAAGCGTGGTCCAGTTGGATTTAAGTTAACGTTTCGTCCACGTCTGCGGTGACATCTTTGTGGCGGCAGCGTCGTCGGGTAGTCTCCAGGTTTATGGTTGGCTTCGACGACGCCGCGTTTTTTTCTTTTTCCTCTCCATCTCGGGGAGGCGGGAATTTATTCATGACATGATACATCAACCAGCATTTAATCTTTGGGGCAGCAGTGAGGGGATACCTTGAATATACTAACTAAAACTAACCTAAAACTATAAACAAAACCCCTTGTGCTAGGGGAGCCAATAAAAAAAATTGTAAAGAAATGTATTTAAAAGTTCTTAAATTGTTTTTCCGTTTCTTGTTTGTCTTATACACACTTTTCATTAATCATTTCATTCATTAATTTCATCACTCTTTCACATTCTTAAATTATATATACAAATACATTCACTACCATTCATACCCACGGACAACACTTCACTTTATACACTATATACATTGTATTTAGCCCCGGCGCCGACTTTACTCAAGCGTCCTTGGCGTCGGGTGTGTCGCGGTCGGCGTCGTGTTGGTCCGTGGGCGTCGCACGAGCGTTTTTTTAATATTCCCGCTCCAGTAACCCTGAGAGATCGGAATTTATTCAATGTTAGGGATTTCATTTTGCTCCAGCATTTCTGCTTTTGGAGCTTGAGGAGGGATTATCTTAAAAAAACTATCTTACAAGTAAATAAATCTATTTACATTTTGCCACTTTGGGAACGTTTAGATTACTGTACAAACTGTTTGTTTTGTTTAATTAAGTTCTTTATATTTTTAATTTTCCTTACTTTTTTCATTTATCATTCACACTCTCATTCATACTTAGCTTATATTTACACACACATTTGCTCACTCATTCATTCCACACTACACAGCACTATATACACTTCAGCCGCGTGCGTGGCGGCGGCTTTTTTAGTTTTTCGCGAGGGAGCGTTGCGGGGGAGATTTCGCGCCAGCTTGTGATTGGTCGATGGTTTTGCGGCTGGCTTCTTCTTTTCGATTGTGTTGTGACTGGTTGGAAACTCTGTCCTTAATGGTTTTGTTTTGGGGTTGCGGAGTACGGGTACCAGATAGAATTGAGTTTGAGACCTTCTTCCTCTTGAGTTTTAGAACGATTTTTCTAAGGATGAGCCAAAGTGAAGTTCGCGAAAACAAGGAACATCACATGGTTCAGAGAAGTATCCTCCGCCGCGACAGCTGTTGTCACGCCCTTCGTAAAGTGCAATGGCTCCAGTAAAACGCCCTATGCAGAAGTCTAAGAGTTTCGCTGGGTTACCCACTCTCAGAATATGGGTGATGCCCTGTCGAAATCTGGTTTTTCCACAGCTGAACCATCGCTGGACACGGCCCAACCTGGCGTCGAGGCGTATCCGCTCTATCATTGGTTTTTGCCCAAAGTTTCAGAACGTCCCCTTCCTCCCCTCAAATTTTCCTCCTAGTTATCTCAAAGGGCGGACCAATTTCTGAGGTCGGGGACGCTGCCCTGCTAACGTGAGCAGGTAACAGAGAGGAGGTGGGGGAAGTAAGAGGAGGTAACAGGAGAGGGCACAGAAACAAAAAGGATTGGGGCGCGCGGGCGCGAGGATCCTCCGCCAATTGCCCGGACGTTGTTTTGAACCCGTGGACGCTGACGAACCAAGGGGCAGCGGGTCACGGGGAAAGGGGCTTTACATTTTTATCGAGTTCTTTACCATGAAAATGAAGTCTAATTTATGGTATCTAATATTGTGAAATTTGTGTCAGATTAAATTATATTGAAAGTTTTGTTTCTACAAACTATTTTAAAATGCTAATGGTTCTAAAGCAAGGAACCTATTACATAATAATTTTCGGAAAACAAATAATGCATTTACAATATACACATTTTCTATCAAGCAAATTGAAATTCATGTTCACGTATTTAAAAACTTGTATTTTGACATTATTACGCCTTTGATAGGAAATGCAAGCAATAAAACATTTTATTACGCATTATGAAAATGTCCATTTTTCTATATGAGCAGGTATGCAAACAGTGATTTGTTAATCATTAAAAATCACTGCCGGGGGTCCCAAGAGTTATCATTCAAATTGTATTTTAATATTGTTTAGACTATTTGAAATTGATGCAATTTTGTAGTGATAATCAGTGAAAAAGGGAAATAGAAACTCTCATTAGAAATATTTGAAAATATAATTGTCTTATTCTTCATATATTTTCAAAAGTTGCTATTTTTCTGTTACACTGCTGAGAAGATTATATCTATCCCTTCCCAGTGATATTTTTTTTTATTTATTTATTTAAAATATACAGGCAACATAAATCTGAAAGGCTGAATAGGCGCGAATAGGCGCTAACATAATTAATTATTTTCAACATATCACATTGTATATATTAATAGCAAAATTGTAATAATTACTATCTTTAATAAATAGCTAATAATATAAACAGCAAATTTTTAATTCTTTTTAATTTGTGGAAATCTACACTGAAGTTAAATATTTTCTTAAATATTTTTGAATAACCACGTAGTAAAAAAAGAATAAATTTGAAAACCTTAAAATGTTACGAATCAATGTAATTTTCTTAATACGAGCTATTAAGAAAGAAACAAAAACTTGTTTGAATAAACTTTAAAGAGATTGAGTATTTAGTTAAAAATTTCAATTCCGGACAATTTTCCAATTAAAATATTTAAGCGGAACACAGTGTTTCCGAATCGTATTATCTTTCCAATTTATGTTGTTTTTGTATGACTTCAGAAATAGTTTCCTGGAGTGTTTAGTTCGATTCAAGAAGCTTCTCCCGCAATTCAAACATCCGAAACCTTGACATAAGTTATCGATATTGAAGTAAGAAACGGTTTTATTCACAGGAAACACACCGTCCTTGTTTTCTTAACGATTAATTGTGAAATCATTTTAGCCATTGTAAGATATACGCATGACAAATAATTTGTGCTCATAAGATCCCAATACTTGAATGCATATCGAACCTGAAAAAATACATTTGGTTTTAGATCAACACGGAAACACAAAGAGATTCAAGGAGATCACAAGTTCTCAAATCTGAAAACTAAACTACAATCTTTATTATTTTCTACGAAATGAAACTTCATACCTTCTTTAATAATATAAAAGAACTGTGTATTGTGCTCAAATATCTTGTCAATTACATAGTGCAATATTATCTGCAAAATTTTCTGAAAATTAGTATAAAATTCAGTAAAAATATTTTTTATTAATTACAAGATTAAAAGAGTAAAACAGTAAAAATGACAAATTTTAAAAATGAAATAAATGACAAAGACAGTGTTACATCAAAACGCAAAATTAGTTATAAAAGGCATGTTAAAAAAATCATCCCTTCACGCGCACATTAGATTTATAACCATAGCTAAGAAAGTTTAAAGAGTTTGTGATATTGCACAGCATCTCTTCATAGCCTGACAAGCCATGCCTTCTTCGGCTCCTTTCATTATCGCAGCACAGGAGCATGCTTTACAGTAAGGTCTGGTTCTTCATTCTGGGGGATAGGGGTGGGTAACTGCACGATGTCCAAAAGGAGAAGTGGCAGTGCCTGATCCGAAGGTGAATAATAATTTTTGCCTGGGCTTAGAGCCATTGATGACCAATGACAAGGGTCTTATAGATCCTTGTGAGTTTGAAAAGAGTTCTGCCACTCTTTGCACTCAAAAATGCAACGTTGATAAAATCTTGCAGTAAGAGTAGATATTACCATATAAAGATGTCTTTCTGGCTTCCTCGAGGCCAACTTACTACTCAGTCAGAGGTTTCATTTCCACGGTCCCCACGTGGCCAGGGACACAGGAAAAAACGTAATTCAAATGATGGAGAATTAAGCGATATCTTCGATGTATCGGATGTTGATATATGATGTCATTTATTAGAGAGAAAGAGGAAATGGACGACAAGGCTGTAAAGCCTGTCTGGAAGAGCCGCGGTCTCCGCTCGACATAGATGTGTACCCGTGATGTCCTTACGTATTCTCCCTACAGAAAACCCTAAACATAAAAATCACAGTGGTCGTTATATGACCTAGTAGTTAAAAAAAAAGAGACATTAAAAAGGTACAAAAAAACAACAATTTCCAATTGTCAAAGAAAATTTACATATTTGAATTCAGACTTTCAATAATCAAGCGTTTAATAAAACCTAAGGACTTTATTTCCTGGGTAAAATAGTGTATTATAAAATGGAAATTTATTTAATCAAAAATGAAATTTTCTGGTATATGGTCTATTTTAATTCGATTATTATTTATAACTGAATATTCAATTTTCAGAGATTTCCCTACAATATTGCAATGATATTCATTGTAGCCAATACATATTTTTATCACACTTTCTATTTCTTGGTAAAATAAACATATTTCTTAAACTGAGTACCACTGAATTTAATAATGTTCTTTCATTACACATTTCCATAGTTTTTAAGCTGGAGGGAACAGTGACGGAAAAATAATTGGCCTAATATTGAGTTACTAAGACTTATTAACATTTTACTATATTTTACATTCTCGAATGCGCAGCACACTACAGAAACAATGATATCAAGGTAAAAATAGCATTAGGTTTTGAAGGAAAATTCTGGCTGAAATCACAAACTCCAAAAAAATATTTCCAAAAGACTCTGCGAACATGTATTTATTTTTAGACCTGTTGTAGGAAAAGGACTCTGTGTACGCATGGTACCGCAAAAATTAAAATATTACTGACTTCTAAATCAATGTATTCTTTTTCAAAAATGGATATTATACTAGCAAGTTCATTGGGATTCTGAATCAAATGATATTCCAATATTTCTGATGGGTATGTTACATTATGCTCATATTTCATTATTGAAACTTTCTGAAAAAGAACTCTTTCTTTTTTACTTTACACTCTTCATTCGAAAACACTATACTGTTATTACAAATACTGTAGTAAATGTCACCTTTATTAATATCTCTGGGATTTTTCTAACATTACACCATTAATCTGTTTCAAATTTCTCATGAACTCTTACTCTTCTTCTCGGTATAACTAATTTACAAATGAAGTTATAAAAATTGTATAAATGTTTTCCAATTTAGGAAAATTGCTTTGCAGTGAAAGCATACAAATTTTCCGTGAACTATTAATCTAAATTTTCTCATATATTGACTGCACTTTCTTCAAGGAGAGAAAGTTACGTAATGCTACGCGAAAACGGCGAATTGTCGGCAGAAAAACGGCATATTACACCGCCCTTAGATGAAAAAATAGATAAATCCACTTAAGCAAATTTAGAAAATCCTCCAAATCGTTGTGTAGCCAGAATCCATGTTTTGTGGTGGTTGATAGCGAAAAAATCGACTGATGGTAAATGTCTGTCCGTCCGTCCCCAACAACGCTAGCGGCTAAACTGTTCAGCCGATTTTCACCAAAATTGATACTCCCAACGATCTGGCTGATGTCGTAGCGCCTAAATTTGAAACCGATATTCAATTAGGGGAGGGCATTTTACATAGCTCCTGGGACATTTTTCAAATGTTCAAACAAATGGTTTCATAATTTTTATTACAAATGTAATAAAATGTAAAATGGCCAATTGTTGATATTAAGTGCATTTAAGAGAATATTAAGGTCCTATGTCTGTTGAAAACAGATTTTTCGTAAGTATTCCTACAAGTAAATATTGAAATTTGAGATTTTCCTTCATGAAACTTTTCCTTAAAGATAAGATTTTTAAATAAGATCATGCAATTTTAGGAAACTTTAGTATTTTCCGCATAGCTCTCGTGAAAATACGGGTGAGAAAAGTACGCGCTGTTTTAGCATCACTAGTATTCTTAAAACTGTCCTACTTAGACATTAGCTCCTTCTCGAATAATTGCAACCTTTCTAGTTTTATTATGACAATGTGGTACTGAAGTATGCATGAAGAAAAGTAAAAATATTGTACTTTCTTTCTATAGAGAAAAGTTCGCATTCTATTAAATTATAATTATATTATATTAATATATTTCATTGTCTCCCTATATTATACATTTTTATATTATATTATATTATATATCACAATATATTTAAACTTAAAAAGGATTGACTCTGAAAACGAAAAAATATATACTGAAACGATTATGTTCTATTTAGCATATGTTTTATTATTTTTAACTACTTTCTATGGCAACTGGAAACACAAATCGCTTTAGCCGAATGGTTAACGTCAGCAGGTACGCTGTCGGCTTGCTAACGTTATGAGTTCGAATCCAGAAGGTGATTTTTTTCTTCTGTTACGGTGTGATTTCAGTAGTACAGATATCCAATATTTTGTAATTCATTATTAATTCTTTGAAGACTTAGGGCCCTAAAAAGGGCCAGTTATGTCGTCCATCAGTACGACGACTAGAAGCCTCCGTTCTGTACCAACTGACAGAGGCGCTGGTGGTCCTATTTTCGAGGAACTCTATATATTTTTGAAAATTGAAAAAAGTTAACTTTTCAAGACTACAAAATTGAAAATAGAGATTCATTGGTTGGAAAACTCTTTTTCCCAATTCATGTAATAGTATAACAGAACAGTGACATTAGAGAAGAAAGTATGCTGTTGTAGTTCAACTATTTCATGTTTACATTTATAAGCATTATAATTTTCAAGAAGCAATCAATCAACTATTTGCTGATAATTAAATATTGTTATCATTATATCATCTGCTTAGGTTACAAGTTTTGCGAATAACGAATGCAAATCTTGTCCGGAAATTCTCTAGTTGTGTTAATTGGTATTAAAAATAACATAGTTACTTCGTTTAATACTACGCGGTTCTGTATTTCAGACTGGTGTTTCACGACGAGTTACAGTTCAGTCTTTATCGCGTAATGTGAGATCACCTGAAGATAGCGGGAGGGGGCAAGATAGCAGTTCTGCAGGATAGAAGCTATCATGAGCCCTACACAAAGACATCTGAATCGAAATACTTCTAACTAGAATCAACTATAGAATAGTATCGCGTTGATGATCTAACATTCTTATCAAGAATGTGAGTTTGCTGTAACCTGGAAGTAAATGTTGTATAATCATAAGAACAATAAATGTCAAGATAGAATTCATTCTACAACACCCCTCATCGGTGCTGTAAGGCAATTTATGATAGCTCCGTGGATTAAACGCGTAGTAGATAGAGGAATGGACGCCAGATCAAATCCTGCCGAATACGTATTTTTTTTACCTGATGCCTGGAACACATTAATCACTATCATCACGAGAGAGACATTCCAAAATTCTTGCAAGGAGGAACAAACTTGTTTTTGTAAACGATAATGTGATTATATTAAGATTGTGTGCTGGTATCTTGTATTCCAAGCAATGTGACGAAACGAAATTTCAAAGAGATAGCTCAGCTATTAACAGTGTCTCAATTGCAATATCATTATCATATTTTTATGTAATCGTTAGAAATAATATGAAAAAGTCTGTACTCGTTGTATAATCACTAGTAATTTACATATTTAACAGTTCTAGAGATAATCAGAACTTTAACAAGTCTGTGGGTTTATTATAAAATTTTGCAATAAAGGTAATTTCTTCGTTCTTTATTAACTTAGAAAGGAATATGTCTTTTTTACACGTTTAACAAAGTTCCTAGAGACTATTACGAACTCATTAAAATTACTTTTATTTTGTGTTTGTGCCTTCTTTGTGATAAATGCTAACAGAACGCATCCCTAATTGTTTGTAACAATTGATAATTTTATTTCTTTATGGTCTTCTAAAATTTTAATGGGAAAGTTTTCGGTAGGTGGAGCCACATTTCAAAATGTATTAACTCCAAAACATAATAAAGTACGATTTGACGGTCATGTGAAAGAAATCAATATTTTTTATTATTATCTCCATTTTTAAATAAACAATGTTTTGATGATGGCTTATCTTTAGTGCGTAGACTGAGACTAAGTGGTGACTATTCAATCAGTCCCACTACAAAGAAAATAAGGAATTTTAATTATTTAGTTATATCCAATGATTATTCGCCATGCTTTCAGGTAGGTGATCCAATTCACAAATCACCTGGTCATTTAGTCTCAATATAGGAAAAACAAGGAGGTGCGAATTCCCTGATCTCAAAATGTCTGGGATAATGTCGTTCTTTTAAATCTAAATATTAAATTTATATAAATTCATAAATATGATAACGAGTTAGATAAATAAATATATTATCATGTATTGTTAAAATATCAGTTGCCCTAATATTGCATTTTCCATAAATTGTGTACTGCTTGAGAACGAATATGTTTAGAGAATATGATTTCAATTACGTTCCAATGTTACTCTCAGAGAAAAAGGAGAAATTAGAGAACAAACATTTCCTGTATCTGGTAGACACATTAAGGTTTGCAGATTACTGAGAGACCAATAACTCTCTCTCTGTAGCTGGAAATCGTTTGACACCGGGTTTTAAATCGGAGTGTATTGAGAATCGAGTTCTGCGCGATTCTTTTTCTTCTGTTCCGCGTTCTGTTTTACCTAAGTCTGAGAATTAAAAGATAAGAATGTTTAGCGGAAAATACTTCTTCTTGTATTTATTTATTGCTTATAAGATTCTGCTGAACTTTTATACTATATAATGTGTAATTAGTTTGATCCCGCTTTATTACAAATATTTATACAAATGTGTATTTATTTATATTTAGTAAGAATTTAACCTAACCTCGCTTGAAATTAAGATAGTGAACGTTTTGACATACATTTTGCATTCACTTCCAAAAACGTTTGTCACAACTCTGTCACTTTTTATGGGAAATGAAATATGAGGGAAATGTTTATCCCGTTGGTTAGTGATATCCATATTGTGACCTGATAACCGTATTAATTGAGTACTAAAGATGTAATTCTTCGGGCAGGAATCAAACCCGCATCGTTCGATTTACGACCAGTTGCTCTGACCACGAGCTTCCGGGAAAAACGCGTTTACAGTTGGGTTCTTGGCTCGTGTATTTCCCACGTGCATTTGATATTTGTCACCGCTGTCATCATTTACGTAAGTCAGCATGAGGGAAGGTTTGGACATTTAAGCAATTGATATCAAAGTTGCCAGGATTTTTACACAACGTCGTGCGCCCAGATTGTGACAAATTACTCGTTTTTTCTGATTACATAAATACTATCCATATTTTGCAATATGAATCATTTATAAAAATAAACTCACCTTGAAATGACAATCAGTAATGCAGAAAATTCTCAGTACTGTTTTTTGTATCTCAACTTTTGGAACTGCTGTAACACGTTTAGATGGATTTTGAACTATGATAATTCGTTATCTCAGCACAAAACAAAACTTGTACTTCTGTTTTTACTTTCTCGTATACGCACGAATATACGTAGTATACGTAGTATATTCGTATGTGACGTATATACGTAGTATATTCGTGCGTATACGTATACAGAAAGTTGCGTAAATACAGCGGAAAATCGATTTCGCGATTAAACTGTAATACGTTTTGGAGTCGAAAAGCGGTTTTATCCAAACCGTCCGTCCATCCGTCTGTGATCACTACCAGCGCCTAAACCACACGTACGATCCTTTCCGAACTGAAGGAACCCATGTTTTTCTGGCTGTAATGCTTGGAAATTTGAAAATCTTGAAATTTGGGGTACTTTAATATTTTGTAGTTTTCGACATTTTCAAAATTTTTCAAAAACGGCTCCTAATTTTCTGGGTAAGAATAGAGTAAAATACACTTTAGAAGGATGATATAGTTCCACTCTTCATGGTTAACTCTGAATTTTCGAAAATTTTAAAGTTTGAACATTTTGGGGGCGTCATCCTACAACTACAAAATTGAAAACAGATTTGTCTTTCAAATGAAATATGTTGTCCATAATTCGTTCTTGCATAACAATCATGTAGGCTTTCTTGAAATGATGGCATTTTTCGTGCAAAAGTGCAAGCAATATTTACAATTTTAAAGAATTGTTTGAAATGCAAACTGCAATGAAACCGTTTTTCTTTTCTTACATTAAAACGTTTCAAAACCGATTTTGCGAAATCGTACTTTTTACTGTTTCTTTCGTTGCAAGCAACATTCCTGTCTTCAGCCAGCGCAAAACTCAACAAGTATCACTCGTCAACACATCCTAATATGTAAAACATTGTATAAGTGACTGCGAGTGACGTCGTAGTTCAGGTGCTTGTTTCAAAGAACTGAAGACTCGAGTTCACGTCCTGGCCTGTTCATGCAACTTTTATTTTGACTATGTGAGATTTTAATTAATACTTTTCCTTTCAATAATTTAAGGTATGCATTTACGGTTGTCGTTTGAGAGTTTTCTAAAAACGAATGAAGTGTTAATAGTGTAACATTTGTTATATATTAAGAAAATATTACACAATACGATAAAATAAGAGTTTATTTTTATATAAATGTGAATAGATGAACAAAAAGATAATAACTGCGTAATGATAGGTGATTTTTCTTGAAGTCAATAAATGTTTCTTAGATTCTGTGCAATTACTTGCAGCAAATGAATTCTGAATGTCGGGCCGTGTCGAAACTCTGTCTGCTAGCCCAACGTTATCACGTCTAATAACTTACCTTTGGGCAGAGGCGATAAGGGTTGAGCGTCAGGCTAGAACCGAAGCAAAATTACATAGTACTGAACTGAAACATTCTAAGCAGAATTAATCTATCTTTATAGTACCGCGTAGATTTCTTTGCTTATTGTCTCTAGAGGTAATTTATTTTAATATTTTAAATTGCAGAAGTGCGGAAAGCAATGAGTTTGAAGACAAAAATTCGTAAGATTGTTAATTGAGTAAGTTCACGGAAATGCTTACGTACGTCTGTGTTGGTAGCGCAATCGCTTAGGTGCGTGGCTTCACAATAGAGGAACGCGTGTTCAAATCCCGTACGATATCAGCGGTTTTCTTACTTGACGAGCAATGAAAATAAATTCCTAATAACGATGTCGAGAATGTTCTAAACATTCCTTTTCTTTGCAAGAAGATACCATTACAAAACTGCGGAAAGAATTTGATGTACTTTCGATTACTGGTCGTTTACCAGATCATTCACTACTCCATATTTTCCTGTTCATAGGCCGTTTTTTTTTACATTGGTATTGCCTGTTCTTCCAACTCTAATACGAGCATTGCGTCCTTGTAATTAACTTTATTTATTTGTGTCTCACTGTTCTTTTGTCAAGTTTTCTAGCTGAAATTTTTTCTTTGCTTTAAAAATTAAGAAATGCTTACACTCTGGGCTAATACCAAAATATGAAGAACTACAGAGGTGCTACAGAATGGGACAGACTTTCCTGCAGCAAATGTTTATAAATTCCTTTGTGTGGACTGGTTTTAAGGTTCTACAACTCACATAAGGTTCTTTGCTGCTCTCTGCCAGCTGGACATCTATCGCCGCACAAAATACATTTTTTGACATTTTCTCAACTTTTCGGTTCAAAATAGCTCTTTTCACAGGAATCACATTGAGTTTTTGAAAAACTTCCTCTAAAGTCATTTGAAGCACTTCTACTCACAAGTTAAATAATCTATACAAATCTATTCAAATGTCATATTAACAGCGTGAGAGGTATTTCAAAAATTACATTTGTGTAATTTTTAAAAACAATAGAATAGAGCAATATTCCGGTTTATGTCATCGGATAGGCTGCATTTGGCATTACCTCAACCAAAAATAAAGAAAAATTTGGAGCTGTTTTGGAGAAAATCTTGTTTATGTAATTTAAAATTGCAAATATTGCACGCCATATTGTGCGAAATCAACTAAAACTTTTAAAAATTTACGACCTTATTAAAAGATCTAATTATAAGCAACACATTTCATTTGAAGCAAAAATTCTATCTTAATTTTGTAGTTAGAAGTAAGACGCCGCAAAATATTCAAATTTTAGCGATTTTTCAAAATTCGGAGTTAACCAGACAATTGGACTTATTCTACCTTTATAAGCGTGATGCATTATAGAGTAAAATAGTCCTTGTTAATTCTATTTCTTCATAGAAAAATTTGGAGCCGCTGTTTTTGAAAAAATTTAAATGTCCGGAAGGCTACAAATAGTCCCCAAAAATTAATAAATGTTTTTCAAAATCGCATAGCTTCAGCCTGTATGAAACGACAGGGGTTTCTTCAATTTGAAAAAATCGTATGCATGGTTTAGGCGCTAGAGTTGTCATCAGACGGACAGACAGACATTTTGCTTCCAATTAGTTTTTTGGCATCACGGATCCACAAAACTGGAATTATGGCTACACCGCGAGTTAGAGGACTTTTTCTCTTAATTTAGCAACTTTTTTGATTCAGTTTTTCGTCACCAGAGCGCGGCAATGATTTTTTCGCAGAAAATGCGCAGTTTTTTCGCGCAGCATTATATAACATTCTCTATACTACGTATATTACTCTGTATATACGTAAGTATACGAGAATGTAATATGTGAAGTGTTTGTTAACATGCGTCACGCAGATAAATTTAAGGAATAAGTTTGAAGCTGAAAATAATTCTTGGTTTTTAAAACTATGTATTTATATAATAAATATTCGATTATTAGTTGAAGTAAATATGTTTATTATGCCCATTTGCCAAGGTACAATTATTAGTAGACTTCATAATATTTTATAAAACAAAATTTTCGAAAGAAAACTAAGAGACAATATACAAGACAATGGTGAGCTGTGTTACGTATGAATCGGAAATTAGAATTAAAATGATGCAATAAACTCGGTTAAATGCTATGAAATGAATTTTGGAGCACGATGTTGTCAGTATACTGTCGATAGAATACTAAACGAAGAGATTAGACAGATAATAATGATTGAGAGACAAGTGATCGGAAAATGTAGAATCCAAATGAACTCCAATGGTATGCTACAGAATGCATGCTGGAGCAGAATACCAAAAATTATCTTTTTGGAGTGAATCCTTCGAAAGAAGAAAACGAGAAGGCCAAGGAAATCTTGTGGGCATGTCATCGATTTGACAATGAAGGCACAAGAATAGAGGAAATGCCTGACGGGAATAAAACATTGCGTGTAGATTGCGAAAACGGTCATTAACTGTAAAATACTCGCTTAAGAATTAATACACTACCTTAATCCCGGGAAGTGGGAAGATACCGGATGAAGAAGTTTTGTTATTATGTGCTGGGCATTATAAGCGGGGCAAGATCTGTTAAGATCTTGCAGAATACCAAACCAAAACCAAAGTTACGTTCTTATTTGAAAAGATTAATGAAACAAAGAAAATTTGATTATTTTCTAGAGGAGTCTCTTAGATAACAAATATCAGATATTACTTCATTTTGGCATTTATGATTTGTAAATTTTGTCCATTTATCGGCATGATCGCTTTTTCAATGGGAATAACTATTCTTCCGAATTGACAGGTCAAAGTAACATTATTTAGTAAAAAAAGATGATTGAATTATGTTATCGAAAATTGACGGGACTGAAGTGAAAAGAGAAAATCTAGCACAAATAGTAAATTCATATTTTATGTTGCACCAATGAATAATGTCAATTCCACAATTAAAATCTATTTTCGATCCACCAATAACATATGTGGCCCTTTTTAACCTGGAAATCTTTCGCTTGCGGCGATAACATAATTCACTCGGAAAGTGTTCGCGTTTATCGACGAATGACAGAATGTAATTACAATAGCCAGTAGGACTTCTGATGCAGTATTCCAAAGGCAGATTTTTTTAAACTCCAGACATTTGTTCATCATTTCTCTCATGGTATGCAAATATGTATTCTCAAGTTAATGTTGAAATATTCAGTATCACTTTCGAACTTAAGACTTAAGTAAAGGAACGCAATGGTGACCCCAGAAGATTTGGTTACGAACCCAGCGCAGATTTCCTTCTTCCCGACCTTGCATTAAAGTACGCCGAAGTGTGCGACCAAATGCCAATGAATTATAGATTTGAGGTTATTTCGTTATTATTTAGATTTTCTTTGTAAAATCGTCTCTGCGTGAGATATACTATATACGAACACAAATCATCAATCAATGGGCAGTACATTTTAAAACGTTACATTGTAATATAGAAGCAATGCGTTTCAACAATAATAAATATTATTGTAGTTATAGTTTTAAAATTCAACCTTAATTCATATTATAGTACTTTAATTAAATTACTTTATAAATATTGATAACTTAAAATGAAATTTTTCCCAAATAAAAAATTAATTGCTTATTTTGTTATAATATTTATTAACAATCTATTAAAAATTATGACATGCAAAGTAATATTACTGAAGATGCGTTAGTGAACACATATCCAATAAATTGGCAATTTTGTATGAATGTAAAATGTAAGAAAATAGAGAAAATTATTTTGCAACAATATTTTACAGAGGATCCCTATTCATTTTCTAACGATTATCGTGACAGATTTCCGAAGTTTGACAAAATTTCAAACATTATTAATAATTACAATTTTGAAATAATTTATGACAGGAGAATCTAGTGATTCTTAATGGATTAGCAAAAACAGTGTTTGCATAGGTCATGACCTAGAAGAAGTGAGTGTAACATTCCGATGACGTGTAAAAACTTTTGTGTGCATTGTCGTCTCTCGAAATAAAAATATCGTAATGTAAAATATACTTGCTATAATAATATAAATATATTAATTTCATTATGTTGATTGAAATCAGGCATAAATTATATGGGCAATATATTGATATGAGGTGTGTGTATGTGTGTATGTGTGTGTGTGTGTGTGTGTGTGTGTGTGTGTGTGTGTGTGTGTGTTCCTCCAATGTTCACGCAATAGACGAAAGCGTTGTTTACCTTGCAAACATTAAGATATTAAATGTTATATAAGAGTCATATGTCGTTTTTGATTCCGTACGCAAAATCTCAAAGACTAGGGTATCATATATGATTTTTAATATTTGCGGTAAAGAATCTATGTAAAATGCAATCACCTCTAACGTTAGATTGAAGAGGTAATTAATTGTGATCCCCAAAACAAAAGATCAATAATCATTCATTTGCTTACAGCTGCACTTACCAATCATAATGTCTGCAGTAGAAAATCCTTTCATTGTGACTACAATGAACTTTAAATACTTTGGGTTTATTTAGTATTTTATATATCAAAACTATTTTATTACAATATTAATGTCCATGACCATAGTATTTTTTTAATTGGGTCATCTGAGAAATTCATTGATGATGAAGTATTTCACAACTGAAAGCTACATCCGGAGACGTGTTTGTGAAACTGACTCTAAAACGTATTTCTTTAAGTTATTAATTTTTCTAATAAAATAACTAGGTTAGATTAATGCATACAATGCAAATTATTTGCATTTTATATTAAATATTACAATAATAAACGACGAAATGTAGACATGGAGCGTATTAGTCGTTGTCCAGTGTTATTTTTTGCAAAAACCCGTTTTATAACAGTTTTAAAATATGTTTTTACTGGGAAATTGCATGCCTTTATTTGTAATTAAATGTATATACAAAAATTTATGTAAAACTGTTGGTTGATTTAATATTTATATTCAAATATTTACTATAATATAACTCTCGCCATCAATGCTATATTTTGTAATGTTCAAGATGAATAGTCCCGCTTCCCTGAAATGAAGCTACAGCGGATTGGTCATTCGATTTCGCAGGGCGGCAGGGGTAGGAAAACTTGGTAAAGTTCGGCTCAGGACATCGCCCATTTTGTGCAAGGAGGTAATTTATAGACAAAATTATAAGCAGTGATAATTCAATTGGAACACATTTCTGAGTAAATGAAATGGCTTGAGCATACAATCTATCTCGGGCAGTCTGTAATTACTTTTTATATTTTCTTCAAAGCTGTAAGAAACTATTCGGTAAGCTGCTTCTGCTCGAGATGTTCATTGTTTTCGGAGAAAGAACGCATTTTAGACCTAGGAGATTTGGCATTTTTTTAAAAATTTTATTGTACATTGACAGTCAGTACAACGTTCAGCCGTGAGACTCTTCAGTTGATTGACCGAGCAACTTTGTACCAGAAGTGTGAAGGGGGTAACTTCTTGTCACCTCCCTGATAGTGATTTAATTAGGTTATACCTTCAACCAAGGTTATTGTGAGGAAATTTCGTTAGAGAGCGATGACAGGGTTTAGACAGGAATTACGATGGGAGAGACAGGTAAATGCAAGAAATGTTCTTACCTTATCTAATGTCGGAGAGGTATTGAAGGAAAATGTGAAATGGGAGTCTGTTTCTTAGGCGAGAGTGGGGTTGATCAGTTCCTATTTCTGAAGTGACTGCTCCTTGTACATGATTTAAATTATTGAAGAAATTATGTGCCAGTTTCTTAATAAAGGACATAATCGGTTCTATTGCAAGACCGTTGTGCAATGTCTTAATCCTGACGAACCAGGGGGCATTTACTGTTATTCTTAAGATTTTGTTTTGAAAGATTTGTAACTGTATTTAATGTGATTGGGGTGCAGCTTAAATCCATACAGGACATGCGTAAGTTAATATCGGACGAAATGGATTTGTAAATGGTTAAAGCGGAATAATTTTTTAAAGAAGAGTTGCGGTTGAGAATCGGACGTAAAATAGCTAACCTATTGGCTTCAATTACTTTGGACGAGATGTGACTGTGTCACTTTAATCGTGTGTCCATGAGACCGCCGAGATAACGAATAGATGGATTTAGAGCAAACCAAGGAATGATATAAGAGTCCAGAAACAAGGGGCGAGGAAAGACAGGATACCTTAAAGAAAATAACTTGGCTATTGATTTATTGGTGTTAATTTAGATTTTCCTTAATTTTGACAAATTTTCTGTTTTCTAGGTGACATTGAATTACTCGACATTATGTGCTTAAGTTTCGGTTTGTGTAAAAGAGTAAAGTATCATCTGAAAAGAGAGCTGTGTTAACTATATTACTGGTAGGAAGATCTACGACGAACAAATTAAATAAGAAATATAATAGGGATCCTTGTGGAACACCAGCAAGAACAGCCCGGGGTGAAGAAATGTAAGAAGAACAGAGAACGCGCAACTTGATATAATATTATAGAGATAATCCAATGCTATAGAGATGGTATTCCAATTCTCCTTAATTTGAATTTTAATTCATCATGCCACACCCGATCAAACTCCTGAGCGATGACTAGGAAAACAACAAGTAGGTGACAACCAGATTGTCATTCATTCTACTAAATCGCGCATTAAGATTTTGCGTCGTAGCCTTCAGGGATTAAGGTGGTTATGGGAAGCATGCGTGTGCAGCACTTCCTAATGAGTGACGGTTAGAAATTACGCATCTCTCGTATCTATGACACCCCAGAGCGTCTGTGGCTGCATTTAAACTTAATTACAAACCTGAAACTTGAGAAGTTCCTCACTGTCTGAACCGAATTGCGTTTGGGAGATTTCATTACCTTCGTCTGACTAATGAGTAAATGCTGAAGTATATCTACGTCTGTCTTTGATCTTCTATTTTAGACGATGGAACAGATGTTTATTTTCCATAACCTAATGTTTCGTTCGAAAACTTTTTCCTGTTATGTTTGACCTCCACTGCCTCTTAGTTTACTTCTTCATCGGGAAAACGGCGTATTACGACATAATTGTGTAATCAAAAGGAAAAGTAATCACGTGGAGAATATGTGAATGTGAGTGTACGAAGGATCATATTGGAAAGAATATATGTTACGTGTTCTTTAAAACTGTGAAATTGTGTTTGTTTGTTAAATGAATATTAGTTAGCAAAGACGAACCCACCACCGATAGGGAATTATCCATAATTTGAGGTATTCCCAGGTTTGTGTGACGGTGTAATCACACGTCACAAAACAAGTAAATAACAGATTTACTTCTGTAATTCGGCGTATTACGACATAGTTAGGTAGATACGTGACGGTTACAATAGAGTTAATAAGGATTATAATATATCGTGACCCATTGACCCAGCAAGCCGGACGATAAGATCTTTAGCAGATATAAATGTAGAGAGAGAAAATTTTGTATATCTCAATATTTAATGCGGTATCTACGGAATTACGTAATAGTCTAATAATATGATTATACACTGTGCCGAAGTTTATACACTGTTCGCTTTTTCAGGTTTTTATTTAATTGGAGTACAGAACTACTAAGGCTATTATTACTGACTGTAAGTATACGTCCAAGCATAGCAGTTACACATGAAGTAATATGTCTCTATATACCGTGTGGCCCACCTAAGATGTTCCCTTCAAGTTTCTCCTGAACCGTTGCAGATACTGAGATGCGGTTTTCATTAAAACTTCTATATGCAAGGGGCACATATGGTCATGCGTAATATTATTCTATTGCATTTTTTATTGCAGAGATATTGACCCAACTTCTATTTTTTAAATGGAACCCTATAGATTTTTTAGCTCATCATAACAAGCGTGAAGAGACGAGTTCATAAATATGCATATCGTCATATGTTACATAACAAAATTTTCGAGAAATTAAGAGTTTTAAAGACGCGCGACGACTGCTGGTTTCCGTAATCTGAACGAGAAATTCCGGGTGATATGCGGCGAGGCCATTCCCTTCCGTTGCGTCGACCCTGCGGTAAAGGTTTTCAGTCTTTTAAAGAGTAAACGTTTTGTTTCTGACAGCACACGCATTTATTAATTCGGAACATGTTCACTCTCCAATCTTCCCTTGCTTTCTCTACGGATAATAATTCAAATATTTTCACAAATCTTGTAGTATTTCATTAATTAAAAAATAGTACCTCGTGGCGTACAGATTTACTCAGAACATGGCTATGGGTGAATACATTGTCTCCAGGGGCTGAGAGGTGTAGTCTTAAAGACCAAATTGCGGGTTTTCCTGAGCTCCTTTGCACATTGCATCACTACATTTACCGCAGGGTCGACGCAATGGCCTCCCCGCATATCAACCTGAATTTCTCGTTCAGATTACGGATATAGAGACGGTATATAGAGACATTACATCATGTGTAACTGCTATGCTTGGATTGGAATCTCTGAATTGTTCGAATATTTGACCTGCAGGATGTCCAGATTGGTTTTAAGAATAACTTGTATATTAAAAGTTTATTGTCTGTAGCCAGCACAGATTTTCTTCCTAGCAACCAGTATAGTTGTTTGTATTTTATTTGTAGTTCCTTGCGTTTGTGTAGAATATGTGCTTTCCATGTGAGTTTTCTGTCTAGGTGTACGCCTAGGTATTTGACAGTGGTTTCTTGCGGTAGATCATGATGATTTAGTTGTATGGGTTCAAACAATTTATGATTTTACTTTATTTCACTACTTTATTGTGAAAATCTGCTGTTCAGTATTTGAAAAAACTGTAAACTAGAAAAGTTTTCCAAAAAATCTAAATTAGTGAAATATATTTAATAAATTAGGTGTATTTTAATTGCTTTTGTCAGAAAGAAGAAATATTAGATTAAGAGCATACTGGCGGCTAAGCGGAAGCGATCATTTGTGCCTTGATTAAAGTGCCCTTAGTGGTGTCTTGCAGTCGTGATTAATTTCATTAAGACATGTCGGGAGGGCACACACAGATTAGTGTTGGACAATGAGATTCTAACGCCGACGTGTGATGACTGATGTTGTTGATGGTATGCAATTTTTTTTATTTTTGAGAATTCTCGGAAACCAGGATAGGCTGTTTTTAGAAGCTCCCCTAAACAAAAATTTCGAGCTCTCCCATTCCGCGAATATAAAACGAAGCATTCCAATGCCTCAACAATAGAGTTAGCGAAGAATATTCTCCTATCGCTTGACTATTTTGCTTGAAGGAGAAGGGAAGCAGTGAGTAACTTGGATCTAGTTTGTAAGAACCATGAACCTCTGGAACAGTGAGTAGTGATTTCAAAGTAATATTATAAATAAAATTTTTGATATACTAGTAGTGTACCCAGTTGATAAAGGTATTATATTGAGAGGATTTTTAAATGACTTCTTGGAGCTATTAGATTTGTACCGTGTTGAAGTTTCTCTTATGTATTTTGGTTATTTCCGGAATTTAGGAAACTTTGTTGGTGAGATTGTAGATAGTGTGATTAACGTCGCAAAAACACTAACTCGTGAAATCACACTCATCTTATGTTGAGTAAAAAAAATGAAATACGATTATTTACCCTTAAATTTTTTTATAAATAAATTAATATCAAACTACATCTATCAATAGGGAATCGGATTAATATAAGTTAAAAGATCGATTATTAAAAAGAGGGAAATTTAAAACATAAATTATTATAGTGAAAAACAATACCACATGCTCAGAGATTTATTAGCATTATTAACACATACATGTTTGAAAATAAAATAGGTCAACATATTTAATTTTATTAAAGCATCCATTGACCATTATTTCATTCTTAAACAATAAATATTATGTATGTTTTGTGCACTAACCTAGTGTAAAATTCATGCTCTACCATTATTTTATAACGTACAAGTAACGCATATGGCATTATGTAACGTGGTTTGTAAACGCAACATTTCGTTTTATGTAATAAGTATTTTTGGACTCGCAAATACTACACTAATTACGTCCAAACTTCCTGTAAAATTCTTTCCAGAAAAGGACTCGCTCTTTGTATAGGTCTTTCCCAGAATAAAGATCTGCTCCAATGTAAAGGTAATTACGTTGATGCTTTGTGTAGGGTTTCCAATCCACTCTCTGCAGGAGAGGATCAGCACTCGGGGTCGGATCACTGCAACAAATTAGTTTGTCTCATATCGGTTACCAAATTTCCTTTCAGGAAAATTAGTTTAATATTTTTAGTAGTATTTATACGCAGATCTTAAATAGAGGGTTTGAATCTGAAAGAAATATTTTTCGTCTGAGAAGCAATCAAGGACGTGTCCGTGAAACTTTGTCCTACAATGTGAATTAGATAAATACTAAATTAATAAGGAAATGAACTGAAGTAAACGAATTAAAAAGAGAAATGAATATTTTCAATAACTAACGTGAAATTTTTTTAAAAAAATTACAGAAGTAGTCAAATCAGTAAGTCAATTTTATGTATTTGAATACTACATTTGAATAGATATATTAATTTAATTTGCTGTACTCACTGGCTTGTATGGTTAAGACAAAATAAATATTTGTTCCTTACCTAGCCTCTGCTGAAAGAGACAATGAAATCGTGCGAGTTTTGGAGTGTTCAATGCTTTTCTCGGATCCGATATGCCGGACGGTCTTTTAGTGTATGTCTATCTCTGTACATCGTATGCTAAAGAATATTCTTAAAAATTGCATTTTACCCGTATTTGACGTAGTTTGTCCATAGTCGCACCATTCGGCGTCGCGCCAGTGCCGCTGTAGAGTTTTCTAGTACTTCAGGAAGCCCCTCAATGCGGAAGAGGTAATTATTATCTTCAGCGTGGCCAGCACCTTAAACACAATAGAGAATTACAGCCCTAAGATGCTCTGGCTTTTTTAATTTGTTGCTTTGCGTCAGTATGACGCAACGCGTCTCCAAACCCCTAGGAGGGCGTTGGGCGCTTGCTTTTCAGGAGTAATCCTCCGCTATATTGGTCTTTTGTCCTGTCTCGTAGCAGTCACTCTTCAAGAGGACCGCCTTGTAGCATCTGCGCGTACGCGCCTTTCTTACGAGGTCATGCGTCACTACCCAACGGCCAGAATTGGGAAGGAATTAGGGAAGCGGTAGGGTGTGGGACACCTCATGGGGTTGGGCAAGCCCCTGAAGGAGCTAAACGTGTTTTGACGGAACAAATTTCACGTGAGATTGCCCGGGAATCGAACTCGGACCTCCTTGGTGAAGAACGAGGCTTCGCTCTGAGCCACGAGCGAGCGAGGGTTGCGAACCGTCCTTCCATTTGGGACCTCCATTCAGCCATTTACGATTTGATGAAAAATAATAAAGCTTTACTCCAAGCTGCCTAAAGTGAAAAGAGTACAAATTTATAAAGAAGAAAAAATTATGTATTGTAAAATAAGATTTTATTGTGTATTGTAAAATATATATGTTATAAATTATATTATTTATATAGATGTATGAGATGTAGATATGCGTAATTTAATAAATTAAATATTTATAAAAATGTTGATGAGTTGTCCTGCCTTTATCGTGAATTGGCAACCTTACTCTGGGGTGTATGTACGCCACTCGCCAACATTTGATTAGCGTGAGAGATTCTTAGGTTTGATATATACAAAATAGAGAAATGGAGGGGTGCCCGGAAAGGGAATGTAACCAATAAAATTCAACCGATGACCTGAACACTCTGCCATCTTGTCTGATGCTATTTCCTTTTTCCACGGAATAGGATATACAACTATTAATAACTAGAGAACGTACGCGTAGGCTTCCGCGGCTCGAGTCGAGGACTTCTTTTCTGTCCGGGTGACGCCGCGTAGTGGGCTGTGGGCCTCTCAGCCCACTACGCGGCGTCACCCGGAGAGAGAAGAAGTCAACTAGAGAACGTATTGGTTAATAGAGTCCGCCACGATGTAGAGCATGCATATTACACTTTTAAGATTAAATCCCTATTTCGCCAGGTTTGTTGGCTACATCCTTATTCCGGGCACCTCTTCAATTGTAGAGGAGTAAATCCACTGAAAAGAAAATTAGTCTTAAACATGATAGTGATTTTGAGAACAAATGCTTAGACTGCGATATTTATTATGCCTGTTTTGCTGATTGATTATAGATTGAATATGTGTGATAAATAGGAATAATAACGGTGATTCTATACACTCACTCTTGTTATGTAAAATGTGATTATGATTCATTCTCTTAAAGTTTATTTTTCAAACAATTCGCGATGACACGTGTAATCAACTTTTTTGCTTCGATTACATCGAAGGAAATGACTTACGTTGACCAAAGATCGGTTCTTGGAGTTGATTCATGAGGACATCTGTGAATTCGTACTGTCTCCTTCGATCTATCCATTTATGTATCTTCTCTGCGCAAGATGTTTCAGAATTACCTAATTTCTTTAACCACCCATTTTTCTGTAGTTTTACTGAATTTATCTAAGTCAGTTGTGATGCCGATCTGGCTAGCCGAGGGGTAGCCAGATCTGGGTAGCCGAGATCGCACGGCGGTCTCGGACTGAAGGATCGTGAGTTCGAATCCCGTCTCGGGCATGGTTGGGTATGTTCGTGTGTGTGTTTTGTATGTGTTTTATGCTTGTGTATCCCCTGTGCTTGGCGTCAGGAAGGGCATCCGCCAGTACAAACATCACCAAATCAAGATTCCAGCATCAATTTTCAAGCTGAAATTTGATGATAGTGCACAGTATTATTCGTGTTTCTCGCTTTTGTTTCGAAAGTTTGTTTCTCGCTTTCAATTTATCTCCCTGAATATTATATTTAATATAAATTTTGGATATATTTAATAATTTAATGCGTTTTATATTAAGTTACAGTCTTGTGTTGGAGTGCTTACTAAACTATCCTTACGCACTAAACTTAAAATCCTTACTTAATTCTAGACTTGTATCTACTACATAATTTTATATTACATTTGTTCATTGGTTAATAAATGAAAGTAAAAAAACAATAATAATAAAAAGATAGAATTAAAGGAAATAAATATAAAAATAAATAAAATAGAAATACTATTAAATAATAAAATATTAATAAGTAAATAAATTTAAAAAACATTAGTATTCATTGGAATAAACTTTTAGGTGTATTCCAATACATTTTAATGCAATGTTTCACTAAGTTGCCTTCAAGACAAGCTTTCTAATGCTTGAGTCTTCTTTCCGTTGTCTGGGAATTATGTAATATTTTATTTTATTTTTTAATTTGTTGCGTCTGCACCGACCCTTAAGGGGCATTGAGCGGTTTTGCGCTGGGGAGTAATCCTCCATTAACTATTTTAGTTTGCCATGTCAAGTCACGTCTCAGTCAGTCGCAGAGGACCGCCAAGTAGCACCTCCGCGTACGCGTCTCCTGCGTCACTACCCAGCGACCGGAATTGGGAGGGAATAAGGATATTGGTAGGGTTTAGAACATTTCACAGAGGTTTGAACTAGCCCTTGTGAAGCAGCGAAACTCGTCTTGTTGGAACAAATTCAACGTGAGACAACCTGACCTCAGTGGTGAAAGGCTAGCGACTTACAAAGTTGACACTCAATAACATCCGAAGATCAGCAGGGTGGTTCCTAAGCTGGGTAACAAACGATAGTTTAAAGGTCCTCCCATCCCATTCCTTCAACTGAGGCTCTTAACGCAGCCATTAACAGCATTGCTTAAATTGGATTTCCATGAGTAATACCCTCTGTGAGTCTCCATCGAGTGAGCTGGGATGGGGTCAGGAACTTCTTGAGCAAGTGTGATTACGTAGACTTCCGCGGCCGGAGTATGTCTTTTGGCTGTCCGGGACAAGCCGCGTCGATTTGCTTGTAGCTGACGTTTTGGTCAACATATTGTGGCCTTCCTCAGAGCGTACTGCTGTCAAATGGCTCGCGTGACCGCCTTATAAGGAAGACAAGGAGGTGACCAGGATTGGACAAGGTATAATTTTCCCGCTACAGCTCGGTGCTTCCTCCGCCAACCCCATACCATCTGCCGGCTTCCTATTGGCCGATACCATAGTCTACACTCCACATAGAAAGCGGTATGTTTGTAGAAACGTTTGTCACTTTCCAAAGCCAATGCAATTAATATCAGAAGCTGTAAAAGTCGCTAAATTTCTTATTGTAAGATAAAATTTCATTAAAAAAATTAGGTGTAGTTTTGCCATTCATATGCAAACAACACATACAACACATACAAACTACTTTTAAAATTAATTGAACTCAAAAGTGAGTCGATTCCACTTTTTCAACAAAAAGTTATTCTTTATAAAAATTTTCCTTGGGTTTGTTTGTCACGTTTGTTCAAAAGTAATTTACTTTGCGAATAATTTTTTTCTCTTTCAGGAGAGAAAAACTAAACCGAATAAAAGGCCCAATTGGTTACAGTTTCTCTCCTGAAAAACACTGAAAACTATTGTTCGAGATAAAAATGAAGAAGTAATAGGAGTACGTCATAAATTACATATTGTATTTTATTATTACTTTCTAGCTATTGTTTAAGCATTATAGAGAAACCATTGTAGTCCTGCAGGGCAAAACGGCGAATTTTCGACAGAAAAACTCTGATTCCCGAACCCCGGTAACGAAAAAGTCTGTACATCCAGTTACAGTACAATTTAGAAACAAAAATCCTCTAACACGTGTTGTAGCCAGAATTCATATTTTGTGGTTCCTTGATACCGAAAAATCGATTGATGGCAAAATGTCTGTACGTCCGCCCCCGTGTGAACATTGCTAGCAGTTCAGCCGAGTTTCTCCACAATTGATGTTACTTCACGTTTAACTGCCAATTTCCTTGAAATGCTTCCTAATATATGCGATGTATCTGTAGATATATAGTAGCGATTTCTATAGCATACCTGGGATATCTGTACGTTAAGTTGGATCTTCAAGTATTCAGTTCATCACTACATCAAAGATATACTGGTGCAAAATTTGCTTGCTTAATTTTGCCATAATTAAAGAAAAATATACCGATTTTCCAATTGAATGTCGGTAAGCATCTGCAACATAAATGATAAATATCTTGAATAAATATTTGCTGCCAGGAGTAGCAATAACAATAGAAAAACATTTTTTACCCATAGTGGCAGACTACTATTAGTTATTTGAGATACATGGAAGTAACCGTGCTTTTTGATCTACTTATTATTGAATAAATTGCGAAAAATAATTGAAGTGGAAAATCATTTATGACATATTTTATCATATGACATCGACAAAAGATACTGCATTTTTTTATATTCAAATTTATTGTATTAATTTATTTCAATATTTCATCATTAGTGCAATAAAAATAGTTTGCTTAATAAACAACAATTTGTACCGAACCTGTGAACTATGCTGTCAAAAATTAAGCATATATTTAACTGTCTTCTTGTTTCGAAAAAAAAAGTTTGGAAATTTTTGTATAGATTATCACTAAGCAACAAATATTGAGTTTTGAGATTTCATAATAATATGAAAAGAATTTGAACCTTGTGTACGTAAAACTTTCACACAATAAATGGCAACTTTACAGTTCAGTGCAAAAATAAATTTCATACAATTATGGATATCATAATGAAAGTTGAATGACAATTTCTTAAGTAAATGATTTATTTCTTACGGCATTACTCGAGATTTGATAAAATAATGTATGGAGTAGCACAATAGAAATAAATTTTAAAATATTAGTAGTTGAAATCTAGAAGAGCACGTGATATTGATAAAGATAATTAAAGACATTCTGCCACTCAACTCATTGGTTGTATTTTTTAATGTAAATGATTGAAATTCCTTAAATATATAATTGATAAAGGAGTAATACATTTGAAGCATACAACTCGAAAGCTATATTAGTGAATTCCAAATAAACGAATGTGGACAAAAATAACAAACACCCGAAGGAATGATCAAGTATAGGAAATAAAATATTTTCTTATACGTCCAGAATGACTAGATAAGTTTTTTTAATTTAGGTAGTTTAAAATCAGTACTATTTTGCGATGTTGCACCTTCTTTTTGTAGAATACGAAATTACGAATATCCCCTTTCTTTTTCAAAGCGAGGCAATATCGATGCTTAAACCCTTCCGACTTGCTCGTTCACATATGAATCGAGATAGAGCTCATGCACATATCTAAAGGGGAAGGGTCTTCACGTTTTCTTCAATTTGCTTGGTACACAGAATTTTCCATTGTTCAAGTATAAGTTACTTTTTATCTTTATAAGTAATAAATAAATATTGACAAAAACATATAGATACTCTGTCAAGAAAAATCAAAAACAGATTAGAATCCATAGAATATCTGGAAGAGGAAGGGGAAGGGTTTTCTGAAATAGGAAGAGTTTTTTTGCAGTACTTCCTTGACGCAATTACAATAAGAAGTGCAATAATAGTAGTTTATGCAATTAGTTTATAATGTTAAGCTTTATTGCAGTAGTACATGTTTTGAAAACGAGCGACGTTAGGATCGAGTTTTCAAATTTGTACGAATGCAATAAAGCAACATTATAAACAAGTTGCATACGCTATTTTTTGTATAACAGCATTATAAATTTACAAGAGAATCAAACTTAAATTCGCGAAACAACTTTCTTCTGACGTCTGGGGTGCTTGACATTCAACGCCCTCTGGAAATCAAATTCAAGATGGCATTTTTGACATCCGTGCGACTGCTTGGTACTGCTTGGTGGTTTCTTCGGAGACAGGGCGGCCTGCGCCGTGGTTGGCGCTCTTCCGCCGGGGTGCATGGGGTGGGGCTCTGGGATCCAGTCAGAGCCCTGCCGCGTACGCTAGCGTACGTGGCCTCGGAAAAGCTCTGTTTTGAGAAACTTCTTGAATTTGATGTGATACGCGGCGGATTTGCTCAGAGCGGTGCAAGATAGAATTGAAAAGGGAGACAAGTAGATAGATGTGGAGTTAAGGTGTTAGTTTTTAGTGGTGGTTGCATTTATATAGGTGCGGCTGTTGCGCGTTTGCGGTAAAGATTGGCATTTGGGGAGTTGTTGATTAAGCAAATTGGTTTCGCTTATGGTGGCTGGAGGTAACGGGCGTCGGTTGGGAAGTGTTTGCGCCCAGCTGCAGGCATTTTATTGTAGTATTGGACATATGTTTGGAAGTGTTGGGATAAGATCGGATTGGAAAAAATAGATTCGATTTGGTTTTGGCTGTTTCAAAATAAATTCTTGGATGGGGGGGATATTTAATTTTTTTAGGTAATAACTGAAGGGTTGGCCTGGTTCGGGACGGCAAGCAACTCTAACAAATCTGTTCTCTGATCGAATGAGATTGCGTATGTTATCAGCGGATGCTGTAGCCCAGGTTACGCACGCGTAAGTGCCCGCGCTTCTAATACATGCTTTATAGAGCAATGCTTTCGTTTTATGTGTGATGCTTTTTGCTCGTAAAATGGGTGACAGCCGGGCGATGCGGGAGTCATCTTCTTTGCCGCTTCCTTACATTGAGCTTGCCACAAAGTTTATTGTCAAATTGAATTCTAAATATTTGATATGGTTATTCCAGAGGCGACACCATTGATGGCTATGGAGTGGTAGTGGTTCCCCTACGCCAGCTAAACAAAATTGCTTGGCATTTGTTGGCATTTATCGTTATTCCGTTTAAACGGCACCAGTGGACGAGGTTGTCTGAGGCATCTTGCAGTCTGCGGACGGCGCTTTTAGTTTTGCAAATTTAGTTGCAAGGGCCGTCGTCGGCAAAGATATTCGGTGACGTGAGGTGTTTGTGGAATGTCGGATGTATAATGAGAAAGTAGGGGAAAGAGCACGGCTCCTTGTGGGACGCCGGCTAGGATAGATTTAGCGGATGATTTGTGGGATTGAAATTTAACATAGAATGTTCTTTTAAGGTAGCTGAATAGAAGATGGCATAGATAATTTGAAGGAATTTGCGGCATTTTGAAGGAGAATCGGTGGTTGACTTTATCAAAGACATAGGAAAAGTCGAAGAATATAGCAGGAATGGCAGCGAAGAAGAAAAGGGGAAGGATTTCATAGCAAGGCGGAAGGTTTGCATTGCCGACGAGTGACCTTCACGAAAACCAAATTGAGTGGCTCTGATGGCTTGTTCTGCGTCTAATTGAAGTGATGAAGGGAAGAGAAGGCGTTCGAAGACTTTAGAAATTTGCGATAATAGACTAATAGGCCGGTAGTTTTCCGGATCGGTTGGACTTTTATTCGGCTTTTGATTAGATGATTTCCGCTTGTTTCCAGTTGGTTGGAAAATATCCGATTGTTATTATTGCGTTCATAATCTGAACAAGAGCAGGACGGCACTCTTAGGAAGGTTCTTTAGCATTTTACCGCTTATTCGATCAGGCCACACGCTTTCCGGTCGTATAGTTCTTTAATTTTTTTCTCTGAGCTGCTCTTCGCTAATTTGGAGTCTCGTTTCTTCTAGTGGGATCTGTCAGCATTGTCGTTTTCGAAAAGACATTCTTCATATGTATTTGGAGGACGTCCGGTACGGGGATATATTGGTTTTGAAGAATCGGTAAGAATTTATTGCGGTTGGCCTAAATCTTTTTCCAGGGTTGAAGCAAATATATCCGTTTTCCGCAGTGGGTCACGTGGTGGTGCTGCCATCTTTTAGTGCTGAAATGGGTGTTGATGGGTTGATTAACGTTTTTGGAGTTTCCATATATCACTCTGTCTTTAACATCAGCGGATGATGAAATTTTCCCACTGGGTCTCTTTGTGCGCTTGTAACAGTTTCGAGACTTTCTTCGTGTGATTTGAAAGGTAGATTTGTCGACCGGGTCCCGTGTAGCGTAGTAGCGCCTTTGTGCCCTGTCTGCGCTCTTTGATTAGACAGATAATGCTCGCCGGGAGTAGCGTCGCGTTGATGATCTAATTTGGTTTTGGATGTGTTTATGAAAAAGGCGTGACGGAGTTTTCTTCAAGTTTTTGGACCGCTTCGTCAATTTCTTCGGGCGTTTCGGCGCGCGAGCGGAAGCGTGAACTTTATGGGCCACACGGTCGCGATATTTCCTCCAGTCGGTGTTAATTTTGAATTTAGATTTTAAAGATAGGGTAAGCTCCGAGAAAGATTGCTGATAGAATTGGAAGGTGGTCAGATTGAGTTCGTTTAGTGGACGTGGGTAGTAGGTTGGAGGTTGAAGAATGGATAACAAGATCAAGAATATCGTGTGGGAGGTGATTAATAAGATGGGTGGGGCCGCTGGGTGGGTGGAGAATTAGCGATGGGTGGGAATCGATAAAGATTCTTAGGTGTTCCGGTTGATTATTTGTCCTGCAGCCCCATTCTATCCTCTTAGCGTTTAAGTCGCCACCGATTACAGCTGTGGTGCCTGCAGAATTGATTAGGTCTAGATCGGGTGATAAAAGTGGCTGCGCTGGGCTGTTATACACCGAGATGAGTTAATCGACCGGTGGCCGTTCCTATTTCTATAATAGTTGCTTAAGACTTGTTAATTGCGGTGTGGCGATTCTTGTGTGCGTAAAGATTTCCAAGAGCTATTGCCGTCCGCCTCCGTGCCTATTAGTTCTATCATCGCGGTAGATGGTAGCCGTAATTGAAAATTTTGGAAGGGGTGAGGTGGGTTTCTGAATGAGGAGGATTGCACTGAATAGTCATCGCAGAATTTTTCTATTAAAGATTTAGTTTTCCTGAGCGTGCCGTTCGCGTTCCAAGATGCGATGTTGTACAGGCGGTTGGTTATTTGCGCCATTTAAAAGAATTGGGTAACTGCTTCAAAAGCACGAAGTGCTTTGGTCATTGATCGCCTTCGCCTTTGAAAATTTCAAGTGCTGTTTTAGCAGCAGATATTATTTTGCTAAGTTGAATTCCTAAGCAAGTTGAAAGTTCTTAGTTCTGAGAAGGTGCCCGTGGTTTGCTGCGTCCCTGTTTGTTGAGCGGTTGGGGCGGCCTGCGATTGGTTCTGTCCCCACCACGCAGGAGGGCTAGCGCTAGGAGCGCGAGCAATGGAAGCCGGTACGCGTCTGCGCGTTGTCAGGGGGGGGCGCATTGCCGGAACGCTGGTCGCGGCGGCGCGTAGCCATCGAGTTGCGCTGGCGAACTCGGAGAGCTTCTGATGGAAGCTACCTCCTTATAATTCGCCGGTGCGCTCCTGCACAAATCGCACACTTCGGTTGGGTGTTAAGTCTGTCCGTGACGGGGCAGAGCGATGAGTTGTGCATGCCCGCACAGCCCATGCATCGCGCTTGTCGGCGGCATCCGTTTTTGTATGACCCCATGCGCAGCAGTTTAGCATAGAGGAATCCTGTTATTATCTTTTGGCTCCCCGAGGTTGATTTTGATGAAGTTAAGGTGTTTATCTTTTTCACTTCTGTCAGCTGTGCATGATTGAATTCAATGAATAGAGTCCGATTCCTGCGAATGAGTTGGGACCTAGCTTCTTTTGATCTCACCAATGTGGTGACAACAATGCCATGTGTGTTGGAATGCCGATTTCAGTTCATCACAGGACATGTTGGCTTCAAGTCCGTGGATAATAAGACGTTTACGCCTTTCGGCCGTAGCACGATGAAAATAATAAAGTTCTGTACCATGTTTAGCTTCCTTGAGGAGGCGATCGATGTTTCATGATCCTCCACACTGCCAGGGCGGAGGATCAATGATTGGCATTGATCTGAGCGTAAGTGCTTTTTGCAGCATGCGCGTAGGTGGTTGGTGAGACCTATAGGTCGCTCAGTGGCCTTTCAATAAAAAGCTCCCAATTGAGGAGATTTGTGGGGCCCTGGCGCGTTTGGCGCGGTTTGGTTTTATTAATCTGTGAGGTATTTGAGTTACTAGTATTGTTTTTACAGATTGGCAACGTTTTCTTGGCTGCTGGATCTACAGGAGAGCTTCAAATCTGTTTACAGCGCGATGTTTTCACTGCCGCCGGCTGTTTAGAGGCACGAAAGAATTTTTGGGTACCTAAATGGTTCCCCCATTAGGTACTGGTCAGTAACCTGGCTTGGGCATTCTTTGCATTAGAGGTTAACTCGTCATCGGAATCAGATGCCATTTGGTCTGCCCCGTTCTATAATGGTGACGTTAGCTATTATATGATCGGCTTATTGCCTAGCAACCGCGTTTTCGGCCATTTGGACAGAGATTCGGGGGGATTTGATGCACAAGAGGGGATGGAATTCCTAGCTTGCACCGCAGAGCGCATCCGCCGGCGTATCTCACCAATGATGGGCGATTCAGCTGCTGGTGTGTCTCCGCAAGAGGCGATGATATCTTCCTGGATGATGGGGTGATCGAAGAGGTGCGGCTCTCGCCGTACCACTGGTCTAGCTGGGTCGGCAGCAAGGCGCCTGCGGGTCACACATCCGCGTGGGCGGCCGACGGCAACGAGAGCTGCCGTCGGGTCGCAGCTGTGAGGGGTCTTCTTCTCGTGCAGTTTCGGGTTGAGAACCCGTCGATTCTCAGCACCGCCAAGCCAGTGAGCACAGGTGTTTTTGCTCTTGTTCCTTTTCGATAAGTGCGCTGGCAGGCGGGAGAGTCACTCTGGAGCGGTAAATGCGGCTACGGGAAGTCACGCTACTGTGAAGCAGAGAGAGCTACCGATGTGTCGGACTCGCCGACGATCGACCGAATATATCCGTGCGAGAAAACGGTGTTCCGTCTTCTTCTACCTCCCCACGATTCTCTCGCTACTATTGGCTGAATGTGTGATGACGTCATGTCGCGTTTAATAATGGTGATGACGTCATGTAGTATGCGATAAATACTGGATTATGCACGATTCGGGGTATCGAAAGGGTCGTTTATAATGATGGTATACAAAAAAAATGATGCTATCTCGCCGTAGCTACTAACAACAATAACTATCGTCCCCTAAAGAGTTAAAATATGAATAATGAATATATTAATATATCATAATAAAAATATATTTAGAGGACAAAAATTAAAGATTATTGGTAAACCAAAATAAATTATTGTTCATTTTCGTCAATATATTATTGTTTGTGTAGTTATGTCCTATTTTAAACGCAGATTTTAAACAATGTCAATATAATTAAAAATATTGTGTGTACTCTGGAGGACGATTTCTTTTGCAATCCAGAAATGTAACCTGATTGAAACTGGTGTACTCTTAAAGTAATACTTTATCTGCAAAATAAAAATCCTATTTTTGTTTTGAAAAGAGATACATTCTGACTTCCTTTATGTAAGCATCTTAGTCCTCGCTAGTGTTTTAGCTTTGACGCCTTTCTCTGCCGCTTCACATACGTCCATGAATCCGTATAGGGTGTCGTTGGTGAGTGGCTGTCCATCCATATAGAATTGGCGGAGAGCTCGCAGGCTTCCTCGTTATTGTCTCCATCGTCCGGAAGGGAAACCGAAGATTTTCGTGTCCCATGACGCACCCAAAAATTCTGGCTACAGTTTCATTTAGAAAGGTACAACTGAAACAGTGAAGAGAATATTTCACTGAGAAACAATCAACCACTAAAAAAATTTTTGGAATATTTTGAATTGGACCCCCAACGTAATCTGAATTGTATCAGAAACATATTTTTATTTAGAATCTGTGCAATTAAAATATTTACTGAGAACTTGTTAGGAAATTTGATTTGCACAATTATTTAATACATACCTTGAAAGTCCAAAAGACTCTTGAGGTAAATCCTGTGAGAAAAGGCCCCGGATTATGAAATCTGTTTCACCATTTCTATCGCAGGCGCAGGTAGAAACGTTTACCCCGGCACAGGGAGATCGTTTGTAGGCACAAAGGTGAACGGCCAAGCGGTTTCGATCCTGCAATGAATAATTTATGGCCATGAGAAACCTTTTATGATTACCAATAATAAAATCGTAAAAATGCTACACCTGGAACATTTTTTCACCTGACACTCTAAACATGAAGTTTAAAAATCAATTTTTTTTTAAAAAAGTCCTTATTTCAGTATTTCGATGTTTCTTCCAAAATGCCTCATGTGTTATAGCAACATTAGATTTTCACGTTAATGTTTACAGTATGTAAAATTTAGTCAAATCATCTGGCATCATTTTTTATAATTGCAAAAAAAAATATGGCGTTGAAATCAGTGAAAAAAATCAGTTGAAAATCATTCAACACAATCAAAAATTTAAATACTATATAGTTATTATATTTCATTAAAACCAAACCAGTTTCTGCAAAATATGTAATTTAAATTTTTAATACAAACTAAATCCGTGATTTAGACAATTTAATTCTAAGAGTCTTTAAAGTTTGAGTTTTTAGTATTTTAACCAGAAAGAAATAATATTGCAAACATACTATTCTAAAGTTGTGAAAACCTCAAGCACAGAAATACGGAAAACAAGCCTTATTAATTTCTTTCAGAATTCTTTGAAGATGAAATATGAGGGTGAAGTATTGTGTGATAAGTAACGAAAACTCGCTTGGAAGGATTAGCCTGAAAAGAAGGGAATATATTGTGATAATATTGTTGTTTATATCTGATTAGACTTTTAATAACTTCACAATTCTTCACTGTTACGTTGTCCCCCGTTGGATACCAGACGGCTCAAGAAGTGACTGAATCAACAGCTTGACATTACACAAACAATTCAGGATTGTCGATTTGGGGGACGATATATATATTGACAGTAGATGAAAATAAAATGAGCTGTTACAGGTGGTTCATGAATTTGCTTAAATCGTCTTGGAGGGCCCGGAACTTAAAACAAGCAGGAGGTAGAGGAGGCCCTTTTCCCTTAGATTCCTAATACATTACGAAATTCGATATATTGCTATTTTTTGCGTACTGGGATTGGATTGGGTTTTTACGTGTCCTTTTGCAGTACAAACTTCACGTTATCATGATCAAGTAACATTCATTCCCTCATGAGCGTTGGAATGTAACATCGCCTACAACAGAGTTTCAGTCCCAGTGATGGGGAAGTGTTAATGTTAAAACATTCAGGTCGCTGCCTGTTTTATCTGGTCGCTTTAATTTACAGCGCCCGGCAAATAACGCGCGCGATCAACATTATATATTTGCTTATATCACGCAATTTTTTCCTTTCGTTGACTATTAGGAAGTTTCAATAAAAAGTACAATACAATAAAGTACCTAAATACACCCTTAGATTTTGTTTCATGCCATTTAATTGGTAATAAATTGCTTTGGAATACTCAATACTTGAAATGTGCAGTCACGCCTAAAAGCTGTTCAAAATTACTATACTGAAGCCAATTAGTATAAATAAAAATTACTGTTTTCTACATTATTACAATCGACTACATACGTAATGTTACGTATAACATTCTAATATTAACATAATTTATAAAAAATTTAATTAAAATATACATAAATTTTTAAAACTCAATTTTATGTATTATTTATATTATAAATTATTTTTTAAAACCCTAAATGTAAAATAAGTTTGAAATTTTATAAACGTACAAAGTTATTCTTTGAAATTTAATAAACCTACTTATGTGATTATTGATTTTAATGTATGACGCTTTAAATATACCCCAAAACCTTATAAAATAATGTGCTAATCATAGAGAGAAAGTGATGTTGCTAACTTGATAAATATTAATATTTTTACTGAATTAATGTACTGGTACAACACACATACAACTGTGGGGGGCTGGGCCAATGCCGCAAAAAGATGAGATTCGGGGGACACCCGCGAGACAGGCCACGGTCTGGTTGGGGCCCTCTCTGGAAAGTTCACTGCGTCGGCCAAGGCTGCGAAGTTTTCAGGGGCTGTTTGGATCGCCCAGCGGTCGAGAGCATTTCCGCTTTGCGCAATGGCCCGTCGAAATAAACCTAAAACGACAGAATTTGATTGATTATTTAGTGTTTTTGTCCTGACAATTATTGCTGGTCCCGTAAGTGTAGGCATGAGTTGAGATGTGATGTTCCCGCGCTGAAACTGGAATCTGGCGTCGATCTTCACGTTGGCTTACGGGGATCTCTCCACCGCCCCAGCCGCCAACAGGTCTAAGCTACGTCTAGTCTTTCGGAATATGTCGTAGTGTAGTGTACTAATGTGTGTGCGCGTGTGTAAGGAAAGAGGGGGATAAAGGATGAGGAACAAAATACCGCGTTCTGTTCTTAGCCTAGGGTATTGCTCCGGCATTGTCTGGTATTCGAAACTACCGATCAGCCGGCCACGCGATTTCTTCTCCAGACTGGCTGAAATCAATCCAGCTGTGTACGTAACTAGTGTCGAACATCCTCCATCCTAGGACCTCCCGATCAGCGACGCTTCAGAGAGGACTTAAACTGCAAGCTTCTTTTATATCGCTATTACTGAAATTGCATTTTTCAATTATATCTGTTACTGTTTTGATGTTTTTAAGTTGTATTTATCAAACTAAGAATGTCAATGACAAAACATGATATTGAGTTTTGTTTTTTAGGAAGTTCGTGTACTTACCTTCCACGCAATACGAAGGTAATAAAAAGTACAAAATGTTAGCACTGCTAACTTGTATGCATGACAATCAGAACCTATGTTAATTTCATTGACGGGAAAGGATTATGTTGAGTTTCTGATATCCCTCTCAAGTATTTCAATACATCTTTTTCTGGATTCTGCCAATCTCGTAACAAGTTTTAAGAGATCAATCGCCACCCGGTGTTGAAGTGCTGTCAATCACAGTGGTACTCCTCTCATTTGAACATAATGCTTTTTTAGTTTTCATTAATTTATAAATATTTTATTTGCGGGATAGACGTTCAACATGTAAATAAGCGGGCGTTTTGCTTTGTGTAATCATTTCTGATAAGTTTCATGCGCACAGAAATTTGAGATTGCTTTTGATAATGGGATTGAGTTGGGTTACACTACTAGACATTCAACAAGTTAAATAAGCGGGCGTTTTCTTTGTGTAATCATTTCTGATATAAACGGAATTAGGCCTACAATACTAACATGTACAATTTAATTAAAAATTAATACATTTTACGACAACTTTGGAACCCGTTCTCTACACGTGGTTTATACAAAGTATTTAAACCAGTTGCAGTAAAAAAGAAAAGCTTAAAAAATCCATTTGATTGTTGGTTTTGCAAAAATAGAATGCTGTAAAATACAGATTTCTCAGGCAGGCGCACATATAATTAAATATTAAACAAAATATTTCCTGTGCTTAATTTCTGGGAAGCTCAAACTGCTGCCTACGGGAAGTTTTTTTTAGGAAGAAGAAAAAATTTAAAATTTATTTTCAGTAGGATTAATTTATTACACTTGGCCGCCGACGTTCAATATTTTCAGTACTGAAAAGAAGAGGAGAATTTCTTTCCTCTATTTAAAGATAATAATAGTAATAATAATAATAATAATAATAATAATAATAATAATAATAATAATAATAATAATAATTTTTGGAGTAAGCAACTTTCCGATCCAGTGGAATGTGATGTGAGAGCGAGCTGGATTGGAGAAAAGAAGAAACGCTGTGAACATCTAACCGAGATGCATTACCAAGAATTTACAACTGAAGAAGTCAGTGAAGTAATCAAGAACTTATTGAACTGGAAAGCTCCAGGACCAGATAAAATTCATAATTTTTGGTATGAAAGATTATGGTGCACCCACCACAGGCTGGCTGAATTGATCAACGATGTCATACAACAACCAGATAAGATGCCAGAATTTCTTACCCAGGGAATTACATATTTGATATCCAAAGACCCACAAAAACAAGATGATCCAACAAAATACCGCCTTATTTCTTGCTTGCCAACAATATATAAAATCATTACATCGTGCCTTTCACAACGGATATACACCCACTGTAGAAAACAATTTTTCATGCGTCTCCTATGGATTGCAAAGAACAATTAATCATAGATTCAGTAGTGTGTTGTCACGCATATGCAAAACATCGCAACTTGTTCATGGCGTATATTGATTACAAAAACGCCTTTGATTCTGTACCACATACCTGGCTGATAGAAATACTTAAGATCTATGAGGTTGATACAAAAGTTGTCTCCTTCTTGGAACATGTCGAACTGTCGAGCGAAAATTACCTTAAGTACTCCTGTTGACAACATCCAAACTGACACAATCAATGTGCAGGAGGTATTTTTCAGGGAGATTCACTAAATCCCCTCTGGTTTGTCATCTGTGTGAATCCCCTCTCTAATCTCTTGAATTCCACTAAATGTGGATTTGGAATTTAATTGGGAGCAAGAATGATGTATCGCATAAATCACCTTTTATATATGGATGATTTGAAGATATATGCTTCGACAAAATCTCAACTTGAACAACTATTGAGTATTGTGGAATCATTTTCAAAAAGTATTAAAATGGAGTTTGGCCTGGAAAAATGTCGAACATTGAATATTGTAAAAGGAGATCTAGAGGAGCCTTTGAACTTGAAAATAAACAGTTGATACAAGCGATGTCTGCAGAGGAAACGTACAGATACCTGGGAGTGAGACAGGCAAAGCACATTGACCAAGGTAAAATGAAAGATGAACTTGCAGAGGAATTCTTCCGAAGAACCCGAAAGCTCCTGAAAACAAATTGAAATGGAAGAAATATCATAAAAGCTATTAACACCTATGCTGTCCTAGTCTTAAACTACTCATTTGGCAGTATTAAGTGGAGCAAAACTGACATTGAGAACTTACAACGGAAAATGAGAGTTTTAAGGACGAAAGCACGCATGCACCATCCAAAAATTGGCAGTCGAACGTATAACACTTCCGACAAGTATGGGTGGAAGAGGACTCACAGACATTGGAAACCAACTTTGTCGGCAAGTGAAGAGCATGAGAATGTATTTCCACTCTGCGGCAAATACATCAAAACTGCATAAAACAATTTGTGAAGCAAATGTCTATACTCCGATAGAGCTGTCGAGACAGGATGTTGCGGACTTCTCATGCAATGACGGCTAAAAGAGAGATTTATGGATGGCTAAAGCTCTTCATGAAAGACATCCACATGAGATGAGCCAAGAACATGTCGATTTGAAAGCATCGAAGCTTATATCAGGACAGTTCTTTCCAGAAACTAAGGGTTTGTTGGCTATTCAGGATCAAGTTATTCCAACGCGTAACTATTTGAAGCGAATTGTTAGGAGATAGCAATGTGCAGAATGAGTTATGGGGTTATGGTTGTCCAACAGTGGAATCAATTCATCATGTTACCTCGGGTTGTACACATTTGGTAGGCACTGAGTATAAACAGCGACATGATTCGGTGGCCAAAATTTTACATCAAGCGTTGGCTCAGAAATGTCGTCTTCTGACTGCAAATAAGGTACCGTACTTTAAGTCCCAACCTATGAGTGTTCTGGAGAACGAAGAGTGGCGCTTGTATTGGGATAGAACTATCTTAACAGACCAGACAGTGATTCACAACAGACCAGATTTGGTTGTGATTAACAAGTATGAGAAACAGGTCATGCTTGGTTGAGGTTTCTGTCCCAAATACTGGCAACATTCAAAGCAAATACACTGAAAAAATCAGTAAATATGCAAATCTTGTTGAACCCGTTGAGAAACAGTGGAATATGAAAAGAGTCAACATTATCCCGATAATTGTCTCAAGCACGGAGTCATCCTGGGAGTCTGATGTGGGCCTTAGCAACTGGTTTGAATGAAGACCTGTACAAACCCATGCAGAAGGCAGTTGTTATTTCAACAAGGATGGGCGGGAAATTCATGGAAACAATGTATTATAAATTCCTTTTAAAAATTAGATGTATTGTGCTTTGATTCTATATATCTGTGCAATTCATTCAAATGTGCCAATAAGATGAGAAAATAAAAACAATAATAATAATAATAATAAGAACAACAACAAAAACAACAACAAAAATAATGCCGATCCGATGGCCGAGATCGTTATGAAAGTAGTGGAGTAGTGATCTCGGACCAGAGGATCGCGGGTTCGAGTCTCGCCTCGGGCTGTGTTGAGTGTGTCTCTGTACGTTTGTGTATGTTTATTTTATCATCTATTGTCATCATAATTTCACTTCCTCTCCCAGGGCTAACAATCCTAGGATATAAAAATTGAATCCGCATTAAATTACTAGGTATAGAAAGTAACGCCTACTCGGATATTTAAGTCTGAGCCACCGTAGAATGCATTTATCATGTGGACCAAAATTGGCCGATTCGCAGAAAATAATGATAATAATAAAAATAATACCCTCTGTTCACAAAAAAAAGTCTTTATTTGTGGTCTGGTAGGGCCATCCGTACGGACTCTCGGCGCCAAAATCTTAGGTAAGGGAGATATTTATTCTCGTGAATATATATCGATCGTGAAAATATTGAACTTCTACTCAATTAAATTTTTTTAAAAATAGTCAATGCATAAAACAACAATACATAAAATAAATTTCACCATTCAACTTCCATTTATATTTCAATACATTCCTTGGAATTGACAAACACTTATAGCCATGATTCCCCGATATTATGAATAAATTATATTATTAATACTGCTCTAAAACGTATCCTTCTTACATATCAAAAGTTATAATTTTGTGTGTTGAACTTCCCCTTTCGCGTTCCTCAACAATCTTTCTAGACATTTCATTTTAGTCACCAGCAATCTCCATTACACGTCGCTTGGGGTTCGCGATACAGCTTTCCTGTTCTTGAAATTCACACATTCCATGTCCATTTCTCGGCAACATTCACGCCACAATAAAAATGGTACTCTACGCGAAATCTCTCTCTCTTTCTCTCTCTCTCTCTCTCTCTCTCTCTCTCTCTCTCTCTCTCTCTCTCTTCTCTTCTCTCTTTCCTTTTTTTCTTTCCTTTTTTTCTTTCCTTTTTTTCTTTCCTTTTTTTCTTTCCTTTTTTTCTTTCCTTTTTTTCTTTCCTTTTTTTCTTTCCTTTTTTTCTTTCCTTTTTTTCTTTCCTTTTTTCTTTCCTTTTTTCTTTCCTTTTTTCTTTCCTTTTTTCTTTCCTTTTTCTTTCCTTTTTTTTCTTTCCTTTTTTCTTTCCTTTTTCTTTCTTTTTCTTTCCTTTTGTCTTTCTTTCTTTCTCTTTCTTTCTCTATCTTTCTCTTTCTCCACCCCCACCACCAAAGCTGGCGAGCATCTCCCCCGCTGCTCAATTGACCTTCGATGCGATTGTTCGAAAAACCGTTTCTTCTTCATGGGCTAAGCATCCCGTTTCCTCTCCTGGCCACTGTCCTGTTTTCGTGATTGACTGGTCGTCTATCGATATCAGATGTTTACTCCTTGGTCTTCCATTCTTTCATAAATTTATAAGATTTTATAAACACTCACGTATATTTCTCCATGCCCATTCTTTAATTATATTACACTACTTTCCCTCATCATATTGCAATATTAATAATTCCCTCGTTCTAAATCTATTTCTTCAATGACCGAGTCGATGGCCAATGTTGTTCATCAACCACATACTTACTAATACTTCTTTAAAATTACAATTTATTAAAGAATCAAATACCCGTCCCAATACTTTTCAGTAGATTTTATAGACTGTAATGAAATTATTCAATTAACAACAAGTACACATCTTTAGGTAGTAAGAAGTTTATAAATTAAGAGCTCCCTTATTCCGTATTTTGCCACATATTAAGCACTAAGCACAACTAGCAAAGACAAGAAGCTTGTAAAATATATAATATCCATTCGGCAAATATATAGTGTCTAAGAAAATGTTCTGTACCTTTGGTGAGAGGAGACAGCACATTAAGGTGCACTGAGGCACCCCCTGCACTTTGCCCTGCAAGTGTCACCTCACAGGGTTGTCCAAGAAACGCGGCGATGTTCTTCTGCACCCAGCGTAGAGCCATCACCTGGTCTTTCATCCCTGCGTTGCCTGGTGCTGATTCATTCAGGTACAGAAAACCTGAGGAATTATTTTGAAAACTATATTACTCTAAACTCTAATGAACTCAAATAGTAAAATTAGGCATATCCTAGACTCACGCAGAAAGAGTGATTTGCTATTATACAAAGAAAATATTGCTTCTAAATCATGATTTTACATCGACAAAAGTTTAAGCGATTTACCGGAAGTTTATTGTCGAAACTGGCTCCATTTGTTTGTTGTTTTTTAAATACATTTAACGAAAATACATGTACAAAAAATGAACCTTTTTTTAATTGGAAACATATTTAGGTAAATTAATGTTTAACTTCCTTTTATTAGTTATAATAATAATAATAATAATAATGATGATGATAATAATAATAATAATAATAATAATAATAATAATAATAATAATAATAATAATAATAATAATAATAATAATAATAATAATAAACAGCAGAGAAACAGAAAACCAACATTACAACTGAGGAATAAAAAGGCTGTCTCGATCATCAGTAGGATGCGAAGACCAGATTATAATTGTTGACTATGTTGTGGAATCACAGACTGTAGGGAAGAAGAGAAATATCAATATGACCTATGTAGATTATAAGAAAGCGTTTCATTCTGTACCACATTCGTATCTTATTGAGATTTTGGAGATACACAAAGTAGATTCATAAATAAGCCTCTTTCTTTATCACTAGACTCACAAGTGGAACACAACCCAGCAGAATCAGACTGCGCACACCAGTATAAAGTCACCGCTCATCAAAATCAGTAGAGGTATTTTCCACGGCGATTCCGTGAGCGCAGTTTGTCTCTGCATGGCACTAAATCCGCTCAGTAAAACCCTCCTGAATACTCAATATGCATGCAAGAAAACCACCCCAACCAAGAGAGCTAGTCAATTAACCATTAGCTATATATGGACGATTTGAAGTTATATGCTAAATCAAATGATAGTCTTCTGGATATTGTCACTAAATTGCTCCATGAGATGTGCGTGGAATTTGGTCTGGACAAATGTAAATCGGTACACATGGAACGAGGCAAAGTTGTATCTGAAGGACATAATGTCACGTCTGATAGAATGATTGAAGATCAGTAAGAACCTGATAATTACATATACTTAGGAATTACCTAGATATGATGAATTGATCTCACTTGTAATAAACGAAAACTGAAATACAATTTTCTTGAAAGAATCAGGGAAACTTTAACACTCAGCTCTACAGCAGAAACATAGTAAAGGCGATTAATGCATACGCAAAACCACTAGTTACTTTCTCCTTTGGAATAATTAATGGTCAGGGACAGACTTGGAAGACCCATGAAGGTCAATCGGAACACAACTGATAAAACACCAAATGAAACATCCAATATTAGCAATAGAACAAGTGACTCTTCCAATACTGATGGGTAACATGGGAATCATACCGCGACTCCATAACAAACAATTTAACGATTTCATGTTCAAGTGCCGCGAGAAGCAAACCGATAATAGTATCTCATTTGAAAACCCGATATCAAGGCAACCCCACTGCACCTACCAAATGCTGGCACATTCACTTCAAAAGTACATCAATAGAAGATCAGAAAAATAACTAGAAGCAAAGTGAATTGCTTGGCACATTTCCGAATCAATTAGGTAAAGACAATATAAAGAAGCAACAAGTCTCTGTCTCACGAATGGAAATCTCTTTGGCGAAACCACCGTTGATGGCCGTTCAAGACAGAGTAATAGCTACCAGAAATTATTGGAAATACATAATCAAGGAAGCAGTCTCAGATGATAAATGCCGAAAATATCATTAAACAGTGGAACAATAGAACATGACGGGATCCTGCCGTACACTTACAAATTCAGAATGTAGTAAAAGACACAATAATAATAAATATTATACTAATTAATATTATAATAATTAAAATGATATTTTATAGGATAACAGTAGAGGTATTCATATCTTTCTTTGTCGTTGATAATAGATACACATTTGAGTAGCAAAAATTATCGAGATGTTTAAATTTATGTAATATTAATATTCTTGTTCTGTGTAATCTTGTTATTTCTTTTAACGCTGCTCGCATATTTTCTTATCGAATCAAGTTCACAACTAGTAAATGTAAAGTTATTCGTACTGTGACATACCAATATGTGGGACCTTGTATTGCGTCACATTCATTGTAAACATGGTGAATTGTATGGATAGACATTTGTGAATATGGCGGCATAGCAACGGTAGACGAGTTGTCAAGGTCAACAAACTTCATTGCTTTAAACCACGGGGCGTGGCTATTTGATAAAGTAAACTGTTTGGGGATTGACCGAGAAAACAATGACAGTCTGGGGCGCGGCTAGTTGAATTTGTAAGTAATTGATGGATTGGCTAGACATGGAATTTTTTCTGACAAGAAACAGTATATAGATGAATCGAGTTTTGAAGGGCTGAAAGAGTGGAATATGGAGGCATTCTGACTTGCCGTGGTTCTGTGCGGATAGTGTGGAGACCATTAATGTTGGGTTGAAGCGTTTCTTGGACTTAGAATATTGATGGAAGGTGCGGAAATTGGAACTTGGAAATATTTCGAGTCAGCAGCTAGAATTGTGAACTTAGGTGAATTTGTCGGCAACAGGACTGGGAGTATTTGATGCAGATAATAGTTTACTGAACTTAAATATTTTAAGTATACGCGTAGAAAGAACTGGGAACGTTTAAAAGTAAAACTAATTAAGTCTTTACAACTTATGAGGCGGTGATGATCAGTGACTTGAATACACTTGTGCCAGAACGGAAGAAAAGAAGATGGTATTTGGACCTGGAGCCATCGACACCGGGAAAGATTGAAAATGGTTCTACGCGGCGACATCGGTCAATGAGCATGCGAAGACGGGTACTGCAATATAAGGTAAGAGACTGGTCATGATCGAAAGTTTCGTATTGTTACCAATGAAAATTGAATAAACTTAAAAGTTTCTGTGAATAGAAAAGATGATTTTCATTTAGCCAATTGCGGCAAATGAGTAGCTAGAAATGTATATTTGCTTTTCAGATTCCTCGGCCAGGCTGATCGGGAGAATAGCTACCCCCCCTATGTCAAGGCTACATTAAGTCACATACGTTTCTAAGCAATTGTTGGTTGATCCCGGGTTTAGGGTGGCACGGTTCCTTTGGTTCCTTTTATGATTCATTATTTCTCGCGATTCCTATGTTTATAGTTGCGCGGTTCACTATAACAACTGAATTATTTATGTTCAATGTTAAATGAGAACAAGTCACCTGATAATTTGTTGGCGTGGAATTGTGTGTATTTTCGCATTTCAAGTCTTCAAATAGGTTTGTGTGTCTACTCAGATGGAAGGTATGCATTTTCTTAAAAGTGAGTGTTCCCTTTAAAATAAATTCTCTTAAAAGTGAGGGAGTATATAAGACAACGTGAGCGCCGGAGCGACAGCGGAGGCGCGAACCAGGTCTCGAGAGCGAGGGCCGGAAGGCCCTCGCGAACGTAGCACGTTGAATCCGTCGGGTAGCGACGTGCGGTAGCACGTCGCGGACCACTTGGTGAAAAAAATGCGTGAATCAAAGGAACCGTGCCACCCTAAACTCGGGATTTACCCAATTGTTTTTTCCATTCGTTTGTTTGATTTAATGAAAGTCATTTGCTTTATGCATTCTTCTCCACATATATTGATGAAGGTAAGTTTGAAATTATTCTTTAATTGCATTTCATTAAGGCCAATTTCAGACTTATCTTTTTGAATATATGTGGAGAAAAAAACATTTAAAAAAAGTATTAGTGACATTATGTGGAAATTCTTAACATCTATAGTGTCAATTTACGAAACTTCACAAAAAGACTAGACGTGAGTACAATATTTTTTACTTTTATATTTTTTAAAATTTTCTTAGTAGGAAATGACATTTTTTAATGTCAATTTATTTACTATTCCCTCTAAAAGAAATTTTCTTAAAAGTGAGTGTTCCCTTTAAAATAAATTCTCTTAACGTGAGGGAGGTATATAATACAGCGTGAGCGCCGAAGCGACAGCGGAGGCGCGAACAGAGTCTCGAGAGCGAGGGCCGAAGGTCCTCGCGAACGTAGCACGTTGGATCCGTCGGGTAGCGACGTGCGGTAGCACGTCGCGGCCCACTTGTTGAAAAAAATGCATAGGGGAAAGAATTGTGTAGGTTATAAAATTAAATTAGTAGCATGAAAACTACGAATAATCAGTTCACTTAATTAGATTACGCTGCTACGGAGATTTATACGTATGGCTTTGGAGCTAGTATTCGATTGTTTCTTATAAGACCCATCGACCCAGTTACCGGATATTAATTTATGGAAAGCAGTAAGAGTAATTTTAATAATTAATTAACTAATCTTTCCTGGGCCCATATTCTTTTATAAATTTGGAACGGGTTACGTTGAATTAATATTAGAAGGGCAGAGGAAATATTAAATTTTAAAATTAAATCAGACAGTTTGTTTCAGTACCCAAGCGTAAATCATCTGTCAAGTCAATGTAAGTTGGTATTGTAAATTAGAGGCATGCCACTTTTCGTAATAAAATAAATTGAATTTACATCAAAGAAAAATGCTTGAGATACTTTACAATTAAATGATATTAAAATATTGTTTTTCAAAACTCAAATTTAATACTACTTTCAAATAAAAATCCCCGTCGATCATCCGGCGCAAATTCTTCAGAAAGGGACCCAGATTTGGAGCTGGCGTCGAAAAGTCGCCACCGTCGGAATTCGAATCCTAGGACCTCAAGATTAGAGGCACGCCAGTGACATCAGTGAAAGGTATGAGCTACCGCTGCCTATTTAAATAGGGTTTACTTAATTTCAAGGCTTACCAAATACACCCAACCTGTAGTTCAAAGATACCATAATGACATTCTCAGAGACGATGTAATCTGGACCATTAGTCGCCTGAATGTTAGACCCAGTAACAAAGGCTCCTCCATGCACCCACGCCAATACGGGTAGAGAATCCACTAGCCAGGTTGGTAGCTGAGGGGAGTATATGTTAATGAAAAGACAGTCCTCGCTGCCGATGATGCTTCCATCGGGCCATCCTTCGGCATTGGTGCCCGGTTGAATGCACATACTGCCATCTTGAAGAGCATCACGTACGCCTTCCCAAGGCTCAGGACTCAAGGCGTCCTGAAAATACGAAAAAAAATGTTACTTGGACTTCATGTTTCTGATGGCATATGCCTATATGACTTACTACACGAATGTGTTATTTTTAAATCACAGGGTGAGAGGCCTTATGGGATCGGGGAATCAACCCATCACTTGAACAATACCACTTATATTTTTTCCTTAATTACTCTATCGCAGTCACATACAATGCACACGGAAATAAAATTTCAAGTTTTAAGTTGCCTCCAGAAAAGGGGTTTCTGTCGGTATCAGTTTTCCATTAACTTTCCAGCTGACCAGATCCGCTTGGTACATCGCGTTGAATATCGTGCTTATCAATCATACATACAGTTCACAGCGCCATTCGCCGATGACCTGTCGAGTTGGACAATAAAAGTACGCATCGACCGCTTTACTACTCGCTCTGTCCCAGCCAACCTTTTGCGAAGATTGAGCTGTGATGTGTGACCTTTGCAGAGTAGTTAAAAGAAGACAAAAGTTAGAGAACAACACTCTAAAGAGAAATACTGCGCGTCGAAATGTGCAAAACCCCTAGACGGTAGATTATTATACGTTAAAATAGAATGGGTGAATTACTCTTCTACGTACATCATTCGAACTTTCCTTCCATGGAGTAACTATGGAAAATTATTGTAATTATACCATGGCTAATCTTTAGGCACTCATTTGCTTCAAACTGAATGTATTTTAATTTTGTCTTACAAACCTAGTGGCGCTACAACAGCATATTACATCTAAATTTGAAAATTTCGAATATTCAGGAAGTTCAACGGAAATGAGAGACTGTCAACATTCTTTTAAGGGTTCCTTGTTCTACCCATTCTTTTAAGGGTTCCAGTTCTATCCGATCGTGGGCTTTTCGTCCAGTTTCCCTGATCCATTGCGCAAATGCTGAGATGGCCCCTTGTTTTGCTTCTGGACATAAATGTAACTTTATTATCTGTTCACGTCTTCTAGAATTCATTGGGAAATATAGTTATTCAAATTATCGTTTCCATGTTGTTGCGGCAGGAAGTATTATTCCTTGACGAAGGACATCATGGATAAGAACCCAAAATTTATTGTTTATTTATCCTTGAAAATAGATTTCATTACATGGGAGCTTTTTTTTAAATTCAAAATTCATGTAGTATATGACTTCGTGTAGGTATCACAGAATTTTGAAAATGTGCACACAATTCACTTCTCCCCATAGCACGTCATACGCAGTTTTAACTGTTTTTTGACGTAAAATAAATAAATAAATACCCATGGAAAATATTTTGGGGAAAAATTGGAGCAGCTTTTGCGAATTTTTTTAATTGCATACATTTCAGGCACAAATTACTCAAAGAATTATTTTTTCTACAACTGCATAAAAAAGACAACTTCTTTGCATCGCTAGCAGTAGGAAGGGTTTTCTGAAATAGGAAGAGTTTTTTTGCAGTACTTCCTTGACGCAATTACAATAAGAAGTGCAATAATAGTAGTTTATGCAATTAGTTTATAATGTTAAGCTTTATTGCATTAGTACATGTTTTGAAAACGAGCGACGTTAGGACGAGTTTTCAAATTTGTACGAATGCAATAAAGCACATTATAAACAAGTTGCATACGCTATTTTTGTATAACATTATAAATTAAAGAGAATCAAACTTAATTGCGAAACAACTTTCTTCTGACGTCTCGGTGCTTGACATTCAACGCCCTCAGGAAATCAAATTCAAGATGGCATTTTGACATCCGTGCGAGATAACGGTGGTCGGTTGTTCCGTCTTCTTCTACCTCCCCACGATTCTCTCGCTACTATTGGCTGAATGTGTGATGACGTCATGTCGCGTTTAATAATGGTGATGACGTCATGTAGTATGCGATAAAATACTGGATTATGCACGATTCGGGGTATCGAAAAGGGTCGTTTATAATGATGGTATACAAAAATTGATGCTATCTCGCCGTTGCTACTAACAACAATAACTATCGTCCCAAGAGAGTTAAAATATGAATAATTAATATATTAATATTTCATAATAAAAATATATTTAGAGGACAAAAATTAAAGATTATTGGTAAACCAAAATAAATTATTGTTCATTTTCGTCAATATATTATTGTTTGTGTAGTTATGTCCTATTTAATACGCAGATTTTAAACAATGTCAATGGAATTAAAAGTATTGCGTGTACTTTGGAGGACGATTCTTTTGTAATCCAGAAATGTAACCTGATTGAAACTGGTGTACTGCCCTGAAAGTAATACTCTTATCTGCAACATAAAAATCCTATTCTTTGCTCTGAAAAGAGATACATTCTGACTTCCTTTATGTAAGCATCTTAGTCCTCGCTATTGGTTTAGCTTTGACGCCTTTCTCTAACGCTTCACATACGTCCATGAATCCGTATAGGGTGTCGTTGGTGAGTGGCTGTCCATCCATATAGAATTGGCGGAGAGCTCGCAATGCTTCCTCGTTATTGTCTCCATCGTCCGGAAGGGAAAGTTCCGGTAAGATTTTCGTGTCCCATGACGCATCCAAAATTCTGGCTAGAGTTTCATTTAGAAAATATACAACTGAAACAGTGAAGAGAATATTTCACGTGAGAAACAATCAACCACTAAACAAATTTGTGAACAATATTTTGAATTCGATCCCTAACGTAATTCGAATTGTATCGTAGAAACATATTTTTATTTACAATCTGTGCAATTAAAATATTTACTGCATGAACTTGTTAGGAAATTTGATTTGCATCAATTATTCAATACATACTTTGAAGGTCCAAAAAAGACTCGCTTGAGGTAAATCCTGTGAGAAAAGGCACCGGATTATGCAATTTCCGTTTCACCATTTCTATCGCAGGCGCAGGTAGAAACGTTTCTACTCCCGGCACAGGGAGATCGTTTGTAGGCACAAAGGTGAACGGTGCCAAGCGGTTTCGATCCTGCACATAAATAATTTATGGCCATGAGAAACCTTTATTACCAATCAATAAAATCGGTGAAAATGCTACACCTGGGAACATATTTTCACCTGACACTCTAAACATGAAAGTTTTAAAAAAATTCAATTTATTTTTTAAAAAAGTCCTTATTTCAGTACTTCAATATTTCTTCCAAAATGCCTCATGTGTTATAGCAACATTAGATTTTCACACGTTAATGTTTACAGTATAGTTGAACGTTTGTCAAATCATCTGGCATCATTTTTTATAATTGCAAAGAAAAATATGGCGTTGAAATCAGTGAACAAAATCAGTTGAAAATCATTCAACACAATCATAAATTAATACTATATAGTTATTATTGTTACATTAAAACCAAAACTACCTTTTCTGCAAAATCTGTAATTTCAATTTTTAATACAAACTCATCCGTGATTTAGACAATTTAATTCTAAGAGTCTTTTAAAGTTTGAGCTTTAGTATTTTAACCAGAAAGAAATAATATTGCAAACATACTATTCTAAAGTTGTAGAAAACCTCAAGCACAGAAATACGGAAAACAAGCCTTATTGATTTCCCCCTTTTTCAAGAATTCTTTGAAGATGAAATATGATGTAGAAGTATTGTGTGATAAGTAACTGAAACACTCGCTTGCGAAGGGATTAGCCCGAAAAGTATGAATATATTGTGATAATATTGTTGTTGTTTATATCTGATTAGACTTTTAATAACTTCACAATTCTTCACTGTTACGTTTTACTCCGGTGGATACCTAGACGGCTCAAGAAGTGACTGAATCAAGCAGCTTGACAAAATACTAAAAACAATTCAGGATTGTCGTATTTGGGGGGACGATATATAATTATTGACAGTAGATGAAAATATAAGTGAGCTGTTACACGTGGTTCATGAATTTGCTTAAATCGTCTTGGATGGCCGGAACTTAAACAAGTAGGAGGTAGAGGAGGTCCTTTCCTTACGATTCCTAATAATTACGAAATTCGATATATTGGTTATTTTTTGCGTACTGGGATTGGATTCTGATTTTACGTGTCCTTTTTTGCAGTACAAACTTTACGTGTTATCATGATCAACAGTGACATTCATTCCCTCATGCGCGTTGCAATGTACCAACAGTTCTACAACAGTAGTTTGTGTGCACTAGTGATGTGGAAGTGTTAATGTTAAAACATTCAGGTCGCTGCCTGTTTTATCTGGTCGCTTTAATTTACAACGCCCGGCAAATAACGTGCGCGCGATGAACATTATATATTTGCTTATATCACGCAATTTTTCCTTTCGTTGACTATTAGTGGAAGTTTCAATAATATAGTACAATACAATAAAGTACCTAAATACACCCTTAGATTTTGTTTCGTGCCATTTAATTGGTAATAAAGTGCTTTGGAATACTCAATACTTGGAATGTGCAAGATCTCTGCAGTCACGCCTAAAGCTGTTCAAAATTACTATACTGAAGCCAATTATAATAAATAAAAATTAATGTTTTCTACATTATTACAATCGACTACAATGTAATGTTACGTAAAACTTTCTAATATTAACATAATTTATAACAATTTAATTAAAATATACATTAACATTTTAAACTCAATAAAATTAATTAAAGAAATGATGTTGTATCTTTGACAAATATTAATATTTTTACTGAATTAATGTACTGGTACAACACACATACAAAGTCTGTGAGGGCTGGGCCAAATGCCGCAACCATGAGATTCGGAGGGGACACCCCGCGTAGGCAGGCCACGGTCAGGTTGGGGTCGTCTCTGGAACAGTTCACTGCAGTCGGCCAAGCGCTGCGAAGTTTCCTCAGGGGCTGTTTGGATCGCCCAGCGGTCGAGAGCATTTCCGCTTTGCGCAATGGCCCGTCGAAATAAACCTAAAACGACAGAATTTGATTGATTATTTAGTGTTTTTGGTCCTGACAATTATTGCTGGTCCCGTAAGTGTAGGCATGAATTGAGATGTGATGTTCCCGCGCTGAAACTGGAATCTGGCGTCGATCTTCACGTTGGCTTACGGGGCTCTGTCCACCGCCCCAGCCGCCAACAGGTCTAAGCTACGTCTAGTCTTTCGGAATATGACGTAGTGTAGTGTACTAATGTGTGTGCGCGTGTGTAAGGAAAGAGGGGGATAAAGGATGAGGAACAAAATACCGCGTTCTGTTCTTAGCTCTGTAGGGTATTGCTCCGGCATTTGTCTGGTATTCATAAAACTACCGATCAGCCGGCCACGCGATTTCTTCTCCAGACTGGCTGAAGTCAATCCAGCTGTGTACGTAACTAGTGTCGAAAATCCTCCATCCTAGGACCTCCCGATCAGCGACGCTTCAGAGAGGACTTAAACTGCAAGCTTCTTTTATATCGCTATTACTTAAATTGCAGTTTTCAATCATATATGTTACTGTTTTGATGTTTGTAAGTGAGATTTATCAAACTAAGAATGTCAATGACAGAACATGATATTGAGTTTTGTTTTTTAGGGAGTTCGTGTACTTACCTACCACGCAATATGAAGGTAATAAAAAGTACAAAATGTTAGCACTGCTAACTTGTATGCATGACAATCAGAACCTATGTTAATTTCATTGACGGAAGGATTATGTTGAGTTTCTGATATTCCTCTCAAGTATTTCAATACTTCTTTTTCTGGATTCTGCCAATCTCGTAACAAGTTTTAAGAGATCAATCACCACCCGGTGTTGAAGTGCTGTCAATCACAGTGGACTCCTCTCATTTGAACAGAATGCTTTTTTAGTTTTCATTAATTTATATAATATTTTATTTGCGCGAATTTGAGTAGTGACGTTGAGTAGACATTTCCATAAAAATTGATTGTTCAATAAGATATCTTGTATTTATCGATGTAAGTTTCATGCGCACAGAAGCGAATTTGAGTAGTGACGTTGAGTAATTACTACTAGACATTCAATGATTCAAAATGAGTGTTTTAAGGACGAAAGCACGCATGCACCATCCAAAAATTGGCAGTCGAACGTATAACACTTCCGACAAGTATGGGTGGAAGAGGACTCACAGACATTGGAAACCAACTTTGTCGGCAAGTGAAGAGCATGAGAATGTATTTCCACTCTGCGGCAAATACATCAAAACTGCATAAAACAATTTGTGAAGCAAATGTCTATACTCCGATAGAGCTGTCGAGACAGGATGTTGCGGACTTCTCATGCAATGACGGCTAAAAGAGAGATTTATGGATGGCTAAAGCTCTTCATGAAAGACATCCACATGAGATGAGCCAAGAACATGTCGATTTGAAAGCATCGAAGCTTATATCAGGACAGTTCTTTCCAGAAACTGAAGGGTTTATGTTGGCTATTCAGGATCAAGTTATTCCAACGCGTAACTATTTGAAGCGAATTGTTAGAGATAGCAATGTGCAGAATGAGTTATGGGGTTATGGTTGTCCAACAGTGGAATCAATTCATCATGTTACCTCGGGTTGTACACATTTGGTAGGCACTGAGTATAAACAGCGACATGATTCGGTGGCCAAAATTTTACATCAAGCGTTGGCTCAGAAATGTCGTCTTCTGACTGCAAATAAGGTACCGTACTTTAAGTCCCAACCTATGAGTGTTCTGGAGAACGAAGAGTGGCGCTTGTATTGGGATAGAACTATCTTAACAGACCAGACAGTGATTCACAACAGACCAGATTTGGTTGTGATTAACAAGTATGAGAAACAGGTCATGCTTGGTTGAGGTTTCTGTCCCAAATACTGGCAACATTCAAAGCAAATACACTGAAAAAATCAGTAAATATGCAAATCTTGTTGAACCCGTTGAGAAACAGTGGAATATGAAAAGAGTCAACATTATCCCGATAATTGTCTCAAGCACAGGAGTCATCCCTAGGAGTCTGATGTGGGGCCTTAAGCAACTGGGTTTGAATGAAGACCTGTACAAACCCATGCAGAAGGCAGTTGTTATTTCAACAAGGATAGCGCGGAAATTCATGGGAAACAATGTATTATAAATTCCTTTTAAAAATTAGATGTATTGTGCTTTGATTCTATATATCTGTGCAATTCATTCAAATGTGCCAATAAGATGAGAAATAATAATAACAATAATAATAATAATAATAACAACAAAAACAACAACAACAAATAATGCCGATCCGATGGCCGAGATCGTTATGAAAGTAGTGGAGTAGTGATCTCGGACCAGAGGATCGCGGGTTCGAGTCTCGCCTCGGGCTGTGTTGAGTGTGTCTCTGTACGTTTGTGTATGTTTATTTTATCATCTATTGTCATCATAATTTCACTTCCTCTCCCAGGGCTAACAATCCTAGGATATAAAAATTGAATCCGCATTAAATTACTAGGTATAGAAAGTAACGCCTACTCGGATATTTAAGTCTGAGCCACCGTAGAATGCATTTATCATGTGGACCAAAATTGGCCGATTCGCAGAAAATAATGATAATGATAATAATAATACCCCTCTGTTCACAAAAAAAAGTCTTTATTTGTGGTCTGGTAGGGCCATCCGTACGGACTCTCGGCGCCAAAATCTTAGGTAAGGGAGATATTTATTCTCGTGAATATAGGATCGTGAAAATTATTGTAACTAATACTCAATTAAATACTCTTTCTTTCTGAAAATATTTAGAATTTCGTTCTATACTATCAATAGAACAAAAACATAGTACAATGCATAAAACAACAATACATAAAATAAATTTCACCATTCAACTTCCATTTATATTTCAATACATTCCTTGTTCACTTTAGCCTTTCCTGTATTTGATATTATAAAATTAATTTTATTTTTCTGCTCTAAACGTATCCTTCTACATATCGTTATAATTTCGTGTGTTTTCCCTTTCGTTCCTCAACAATCTTTCTAGACATTTCATTTTAGTCACCATGCAATTCCATTACACGTCGCTTTTCCATACAGCTTTCCTGTTCTTGAATTCAATTCCATGTCCATTTCTCCATCATGCATGCACAATAATGGTACTTACGCAAATCTTCTTCTCTCTGTCTCTGTCTTTTCTTTTTTCTTCTTCTTTCTCCACCACCTCCAAAGTTGGAGCATCTCCCGCTGCTCAATTGACCTTCGATGCGATTGTTCGAAAACCGTTTCTTCTTCTGGCTAAGCATCCGTTTCTCTCCTGGTCACTGTCCTGTTTTCGTGATTGACTGGTCGTCTATCGATATCAGATGTTTACTCCTTGGTCTTCAATTCTTTCATAAAGTTATAAGATTTATAAACACTACGTATATTTCACATGTCCATTCTTTAATTATATTACACTACTTTCCTCATCATATTGCAATATTAATAATTCCTCGTTCTAAATCTATTTCTTCAATGACCGAGTCGATGGCCAATGTTGTTTATCAAGCCACATACTTACTAATACTTCTTTCAAAATTACAATTTATTAAAGCAATCAAATAGCCCGTCCCAATACTTTTCAGTAGATTTTATAGACTGTAATGAAATTATTCAATTAACAACAAGGACACATCTTTAGGTAGTAAGAAGTTTATAAATTAAGAGCTCCCTTATTCCGTATTTTGCCACATATTAAGCACTAGCACAACTAGCAAAGACAAGAAGCTTGTAAATATATAATATCCATTCGGCAAATATATAGTGTCTAAGAAAATGTTCTGTACCTTTGGTGAGAGGAGACAGCACATTAAGGTGCACTGAGGCACCCCCTGCACTTTGCCCTGCAAGTGTCACCTCACAGGGTTGTCCAAGAAACGCGGCGATGTTCTTCTGCACCCAGCGTAGAGCCATCACCTGGTCTTTCATCCCTGCGTTGCCTGGTGCTGATTCATTCAGGTACAGAAAACCTGAGGAATTATTTTGAAAACTATATTACTCTAAACTCTAATTAACTCAAATAGTAAAATTAGGCAAATCCTAGACTCACGCGGAAAGAGTGATTTGCTATTATACAAAGAAAATATTGCTTCTAAATCATGATTTTACATCGACAAAAGTATTAAGCGATTTACCGGAAGTTTATTGTCGAAACTGGCTCCATTTGTTTGTTGTTTTTTAAATACATTTAACGAAAATACATGTACAAAAAATGAACCTTTTTTTAATTGGAAACATATTTAGGTAAATTAATGTTTAACTTCCTTTTATTAGTATAATAATAATAATAATAATAATAATAATAATAAACAGCAGAGAAACAGAAAACCAACATTACAACTGAGGAATAAAAAGGCTGTCATCGATCATCAGTAAGGATGCGAAAACCAGATTATAATTGTTGACTATGTTGTGGAATCACAGACTGTAGGGAAGAAGAGAAATATCAATATGACCTATGTAGATTATAAAAAAGCGTTTCATTCTGTACCACATTCGTATCTTATTGAATTTTGGAGATAACAAAGTAGATTCTAAAAGCCTCTTTCTTTATCACTAGGCTCAAAGTGGATCACAACCCAGCAGAATCAGACTGCGCACACCAGTATAAAGTCACCGCCCATCAAAATCAGTAGAGGTATTTTCCACGGCGATTCCGTGAGCGCAGTTTGTCTCTGCATGGCACTAAATCCGCTCAGTAAAACCCTCCTGAATACTCAATATGCATGCAAGAAAACCACCCCAACCAAGAGAGCTAGTCAATTAACCATTAGCTATATATGGACGATTTGAAGTTATATGCTAAATCAAATGATAGTCTTCTGGATATTGTCACTAAATTTTGCCATGAGATGTGCGTGGAATTTGGTCTGGACAAATGTAAATCGGTACACATGAAACGAGGCAAAGTTGTATCTGAAGGACATAATGTCACGTCTGATAGAATGATTGAAGATCAGTAAGAACCTGATAATTACATATACTTAGGAATTACCTAGATATGATGAATTGATCTCACTTGTATTAAACGAAAACTGAAATACAATTTTCTTGAAAGAATCAGAAGCATCCTTAACACTCAGCTCTACAGCAGAAACATGGTAAAGGTGATTAATGCATACGCAAAACCACTATTTACTTACTCATTTGCATTAATTAATGGTCAGGGACAGACTTGGAAGACCCATGAAGGTCAATCGGAACACAACTGATAAAACACCAAATGAAACATCCAATATTAGCAATAGAACAAGTGACTCTTCCAATACTGATGGGTAACATGGGAATCATACCGCGACTCCATAACAAACAATTTAACGATTTCATGTTCAAGTGCCGCGAGAAGCAAACCGATAATAGTATCTCATTTGAAAACCCGATATCAAGGCAACCCCACTGCACCTACCAAATGCTGCCACATACACTTCAAAAAGTACATCAATAGAAGATCAGAAAAATAACTGGAAGCAAAATGAATTGCTTGGCACATTTCCGAATCAATTAGGTAAAGACAATATAAAGAAGCAACAAGTCTCTGTCTCAATAATGGAAATTTCTTTGGCGAAACCACCGTTGATGGCCGTTCAAGACAGAGTAATAGCTACCAGAAATTATTGGAAATACATAATCAAGGAAGCAGTCTCAGATGATAAATGCCGAAAATATCATTAAACAGTGGAACAATAGAACATGACGGGATCCTGCCGTACACTTACAAATTCAGAATGTAGTAAAAGACACAATAATAATAAATAAATAATAATAAATATAATAATTAAAATGATATTTTTATAGGATAACAGTAGAGGTATTTATATCTTTCTTTTGTCGTTGATAATAGATACACATTTGAGAAGCAAACTTATCGAGATGTTTAAATTTATGTAATATTAATATTCTTGTTCTGGTGTAGTCTTGTTATTTCTTTAACGCTGCTCGCATATTTTCTTTCGAATCAAGTTCACAACTAGTAAATGTAAAGTTATTCGTACTGTGACATAAATATGTGGGACTGTATTGCGTCACATTATTGTAACAGGTGAATTGTAGGATAGACATTTGTAATATGGCGGCATAGCAACGGTAGACGAGTTGTCAAGGTCAACAAACTTCATTGCTTTAAACCACGGGGCGTGGCTATTTGATAAAGTAAACTGTTTGGGGATTGACCGAGAAAACAATGACAGTCTGGGGCGCGGCTAGTTGAATTTGTAAGTAATTGATGGATTGGCTAGACATGGAATTTTTTCTGACAAGAAACAGTATATAGATGAATCGAGTTTTGAAGGGCTGAAAGAGTGGAATATGGAGGCATTCTGACTTGCCGTGGTGCTGTGCGGATAGTGTGGAGACAATTAATGTTGGGAGTGTGAGAATTGTGAACATTTACTTTGAAGCGTATGATTCTTGACTTAGAATATTGATGGAAGGTGCGGAAATTGGAACTTTTAAAAGTTAAATTATACGCGGAGATGTTTGATGATTGGATACACTTTGCCAGAACGGAAGAAAAGAAGATGGTATTTGGACCTGGAGCCATCGACACCGGGAAAGATTGAAAATGGTTCTACGCGGCGACATCGGTCAATGGCATGCGAAGACGGGTACTGCAATATAAGGTAAGAGACTGGTCATGATCGAAAGTTTCGTATAGTTACCAATGAAAATTGAATAAACTTAAAAGTTTCGGTGAATAGAAAAGATGATTTTCATTTAGCCAATTGCGGCAAATGAGTAGCTAGAAATGTATATTTGCTTTTCAGATTCCTCGGCCATTCTTTACAGATGGCAGATCGAATAATCGGCCATTAGCAGTCAATAGCGATTATTTCTTATAAGACCCATCGACCCAGTTAGCCGGATATTAATTTAATGGAAATAGCAGTTGAAGAGTAATTTTAATAATTGAATTAACGTAATCTTTTCCTGGCGCCCATATTCTTTTATAAATTTGGTAATTGGAACGGGTTTAAATTAATATTAGAAGGGCAGAGGAAATATTAAATTTAAAAATTAAATCAGATACTTTGTTTCAGTACCCAAGCGTAAATCATCTGCCAAGTCTATGTAAGTTGGTATTGTAAATTAGAGGCATGCCACTTTTCGTAATAAAATAAGATTGAATTTACATCAAAGAAAAATGCATTTACAATTCAAAATGATATTAAAATATTGTTCAATATGGTTCAGAAAACAATTCTTCAAAACTCTCGAAATGCTGGCTTTGGAAGAATACTACTTTCAAATAAAAATCCCCGTCGATCATCCGGCGCAAATTCTTCAGAAAGGGACCCAGATTTGGAGCTGGCGTCGAAAAGTCGCCACCGTCGGAATTCGAATCCTAGGACCTCAAGATTAGAGGCACGCCAGTGACATCAGTGAAAGGTATGAGCTACCGCTGCCATTTAAATAGGGTTTACTTAATTTCAAGGCTTACCAAATACACCCAACCTGTAGTTCAAAGATACCATAATGACATTCTCAGAGACGATGTAATCTGGACCATTAGTCGCCTGAATGTTAGACCCAGTAACAAAGGCTCCTCCATGGACAAACGCCAATACGGGTAGAGAATCCACTAGCCAGGTTGGTAGCTGAGGGGAGTATATGTTAATGAAAAGACAGTCCTCGCTGCCGATGATGCTCCCATCGGGCCATCCTGCGGCAGTGATGCGCGGTTGAATGCACATACTGCCATCTTGAAGAGCATCACGTACGCCTTCCCAAGGCTCAGGACTCAAGGCGTCCTGAAAATACGAAAAAAAATCTTACTTGGACTTCCATGTTTCTGATGGCATCTGCCTAGATGCCTATATGACTTACTGCACGAATGTGTTATTTTTAAATCACAGGGTGAGAGGCCTTATGGGATCGGGGAATCAACCCATCACTAGAACAATACCACTTATATTTTTCCTTCCTTAATCACACAAGGGTTGATGGGAAAATCTTCTCTTACGGGTCACTACAAAACCACTGCCGGCGTCATCACGTGTACCTCGAAGCACAAAGGAGTTCGATTGATCGATCGATTGATTAGTATTTCCGGGTGCATCAATTTCTAAGGTCATTAGACCCGTAAGTGTAGCAAATGTTTTATCCAGAGAGGTGGCGGCGAGATTCCTTCACTGAATGTTGAGATCCGGCACCGACCTACACGTCGGCAGACTGGGTTTGTACCAACCATGTTTCTCCCATCAGCGGGGCATCGCCGCAGCCTGGACAAGCTCTAAGTTCGCGACATGTGCGGGAGTGTGTGTAAGGGGTGAGGATGGGAAGAGGGAAAGGTCGCGCGCGGCGATTTTCATTGGGTATAGCACGTCATTCGCACGATGTTGACCGGAATATCCTCGGAAAACTACTGGTCAGAGCAGCCGGCCGCTTGAATTTTTCTCGTCAGATGCTTAATTCTACCTAGCTAGTGTCGAAAATTTCGCCATCCACCGACCTCCCTGTCAGAGGCGTTGCAGTGACATGAATTGATGTCTTAGCCACATAAGCCGGTCAAAGGAGTTTGGAACAATGTATGGGGCATGTTTGTGACAATGTAGTCATTCATGACGCATTGCGCGTGGCCCCGTGGTAAAATTCGCGATCGGAATCTGTGGACTTTGGTGACGTCCTAAAGGGAGAGACGACTAGACTGAATGGCCTCTCAAAAACATGGACTTCCTGGCTTTTCGTTAGGTATCCCCGGCTCAGAAAAAATTACATTCATATTCAGTGTAAGAAACCACACAAGAAAACCAATTTAACAAGTTATAAACTCAGCCAAAACAAATTTCTGGATGATTACATTCCTTACCTCGCACTACCCAATGCTTTTCGAACAGGAATAGTATGTGTCGAAGACACTTGACTGCGCAAGCCCTCTATCTTCGTTCTTGTGTGACTCGCTTTGGTGTGGCACCTTTGAGGGCACGGGTACGATTATCTCAGGCGAACTTTGGTATTCGCGTTTGGAGAGAAAATCTGTGCAGGCAGCAATAATAGAATAGAGACGGGGGAATCTTCTACTGGGAATCCGAGAAGGGACTGAGGAGGAATCAACGGAGTCACCAAAGGGCAACGTGGGCCGTTATCTCTCTGGACGTCAACAAAACAAGGGTACTCGACGGTTCTGCGAAAATTGTGTCCAGTGGGTGTGCCCAGAACACAGTTTGGGCACCCTCGAACGTTAATCGATCTTCTTCGCATGTACAGTTGAAGTTTCGCATCGCAGTGCGTCTACGCATGCGCAGATGGATAGTGCTGCCCGCTATGGCGTGCACAAACTCTCTATTAAGAAAATCAGTGTGGGATGTTCATCTGATGTTGACATTAAACCACATTCACAATAGATGCTCCTGATGTTTGAACTATTTTCAAAAGCTCCTTCTGTTGTTGCGCCAAAATTGATGCGAAACGTGATCACTGGATTACAACAGTAATCTTTTTTTTTAATTTATTTTTATTTTTAATATTATGATCACTATTTTAAGAACACATCGTTTTTCACTTCAGTTTCTAGTATTGGTATCTAAAACACTGAACACTTACAAAATACTGTTAAATTCATTAAAACGTTGACATAGTACAAAGTCTATAAAATGCTACATAAAAATGTATGCGTTATACTTTAATGAAATATACTCAAATACATGCAAGTTGATGTTTGTTTTTGAGTAGTCCTTTGCTTTATATGTTTTGTGGACTTGATTACTTTGCATTACTATTATTAAGTATAGCACCATCACAAAATAGTTTTAACATCCGGAGCCTCTATTTCGAATGTGTTTTAATGTGAATATCAGATGCACATTCACATTGGTTTTCTTAATGATTTCTGGTCACACCTACTGAACATAATTTTCGTAGTACCGTCGAGTGCTCTTGTTTCGTTGACGTTCACAGAAAGTTCCACGTAGCCTTTGGCGACTCCGGTGATCCCTCCTGGGTTCCTTCTCAGATTTCCAGTAGAGACTCCCCCGTTCTCATTGCTGTGGGCACAGATTTTCTCTCAATCTTCCTATTCATTTCTGGTTTTAGAAAGGACAAAGCCAGATCCTTTTGAAACCACCATCTAGTCAACCTTCCTCCAGTGTTGTTTTTGCCTAAACATGCAGACTATTGATTGCAGTGATATTCATGTCAACTTATGTCAGAAACCGAACTGTGAATGGTCGCGCGAAGTACTGTTGTAATCCAAACTGTTTCCTGAGCTTATCGCTAGTGCATACCACTTGAGTCATATTTCGCTAAGTTCATTAGCTGGAGTCTTCTACGAAAAGTACTGAACAGTCTATGCTAAAATTATTATTATTATTATTATTATTATTATTATTATTATTATTATATTATTTATATATATATATATATATATATATATATATATAATTTATATATATTTCATTTATTATTATATTTATTATTATATATTATTAGTTATATATTTATTAATATATTATTAATATTATCAACTGGCACTGTGAACAGCGAATGAATGAGACTGGATTTCAATAGTAATCCATGCGATCAACGAAGGGCTATAGTTTAGTTACTCTGACCAGTAGTTTACTGTGGTTTGTTCGGTAACTACCAGATGAATCCCGGAACCCTCAGAAACGGACGGCTGCAAGGACTGCGCGCGATAAGTTCGTCATCTTCCGTAGCATATTCTATTCTCTTATACGCACATTTACGAGTACTCATACCACATTTTTTTCTAGCGATCAGTTGGAAGCTTAGAGCTTGTCCTGATTGCAGCGGTGCCCTGCGGAGGGGAAAAATATCCCGCAAGCCGAAAGTGGGCCGACTCTGGGTCTCACAATCCAATTAGGAAGGCATCATTGCCGCCTCCAGGCATACACCATGCAACCCAGAAATGGGAGTAATGACCATAGAAGTAGTGGTGCACAGAAACATCAATCGATCAGATTCTAATCAAGATTCTAAATTAGTACTTATTGGCTCCTCAGTTAACGAAGTACCGTTTGCGCAAGGATATTTCTCATTCGGTCATTGTAAAGTACTGGGTATGACGAAGGAACTCTGGTAGGGTAGCTCAGCGCATCAACTGATGTCACTGCAGCGCCTCTGACCGGGAAGTCCTAGGTACGAAACTCGAAAAACTTCTGGAAAATATTTTAATCAAATTTAATAATGCCAAACTCTTCTACTCCTACTGAATAACATAGTTTATTAACATTATTGCGTTTGTCACCCGAAGAAAACAAAGATATATAATAACTGAACATTGAAAATTTATTCTATTCTTAACTGTAGTTAAGCGTAATAATCTCTTCTATGTCTTCCATGACCTACGTTCCATGAATATTTATTTAACACTGTAAACCATGCTTCGAATTCTACACATATTAACGCGTATTTTACGCTAAAAGTTAATTCCCGAATTATAAAGTATATTAAAAGTACATTGGGCAAAATTAGTCTTTAGATGTATGTAGGATTAAAACAGCAACGATAGTATTTCGTAACTTAAAATGAGGTAGGTAAGAACTTGGTGCACTCCCCTCCCCCTTCACTTATGAAGACTATTTCACTTACAAAAATTGAAACCAATCATTTTTAAGAATACATACGATATTGACAAAGCCGAGCAGTGATTCAAAGAAAAATTATCAGTTTTTCTTATCGTTTTTTTGAACACCTCCTTCTCAGTGTCCTATCATTAGCTGCGATTCATCCATCTTAGGAGGAGGTATACATCGATCGATACCTGTGTTTGTTTGCATCTAAGCGTGCTTTGTAGTTGACTTATTCAAACAGAGTATGAAATGGCGAAAAGATTGTACGCATACTAGTGCAACTAAATCATTTCGTTACGAGTATTTTCTATTTATTCATATTTGTACTGTAGAAATCGTTACTTGTAGAGTTTAGCCTCCTTGATTTTAACATTGAAAACCATAAGAAAACCAAGAATGCAAGTAACAATTTAGTAATTGAAACCATTGAAATATGTAAATATAGCAGATTAACTTACGTAACGATTATTAATGAACCGGTATCACAAAATTAAATTTTATTCGACTAATAATCAAACTAAATACTTCTTGTGCTTTGGAAATTCTCAGATAAATCCCCTCCTCGCTTCACGAATCGGGGATTTATTCATCCTTTCCAAAGGACTCATGGTATTACTTACGACAATTTTTAATGAAATGGTTTCATCAAACAAATCTTTAAATAAAGTCATGTTCAATTTTTGGAAAATACAAGTATTTTTTGTTCAATTTTGGGTGAAACATAGTCAATTTTTAAATTTTAAACAACTATTTTCTGTTAATTGTTTCCAATTTTATCTATATTTTTTCCACGTTGTAGCAAAGAACGATAAAGGAAAGGTGCTGGTCCCATTTTCCGCTCAATATGTATTTTAAAAAAGTAAATAAAAAAAAAAACGAAGTGGTAAATTCAAATTTCTCGCGCTTCATTTAAGGGCTTTCAATTCCGAAAACAACATGATATTTCAAATTATATTTCAATTTTTCTCCTGGTCACCGGTCGTGATGATCGTATGATATAGTTAAAAGTCTTACGAAAGTAAATATTTTGAAGAAGGTAAATATGTTTAACGTAGAACTAACAAGTACATTTAATATTAAGACGTTTTGATCGGTAATGTTGAGAAATTATTAGCTCATTTTGATATAATCAAGGCAAGATTGTGTTAATTTCTTTAAGTACTGGGAATAATATAACAGTTTAATTTAATCATGTTTGTTTATTTGTAATCTTAGAAATTATTATTGTTCTTGGCTATCGGAATAAAGGCATTTATGCACCACAGACGCTGCATTTCAATAGGTTTAATTGGACTTTTTAAAGTTATAATAAATTTTCAGTAAAAAATTTATATTTCAATAATAAATTGCCGTGTCACCACGCTAATTTTAGGCAGGGCGTGCGTACGCGCCGGGCTAGACGCGGCGAGAGCCTGCATGCGTGCGTGCGTGCGGGACGCGATGACTCACTGCGCAAAGCCCCCGAAATTATATTCAAGTTTTAAAAGAGGCGGCACTGCCCTGCTTGCGCAGAAGCTAATGAAGCTGCTCTTTGGGCCTCGAGGGAGGACTGCCTGCCCGCCGAGTCGGGTTTCACGCGCCTTGACGGGACACGTGACAAATGTCAAGAACGGACTCCCATCATTCATATAAAGTTCTTAAACGGTAGATGAAGTAAGCGGTTGAAGAATTTATTTCACTAATTTGCGTATTCTCAAATAAAACTGCCTGGTACTTTCATATATATTTTTTGATTTTACTCTCCCGTCTCACTACGTAAGTAGTAAAGAGACAGAATTGTAATCGCGTGATAAAAATCGGCGATACGTATTGCGACAGAAAAAATCTTATTGACGGGCCCCGGTAACGAAAAGTTGACAAATGGTGTTCCTATATGTGATCTCATGTAACGCATTGTGTAGTCAGAGTACATGTTTTCTGAGTCCTTGATACGGAAAAATCGATTGATGGCGAAACCTCTGCCTCTCGGTCCGAGCATGTGGTCAACGCTAGCGCCAAAATCATTCTGGCGATTTTTCTACAAAACACTTATTATCTATTGATCTGAATGAACTTTGCGCGGAAATAATTTTTGCAGGTTCTTGTAGTAGTATCATATTGCGCATAAAGATTTTCGACATTAGCTTTTCAGCTGGATCGAATTCAGTCGCTGTCTGGAGGAGAATTCTAGCGGCCGGCTGCTCTGATCGGTAGTTTTCCGTGGTTTCTCCGATTAACACCAGGCGAATGCCGGAGCAGTACCCTACCAAACGGGCCACGGACCGCGCGCGATCTGTCCTTCCTCTTCGTTGTCCTATCCTCTCCTCATACACACACACACACTTACACTAACATGCAGCACACTACCACGTATTCCGGGAGACCGGTCGGGAGCTTATAGTTTTTCCCTGCTGAGGCGGTGCCCCGCTAGTGGGAGAGTCCTGGTTAGGGGAAAACCTCACTAGCCAACGGTAGGTCGGCGCCGGATCTCGCCATCCAGCAGGAGATCACCACCATCTATCGAAAAAAACATGCTCTACACTAACGGGAGTAATGACGAAGCAGATGACGCGCCCGGAAACAGGAATCAATCAATCAATCAAATTTCCAACATGATATAGTTTATTCCTGATATATATAAAAGCGGTTGCACACGCGGTTTAGCTCATTGTTCTGCATGCTCGCTTTCTATGACGGGTCTTCGTTTGGTTTGTTTTTTTCGTGTTTCCGGGCGCGTCAACTGCTTCGATCACTAGTCTCGTTTGTGAAGTGCATGTTTTTTTCCCTCGGGAGATGGCGGTGATCCTGTTGAGATCCGGCGCCGACCGTCGGTCGAAATGAGGTTTCCTCACTTACCAGACTCTCTCGCCAATGGTGTTCTGACATTCGCCTGGCGTTGATCGGAGAAAGAACGGAAATCTACCGATCAGAGCAGCCGGCCGCTAGAATTCTCTTCCAGACAGCGACTGAATTCGACTTAGCTGGAAAGCTAGTGTCGAAAATCCTGCCGCCCCGTCAGGACTCGAACCTAGGACCTCCCGGTCAGAGGCGCTGCAGTGGCATCAGTTGATGCACTGAGCTACCGCTCCCGGTACGGATCTTCGTGCTAACCACACGTACCGCCGCCCCCGCCCCCAACCCTTGGCCGCGAGGCCGTGACGCTGCTGGTAGGCCATAGCCCGTCCGCGGGCTGTCGCGCCAAGCACGTGCCGAAGGCACTGTCTCAACAATGCCTGGGGATGTCTCGGATCTCGTTTGCCATCTGCGGGGCTAGAAGCACAACATGAGGGTGGCGCGGCATCAGAAGAAGATTTCCTGTTCATCTGAATAAGCTTGTATCATTATTTCCAAACTTCAGCTTTAGTATGTTGGGTTGGTGCTATGCACATTCTTAAGTGATTGAAGTGATGATCGACCGAATCATCCGACTTTCAATACATGCTCTCAATGACAACATACATACTTTAAGGTGGTCTCGGCAAAGGTATTGAATCAATCAACTTTGTTTAGTAATCCGTTAATAAAATGGTTCATTCCATTTCATTAATACCATTCAAATGAAGAAAATATTTGGAAACATTTGGAAGTTGGAAAATACATTAAACATGACTTAATTTTACTAGTACCTCGCTGTCATGTAATTAAAGGTCTAGTGTAAACATGTTATGTGATTCAAATCGTACGAACAAAGAGCATGATTTGTAGCTCAGAGGTGCACAAACGACCCACAACACAGGGCGTCGCTCTGACAAGCAACGGGTCACGGCTCGGGGCGAGCAGACGTGAGGCGATTGTGCAACGACTAGCAGCGCTTTGACCCAGTGGCTGACAGGGTAAATGATGGCTGACACTGAAAATAGAGAGCCGTGGAATGCAAATACCAAACCGGAAAGAACGACTATGAATAAAGAAGAACAAGTATTCAAAACTTTGTTAGCAAAGTGACGGATGGAACGGAAGATCATTTCAGTTGTTCTTGTGAACAGTCATAAAATGGAATCAGCATTAAAACATTGAAAGGTTGAAGAACCGTCAAATACAGCCGTGTTTTTGAAGACGCTGTTATTGTAGATCAACATATCCTTGTGAAGCTTTCTATTGTTCTGACAAGCCCGTAATCTGTAAGAAATCATGTTGTTACAATGGGTTACTAATTAACATCATGGACTTTTGTTTGAAAAGTTTAGAAGTGAGATTTTCGAGGAATTTTGAATGAAACACAGTGTAATATTAAAATATATTTATAAGAATATTTTCTCGAAAACTTTCCCTATTTTGCCTTTAACTTTTTTCTACATATAGTGTTAAATGCACTGTGTCAGACGACATAAAAGCTAACTTAGTGTTTTGTTTTGTTTTGTTTTTCAAAAATTTCACAAATAAAATATTTTTGACATCGTTACATTACCGGCAATTTATACACATTATTGCATTTTTTTATTACAAACTCTTCAAATTATGTCTTATAGAGTTTGAATAGCATGTTATATAGTAAATTGTGATGTATTTATTTTATATCCCTAAAAGTTCACATATGTATTTCCTTAAACATCTCGCACATCGTTAGCATTTTACGTACCGGCGATATAATTAATGACACATTTGTTGCATTGTCAGTATTGCGAGCCACCGTCGTGACGCAGTACAAGCCATAGGCCAGCACCCGACCTGAACGTCTTAAATTAGTGAACACAATTCACCAGATGGTCGACTAGCTCAGTATAGACGTCCCAGTGGACACAATAAAAAAAATAGGGGCAGGTCGTGAAGATCGTTTATGGATTGGATGCAAAAATTACAAACAACTCGGGTGAGAATCACTTTTCACTAAATTCAGAATATATTCTAAAAATATTGGCTGCTTTGACAAATACATACAATGGCACACAAAAAAAAAATCAAATACAGAATACTCTTGACTGAAAAAAAAACACTAATAACACAATACTGACAATTTCCTACTTTCATCTACAGCAATTGTTTAACAAACACACTTTCAGAAATTCGAAAGAATCGTTAAAATATTACTTTACAAAATTTAGAAAAACACACATTGAAAATCAAAATTAATAACTTTTCCTTAACATTCCTTTTACAACAAAAGGAAACTCTTTCTCTCTCACAAAATCAGAGAATTACTATTATTATAATTATACTCTTACTGACTCTTAATCACTTTATATTACAATGTTGATCTTGAAATCCTTTTGAAAGAAAAGATTGATTCTGTTCTCACGTATTAGAAGTCGAAACAAATGTACTTTTGCTACTTTATCTTTTTAAGCGTGGTAAATCTATTCCACCCTCCTTTTTCTTTCTACGTGATAGATACAGAATGAGCTTTCTTATTAAACTGAATCACTCCTATCCTACAAAACATTTTATTTGGAACGACCTTACTGTGTTCTCGGCCGCGTGAGCAGTCCACTTTGCTTCCTTCTACCTTTCCACCGAGCTGCTTCGGCCTTGAAGCGTCGTGGCCTCGGGTTGAGAACGCCGTTGCTCCTCAGAAATCGCCTTCTTCTTCTCGTTCAGAAGTTTTATATGCTTGAATATATATATAGATTTTACTTTATTTTCGATTACAGTTAATGACCAACTGGATATTCAGAGTGAAAATGAATCCAGAGATCACCTTTTTATATAGGCACCAACTTCAGAGAGTATTTAAATATACAAAAGCATGTAGAGAAAAAAAAAAACTGGAAGAGAAATGAATGCAAGCTATTAATTACTGCCATCTATTCAAAACTCCTCCCTAATTCTTCCATTATAAATTCACTGTGTTCTTATTACCTTTCTTCAGTTATGTTAAATCAATTTATAATAGAATAATCCTCTTCTAGTCTTCTAGAAGAGTTTTCCTCAAAAAAGTTGCAAATCTGGGAAATCCGCTGCAATGTCACTTCCTGGGTACCGTTTTCCATACGTCCGCCCAGTTCAGCTGCTACCTTCAGAAGAACTTTTCTTTCTTTCATCCAAACCTCAGTCTCGCCCTTAGTATAAGGCGGTCTCTCTTGTTCTAAATTCTAATTATCATTCCAAATATCCATCACGCGTTGGCGTATCGTTCAAAATATTCTTTCCCTCGCTTTCTTAGGGCGGTATGTGACACGTTTTCGGAATCTAAGAAAACGGGCGGTCTATAACCCCTTCTTTCCGAAAAAAAAAAAAGATTTTATGGGATTTGATTTCATATGCCGTAAATCTTTTCACTAAAATTTATGCTCTTCTTTTTTCTTGATTCTAGAACGTCGAGCAATCTTGTTCTCTTCCTCTGCCTCCTACTCCTTTCTTCTTCCTCATCTTCCTTCTTCTTTCTCCTCCTTGTTTTTTTTTCTTTTTACATGATTCTTGTCAGTTTACTTTATCTGTTTGTTTCATTATTTTACCACTTATTTCATTCTTTAAATGGTCGCAAACTGTAGAGTGTACTTTCCTATTGTCTTCCCACTTTCATCTAATTATTGCTTTCGCAGCAACCGCGGAAGAAATATTGCAGTGTGCATGGCGAGTGGGAAGAAATCTGGCGTAATAATTGACGCAACCTAACAAACTTTAGAAGTTGTTTCGTGTTTTTTCTTGGTGCAATTTTATCTATCTCTCGCATCTTTTCCATATTCATTTTGACTCCGTTAACTGTCACATCATAACCCAGGAACTTAACTTGTTTAGTGCAGAAATTACTTTTCTCCAAATTCAGTTGTAAATTATTTTCAATCAGACGTTTCAACAAAATATCTAACTTAGTCATGTGTTCTTCAAATGTCTTAGAATACACAAGCACGTCATCAATATAGATAAAAACATCGCTGGACATCTCTCTGCCAATGATATTGTCTAGACATTGTACAAGAGCAGATGCTGTTCTTGAGTCCAAATGGCATTCTTTTGAAGACATACGAAATTCTCAGTGAATAAATCCTGTATATTGTCTACATTCAGATTGCTATCGCTATTTGCCAATACGATGCAGTGAAGTCAGTTGAACTCAACCACTTGATGCCGGATAATTGATTAGTTAAATCACTCTACACGCAACGGTCTGTCTCTGTACGGTAGGTAACTTGATTCCAATCGCCTTGCATCTAAACACAGCCTTATCTTTCCCATTACTCTTTTCTACGAGCACTATCGGATTTAGATAAGAGGTTTTGGACTTCATGATGATATCATCTTTGACCATGAGTAGCAATAGGCTTATCCACCTCTTCCTTATGTTTTTCTGGAATGACATATTGTTAACCGTGAATGGTGTTTTATCTGTTAATTCTATTTCGAATTGAAAAATCTTTTACTGGATTCTTGTTTTTGCAAACCACCTTTTGATTCCTAAGTAATACTTCAGTTAACTGTTCTTTCTGATATGCATTGAGATTATCGTTGCACAGTTCATCATCAAATGAGATTAATTCGATTGATAATATCGCCACCTCTTCTTCACTAGATTGTTCTATTTGGTTTGCGGCGGGATGGCGTGTCGAAACAAACCTTTCTAATTTTCCGACTCATGTCCGCGAGATACTTGGTCCTGTATTTCTGAGTTGGAAAACCTCCATCAATAAATTTTTCTATTTCTATCCCTAGACGAGAGTCCTGTCTTGTCTAGCATAAGTTTCATTTTTCTTAGTAATGTTTCGGTTTGTAAGTTTCTCCTGTTTCTGTTTTTAGCACATTATGTTGTTGCTGTCTGCTATCTTGACCATTTACGGACCATTAGCATTTGCCCTTGCTTTCTGTAAACCTTTCGTACTTATACACAGTGGCATCATACAATCCTAACGTTATTAATTTTTCAGTGGACATTGGTAAAGATTCTTTATGTAAAATTTTGCGTCGAGAGGAAAATGACGTATTAATAAACAGACAATTTCTTCACCATCCAGTATCGTCAGATACATAATTTGAAACAAGCTAATTTCTCCGTTGCATATTCCTGCATGGACATCGTACCCTTCTTCACGTACCATACATTACATTAACTTTAAAATTGATTTGGGTTTCGTTATTCCAATATCTCGAATAAAATTTTTTCTTTGAGTTCAGCCATAGTTTTGGAAACTCTCTAAAACTATCTGCCCAGATTCGTGCGATACCCTGCAACATCTGATAAACGATTCTAGTTTCTTACTGTCCGGAACACAATTTAAAAAGAGAATTATCTACTTCTTTCATAAATACATGATTTTCATCTCCCTGCACTGAAATTAGGGTACATTGGCTGAAACATACATTAGGCTGAACACTTCCTCCACTCGATGGTAAATTTTCTAATTGATTTTTTCCAGTTCTACTACTTCATTTCTTATATGCATTAATTTGATGTTGTAGAACGCCATCCTGTTCAGAAGAGCCTTTATTCCACTATCTAATTTAATGCTTGAACCTGAACTTGTTCAGTAACTAATTTCTGGAACTTTTCTACTCCTTGTTCTACCTCAATCTGCCTGTCGGATACGGCGGTTATAAGATCCGATTGTGTTTCGATCCTAGTTTCAAATTCTTTCGTTACTTGATCCACTTTTTCTTCTAATTCAAGTCCCAGCTCCGTGAATTTTTTCTCTAAGTTCTCGTGTTCCTGTGCTAATTCTTGTTGAACCTCGCTCTTAAATTCGACCTTCCACTGCTCCGCTAATTCAGTAAACTGTGCTTTTAAATTTTCTTCTAACTTCCTATTATTTTCTTCTAATTTCGTTATCAAGATTCCATGAATTTTGTTTCCAATGCATTTATTGCCGAGTTATTTTTTCTTCTAAATTTGGTTTCAAAGTATTTATTGCCAGAGTTATTCTCCTCTAATTTAGTTTCCAATGCTTTGTTCTCCTCTAGTTGGTTCCAAAGTAACCCCTAATTTTTATGGTTTCCTCTGTTTTCCTCCTGCACGATAGCCTCACATCTAATTGTGCATAAATTGCCTATTAACCGTTGCATCATTGAATTAGCCCTCTCGAGGTTTCGTTCTTCCCCTCATCCTGATCTCGTATTTAGCGTTGGCTGTGATTCTGTGGCGACACGTCTCACTAGTTTCTCCTGCCGCTCCTGGATTCTACTCCTGTCGTTTCCTCCCCGATCATCGTACCTGGTGCTTGTCCCCAGTTTCCCTATCCTTCCTCTGATTCCTCAGAAGTTCCTTCCACAGTGATAATTTCTAGCCACGTTATGCTTATCTGCCATTTGAATCTATTAACTGCCTAGAATCAATCAATTCTTTCCCAGACACCATACACCTCTCACAAATATTTACACAATACCAGACACAATTGAAACTGATGAAACTCTCATATAATAAATATCTTTTCGAAAAAGCTTACTCTGAAATACTTGCACTTTACTCAACACACATGAACTCTGCAACCTGGTCAGAAATTTTAGTGAACTGTGATTCAATTGTACTGCGTAATTTTAGTTACACAAGTTTGGTCTCAGTTATTGCCCAAATCAGTTGTCCGTAAATGCATCAATAATCGAAAGCCCCGCCATATGGGCGCCAATTGCGAGCCACCGTCGTGTGCGGTACAAGCCGTAAAGGCCAGCACCCGACCTGAGACGTCTTGAGGGGTGGTAGAACACAATTCACCAGATAGTCGACTAGTATTATAGACGTCCCAGTGTGGACACAATAAAAAAATAGGGGGCAGGGTCGTGAAGATCGTTTATGGATTGGATGCAAGGAATTACAAAACAACTCGGTGGAATCACTTTTCATAAATTCAGAATATATTCTAAAATGTGCTTTGACAAATACATACAATGGCACACAAAAAAATCAAATACAGAATACTCTTGACTGAAAAAAACACTAATAACACAATACACAATTTCCTACTTTCATCTACAACCCAATTTGTTTAACAAACATAGAAATTCGAAAGAATCGTTAAAATATTACTTTAAAATTTGAAAAACACACATTGAAAATCAAAAATTAATACTTTCCCTTAACATTACTTTTACAACAAAACTCTTTCTCTCTCCTAAAATCAAGAATTACTATTATTATAATTATACTCTTACACAAACTCTTAATCACTATATTACAATATTTGATCTTGAAATCCTTTTTGAAAGAAAAGATTGATTCTGTTCTCACGTATTAGAAGTCGGAAACAAATGTACTTTTACTTTTCTTATCTTTTAAGCGTGTGAAACGTCTGACCACCCTCCCTTTTTCTTTCTACGTGACCCCTTTTTTCTTTCTCGGTAGAAAAGAAGGGTTTTCTTATTAAACGGGATCCTCCTATCCCTACAAACATTTTATTTGGAACGACCTTACTGTGTTCTCGCCGGTAGACCCGTCACTTTGCTTCCTTCTCCCTTTCCTGGGGCTGCTTGGCCTTGAGCGTCGTGGCCTCGGTTGAGAACGCCGTTGCTCCCGAATCGCCTTCTTCTTCTCGTTCAAGTTTTTATGCTTGAATACTCTCATATAATTTTACTTTATTTTCGATTACAGTTAATGACCCATGGATATTCAGGTGAAAATGAATCCAGAGATCACCCCTTTTATATGAACACCAGAAGAGTATTTAAATATACGAAAAGCATGTAGAGAAAAAAAAAAACTGGAAAGAGAAATGAATGCAAGCTATAATTACGCCATCTATTCAAAACTCCACTCCTAATTCTTCCATTATAAATTCATAACGTTTCTTACCTTTCTTCTAAGATTATGTTTAAATCAATTTATAATGGGAATAATTCCTCTTCTGAGTCTTCTAGAAGAGGTTTCCTAAAAAAAGTTCCAAATCTGAAATCCGCTGCAATTTCACTCAAATTACCGTTTTCCATACGTCCGCCCGTTCAGCTCCCTACCTTCAGAAAGAACTTTTTTTCATCCGACCTCCGGTCTCCCCTTGGTCTAAGGTGGCGGTCTCTCTTGTTCCTAAATTCTAATTATCATTCCAAATATCCATCCGCGTTGTATATTTCAAAATATTCTTTCCTCGTTTTCTTAGGCGGTATTGACACGTTTTCAGAATCTAAACAGTATTTTATATATATATATATATATATATATATATATATATATATATATATATATATTTATATGTATGTAAAATTTACATAGAAAAAAAGGGCATGCAGTGCTGTTAGCATTTCCAATTTTAAAGCGAATGCTGCTGATTTTTAATTATGAAAATTATAATTAGCAGGGGAAGCTGATTAAGGTGCCCTAAAACTCAAATACTTAATAATCCAAATGTTCATTTGTATTTTTACTTTAAAATTTGACAGATTTAATGTCCTTTATTTATTTATTATAATATTAATATATATATATATATATATATATATATATATATTTAAATTATAAGTCCTTTCTTTAACTACTTTCTTCATCTTTCTTTTCAGAATTTGTTGTATTGTACTGAAATTGTCAATAATATGTACATAAAATGAAAGTGTTAACTGCAGGCCAATTTTTTCCCTAGTGAGTTTTAAAAATTTCCCTGAACATCAGTTTTCTCTCTTTTTATGTTTTCATTAGTTTAAATAAAGACTGTATTCTCCCATCTCACTTAAAAGGCAGTATCTCCTTAAAATTACCTCAATTCCAACATATCTCTTTACCAGTATTCCTTTCATTGAAAAAAATTGTTTGTAAGTAAATGATGTAACAAAACTCTCCCCACCCCAAGGATAATGTGACTTAAGGAACTAAACCATAACATCGGACAATTTTTCTTTTGTGATAATGTTGAAGACAATAAATGAACAAGTATATGGATTCTCATATTAAATAGAATACAGATCTGTTATTACCTCAATTTTCAATTTTTTCTGATTAAGAATTGACTCAATATCTTTGCCATAATATGCATTTTACAGTGCTGTCAAGGCGATCATTTTCCCCTAAAAACTCAATAAATTTTGCTAAATTATTTGACTTTCTTTACACTATAGTCATACCCCTGTACTATACTGCACAAACAAAAATCCTACTATTGAGATATCAAGGGAAAAATACTTAAAATACAGTTATAAATTATTATCATATTTATGATTATATTATAAATTATTATATTTCTTGTATTTATTTATTTTTTATGTTTTTGAAGCATTTGTTTAAAGCAATACAGTGATTTCTCAGTAGTAGAATTTTTGGGTTTGTGCATTACAGTACTGGAGAAAGCGATGTGATACTTCACTGATTCAAATAAGTGAAGCCTTACTTCACTGATTGCAACAGCTATTAATTCCACTGGTTCAATTAGTTGTCACAGATTTCCACTGATTCAAATAGTGAAGGTTTCACTGATTAAAAAAGTGGACCCGTTTTCACTGATTCGATCAGTTCAATTTACTGATTGCCTGTGGCAGAGTTATAACTACCACAATCAGTGAATGGTCACTGTCAATCAGTGGTTTTCACTGATTCAAGCTGAAGAGCGGGAGACCTGGTAGGCGGTGCCCGCTGGAGGAGAGTCCTGGTTAGGGGAAAAACCCACTAGCCGACGGTAGGTCGGCGCCGGATCTCACCATCCAGCGAGGGAAGATAACAGCCATATCCCGAGAAAAAAACATGCACTACACTAACGGACTAATGACTAAAGCAGTTGACGTGCCCGAAAACACGAAAAAAACAAACCAAATCAATCCATGGGGATAATTTTCTGTTTTTTATTAGCGTATCTTGCGACAAGGTTCTTTAGGAGCTTTTAGATACCCAAATTGGTAACAGATAAGGTAGTAGGGGATGTTTTTCTGAAAAATGATTTGAAGAGCAATATTTTTTTAACAATGTGTATCAATATATTGTAAATGGTCTAAATGTATAACCCTGAATCCTGTCAGTAGGCTCAAAGAGACTTAATCACGGCCTTCTTGAGTCCTGTTTTTTTAGTGCCCGTAAAAAATGTAATGCCATTGAGAAATTGTCCAAAAATAAAACATTTTTTTACATTAAGTCACCAGGAAAAAAGAAGGGGACATTTTTCTCAACTTCAAATGCATTTAAAATTGCAATCGAGAAAGGAGAAACGCAATGTATTGCTCTTGAAAGAAATCCGATTCTTATGCTTTCGTCTATAATTTACGAAAAAATCAAAAATCAATTTAAAAAAAATATTTAGTGGTTTCTCCTTTTCTTAATAAATTACTTTTCTACACTTTAAATGTGCCGTCAAAGGGTCATATGATATTGTTTATTATTCTCATTAATACCTGTGAAATCTCAGTTTCCCGGCGTCACATATGAAACAGTTTATGGTCTGTACATTAAAGAACATGATGTCAAAATGCAGGTAGTATACATCACATACAATCGTTAATGTTCATGTCAAAGATACGACGATATTATGGAGTGCATAATACGGAAGACTTTATTCGCACTCCATTAATGTTGCGTGAACTGCAGGAGCTCCATACTACTACTCAACGAGAGGCCGGTTTGGGTGCAAATGATCGTGCAAGTGCTCCTTGTTTTCAATCAAATTCTCTTGCTTCCTTAAAGAACCCATTTAATTATTACAGAAGTTCACGCACACCCCAATGTATCTCTCTCTCTTTCTCTCCCTCCGTGTCTGTCTCTCTCTCTCTCTCTGTGTCTGTCTCTCTCTCTGTGTCTGTTTGTCTGTCTCTCTCTGTGTCTGTTTGTCTGTCTCTCTGTGTGTGTTTGTTTGTCTTCTGTCTCTCTCTCTCTCTCTGTGTCTGTTTGTCTGTCTCTCTGCCTGTCTGTCTGTCTGTCTGTCTGTCTGTCTGTCTCTCTCTCTCTAAATATATTACTAAAACGAACCACTGTCCGTTTACACGATACACGATTAATACTGTTTCACTGCGTCAGAGGTCTTGTTTTCATTAAATAGTGTATATTATTCATCTCATTTCACATTATATGATAACTTGCATAATATAGTATTATTTTTTTCCTGAGTGGTATTGTAGTATTTTATTTTACATTGAATTCACATAGCATGTATAACTCAATCATGATAACGTTTAGACTGTAGTGAGCATTATCATTCGTCAAAATGAAAATATTTGTTTCTGTCCTGAATTTTGGATCTAGTTTTTGATTTGAAATGTATGATTGTGCAGGGCATTAGGTATATATAAGTGGAAGAGGATGAAGAAGGAGAAAGGTAGTGTGCGTTCTTTACCTTATTTGTTAGAGTACTGTCCCAGCATTGCCTGGTGCTGTTCGGAAAAACACGAAAAATACCGATCAGAGCAGCCGGCCGCTAGAATTCTCCTCCAGACAGCGGCTGATTCTACGTGTCTAGCTAGTATGGTAAATCCGCCACCATGTGAACTTGAACCCAGGACCTCCCAGCCAGAGGCACAGCAGCAGCACAACGAGTGTTACCTGAGCCATCTCAGTGCGTCCGGGACAGAGGAACGGCCTGGAAATGGCGGGCGCAGGAACGGAGAAGACGCAGCAGAAGCGGCGGAAAAGGCGACGGCGGAGGGTTCTCTGAGACCGCCCCGCCTAAGGCTCCGCTAATTATCTTTGCTCATTGGGAGTCCGGCCGTAGTGCATTGAACGCGACATCACGGAGGTTGTTACTTTAAATTTCTAAGGCCCTGGGAGGCAATTAAACCTGCAATTTTAAACCGGTCTCGGACGTGCTGTGGGCGATTGCGTGCCGATTTGTCTGCCGCCCCAGGAGCGGAAGACCGGAAGGGTGGGGACGAGGGCGGGAGGAGAGGAAGGGAGGCGTTCGTGCCTGCGTAGCCTCCCGTCCTCACTGCCTCTCTGCCCTCCGCGGGTTCCGTTCTTTGACTTGGGTTCCCAACAAAATGAGAATTCGTTCAATGAAATACTCACTGGGAGCGGTAGCTCTGGGCATCAACTGATGTCAATGCAGCGTCCTCTGATCGGGAGGCTAGGTTCAGTCCTGATGGCGGCAGGATTTTCGACATTGCTTTTCAGCTAGGTCGAATTCAGTCGCTGCCTGGAGGAGATTCTGGCACCGGCTGCTCGATCCTAGTTTCGTGGTTTCTCCGATCAACACCAGGGCGAATGCCAGAGCAATACCCTACCAACGGGCCATGGACCGCGCGGATCTGTCCTTCTTCCTTGTCCTATTCTCTCCCCTCACACACACACACACACACACACACACACTTACACTAACATTCACTACACTACCACTATTCCGGGAGACCGGTCAGGAGCTTAGAGCTTGTCCCGGCTGGGCGGTGCCCCGTGGTGAGAGAGTCCTGGTTAGGGACACCCCACCTAGGTCGGCGCCGGATCTCGCCATCCAGCGGGAAAATCACCGCCATCTTCGGAGAAAAACCTGCACTTGACGTGCCGGAAACACGAAAAATCAAATCAAATCAATGAAATATTCTGTACTGGGATGAAGCACCAGGAAGAATTGTGTATTTTTACACACATTAGATATGATTAAAGATAGATTTAACAAAATTCATTCTTCCTCGAAAAATCACAGTCTTCGCTACGATATCAGTGCATACATTTTGTACTTGTGTGTAACTCGTACAAAAGAAGTGTTAATGAAGAATCGCCATGGACGCGGGGTGCCTGAGTGTAGGCATCTTGAATATCCATGTGTGATATGAACTATATAAAACCAAAATAGTAGTGATTTCGGAAAGATTAGATAAAATCCTTATAATACCTTAGAGAAGGATATTTCCAAGTGAACATGGTAAATTTAAAAGTGCTGTTTCATCCCCATGTGTGAATTCATGAACAAATACTTGTTTTGTGTTTAGAACTTGAAGTGTTATTATTTTAACTAAATCAAGGTAGAGGCCAACCGACAGCGGCGTCTGGTGTGGTACTACAGCTGCAGTTGATTTAGTTATTGGCATTACAAACTGTTCAGGCATTTCATTTGCATCGCTGTTGCGGGAACGTTGAAAATTCAGAAGATTCGTAAAACATTCCCTTGATAACTAAAACTTCACACTCACAAACGTCCTGGTGCTAGACGACGAAACGTCGACTGTTCTTTAAAACATCTATTGCAATTCGTACATTAAAGAACGAAGTAAACCAAGGACGGCAGGAACTTCATATTATTTCTTTTAAAGCATATATTACTAAAATGTTGTGTTTACTATGAAACAGATTTATAAGGCGAAGGAAAACATATCAAAGGTTAGTAACTACGGCTCACCAGGATATGGTCCACTATATTTCACTTTAAAAATCAGAAACGATGATCGAGTACAAAAATGACGCTTCTTTCTAAACGATTGATTTGATTGATTTTATCGTGTTTCCGGCGCGTCACTGCTTTGGTCATTATTCCCGTTAGTGTAGTGCATGCTTTCTTCTCAGAAGGTGGCGGTGATTTTCCCCACTGGATGGCGAGATCCGTCCAGTGGCTAGTCCAGTCGGCACTGTGGGGCTAGTGGGGTCCGTCGGCTGGGGTTTCCCTAACCAGGACTCTCCCACCAGTAGGGCACCGCTCCAGCCGGGACAAGCTCTAAGCTCTCAACGGTCTCCCGAAATATCTGCTAAGTGCAGTGCATGTTAGTGTAAGTGTGTGTGTAAGGGGAGAGGATAGGACAAGGAAGAGGAAGGACAGATCGCGTGCGGTTCGTGGCCCGTTTGGTAGGGTACTGCTCCGCCATTCGCCTGGTGATGATCGAAGTAACCACGGAAACTACCGATCAGAGCAGCCGGCCGGCTAGAATTTTCCTCCAGACAGCGACTAATTCGACCTAGCTGAAAGCTAGTGTCGAAAATCCTGCCGCCGTCAGGACTCGAACCTCGGACCTCCAGTCAGCGCTGCAGGATATGAGTTGATACACTGAGCTACCGCTCTCCGGTTTTCTAAACGAAATCACTTTGTGTTTTAAATACATAGATATTCCTTTTGAAAATATTCCCTGTCTCTCATTTCTTCACATTACAAGTATTACTTGGAGAAGTTTAACCCTTCAACGCGTAATGCCGCCTTGAGACGCGTTCTATGTAGGAGATTCACCGACGAGTCTCCTTACATAGACGTCTTAGGATTTTCTTTTCTGCCGTGTGCAGTAAGGAGCGCCACCCCACTCAATGCACTTCACCGTTCACGGAATGCTACCCGTTCAATGGCTTCGAACGGATATATTCTGTAGCGTCATACAATCGTTATATTCAGTAAATATTGGATACGTGCATTTCATGCAAAGGAAGTAGGCGGCAACAGCGGGCAGCATGCAGGGACGCCTCCTGAACAAGGGAGGCTATGATTGGGACAGGAAACCGGCTCTGCCATAGAGCGAGGGCAGAAAACCCAGGAGGCCGTGACGTGCGTTGCCACGGGGCCAGATTTGAACCCCTGTAGTTCTACTGTCTGGTAAATGCTGGCTGGCGAAGCGGCGAGATGACGCAGTTCCGTCAGCCGGGCCACAGGTATAAAGCGCGCCCGCACACTACTATTTCTTCTGATCTCGGAGCTCTTCGTGGGATGTCTGTGAGGGTGCGGCACGTGGAACGTCGGGTAGGCTACGAGGCAAGGGTCTGGAGCCGGCGTGAATTGTCGTGCTTTAGAGAAGGTGCATCACACCGCGGAGGAAATCATATCAAGCAAGCGGTTGTGGTGACCAGGTGAAGTTCTCTTAGAAACAGGCTGTAGATATTGTAAATAGTAGATTCGGGTGTCGGAGGACATCTTTAATAAATATCAATATTACACTGTTCACGTCTGTTATTCATTGTTGCGGAAATGACGCACAATCCCAACATTGCCAAAGAAACCACGCACCTGGTCGAAATGCGTCACGCAGCATTAGAGTTTGGCGCGCCCTATCGACGGGATCCGAGTACCGCTAGCTCCTTTGAACTCATTGTCCGCTCTGCGCCAATTTTCCTTCTTCTATATAGAACAGTCCTGTACCGCTCAGGCCAGCAGATGCGAAAGCTCTTCAGGCGAAAGATACCACAGTGAACTCGGAACGAAAAAATCCAAGCTATCAATTTGGCTTGCATTTCTCCTCACTTTCTTATGTTTAGTTCTTCATCTAATGTAATGCTTACGTCATCAAGCACAATGCTAATTTTATTGTCCACAAACAGAGACATTCCATGCATACTACTATTATTTTGTATTTTGTCATGTTCATATCTCCTTTCTGCCTTTACTCATGAGTTTCCATGTTCTGGTTTTGTTGGCTCATTTAGAGTGTAATTTTACGTAACATATTCAACAAATAATGAATTTACTATCACTAGACAACACTTTTTCACAGTTATTTAATATTCTAATGTCTACAGTATTCTTGAAGTAATCTTTGAACACTTTGGCAGGAATTTGTGTATGATATTCACGCAATTAATATAAGCAAGACGATTTATCAGAAACTCTTTTCACTAATAAAATATATTACTAGTAAATACAAACATAACTTAATCATAATCTCAAACTTAGTGGTGTTTCATTATTTAACAAACATGCAAAGAAAATGTTTTATGAGTTCAAATGTATACTCCTTACTCGATAAGCAGGTGCCTCTTTCCTTCGACATATTTAAATTGCTTTAATTGAAATGTTTCAATGGAATAAATAAAATTCTCATTCCACCTACCTGGATAGCCGAGGATGCCAGCACTAAAGGCCCATAGCTGCTTCGGTTCCAAGAGTTTCGGCTGAATCCGCCTCTGGCATTGATGTTTGTGTGTGTTTGTGTTGGTCTTGCGTGTTAGTTTTACAGCTCTCTACCGTTAAAACACAGTAGTCGCTATATGAAAATTGTTAAATGCGATCTTCAAAATCTTCAAATGAAGGCATTCGTCATATCCCACCAAGTGTTTTATTTACTTTGCAGTACCCACTTGTTTTATATGGTCGCACATTCCTTGAGGCACGCGTACGCCAAAGTCTATTAGACCGCACGCGTGTCACAAAGTAACACGTTCCAATCAGTAAACAATAAAGGTAAGTGTACTTGTTCCCATTCATGAAAGCTGAAAATATCGTTTGTTGCAAAGAATGAACCTAAACCAGGCGAATGCGAATTTGTTTTTGAATTGGAGTGTCTTCGACACAGATTTTGCTGCGCAACGGAGCTTTACCATGCGTAGCTGTGCAATTAGTTAAGCAAACATGGTAATACTAGCTATTGGAACAAAATAATAAGTAGAGACGCCGAGAAGCGAAAACGTTTTCACTTGTTAAGTTTAATTGTGCAATGGAAACAATTTGTGATGAAATTGAGAATATTCTTCGTTTCCTAGCTTATTTAAAAACATTACAGTAATATAGTCAGTTAATTATGAAGGCTTTAATGAATCCGTAAATGTATTATATGGAATAAATAAATTATGCGAAAAATGTTATACCATGAATACATAAAAATATGTCAAGTTACTGTTTTGGTACCTTTGTTTCTTGCTTTTAATTGGGGAGTTCCTTTGCTTGATTAAAAATACTTTCTCATGATCCTTCTACAGAACTTTAATTTTTTTGAAGTGTCATTGTTCTCACACTGTATAACTTATTTATGTCGTGTCATTCTCGAACTAATGCAGATCAGTTTCTCAAGGTCCCTAACTCTTGTGGCCTGTTGCTGAACGGAGACTTCATAAGCAAGAAACTAGAATACGAGAAGATCTGATTCCTCGCATAAATACAAAAACTGTTTTGGGGTTAAAATTGCAGCCTTCTATTTTTCTTCTTCCTTTTCTTAATTCTTCTTCTCCTACTTCTTCACTGCTTTTCTCTTTGTCATTTCCTCTTTCTTGTCGTCTCTTTTCCTTCTTCACTCCTATTTTCCTCCCTATCTTAAGGTCTCCTCTTTTTATCAGAGTGCTATAACGAAGATCGTGAATCGCTTAATAATCAAGCTTTATAAAACAAGTGAGAGACGACAGCGATTCTGGTGTAAGCTAAAATTATAACTGATTTCTTGTTCAAAACTAATGTATTTCATACTTTTTTAATAAATTTTACGAAAGATTTAAGAGGTTTGGTTAATAAACAACAAGAATGTAGCACTACCTATTTATTTTATTGATACATTTTAAGATATATAAATTCTACTACATAGTAATATTAAATGTACATGACTTATTACTTTCATTCATGAAAAAATTACTTTCGTAGCTCCGTCGAAATTTCTTCACCTTACTACCCCTAAGTTTTGCTTCTACCAAAGTTTTTAGCTCTACTTCCCCTTACTTTGTCCTAGGCTTCGGGATTCCCGTCCATCTCACCCCTCGCTCAGCTGAGCGCCACGCCAGTCGAGGCTCATATCGATTAAAGTCGATTCGGCGGAGGCGCTACCGTCGCGCATATTGACGGCAGATGTAAATTCCGTATGTAGGTTAGGCCGGCATCTGCATGATATCGATATTCGCCGCCTGCCCCGTCCAGTCCCTGCTGCCGCTCCAGCACTTGCCATCGCCTCTACCCCAGAGCCCGTTCACGGAGCAAATAATTCAGTCAGATGCTGTGGCTTGCCAAGTTTTCTCGTTACAGATCGTGTTGCCTTTTATTCCTTCCTGTTTTCTTCTCCATAAAATTTGAACCCAACTCTCAGTCCTAACAGTGTCGCAGTTATTCGGTCAGAAGCCGCTGCTGACTGGATTTGTACAATTCAGCATTCATGGCGGAAGTCCTAGGGGTTCGATATAGATAATCAAATTGCCACTAACTGAAAGTGAAATCTACAGCTGGCTGCTCTAATCGATACGTTTTGCGTGGTTGTCTCCTGGTCTTTACAATGCTGGGCAGTACTTAACAAGCAGGTCTCAGACCCTACACAATCTTTCCTACTCATCTATCACCTTCTCTCCCTACACAACACGAACACACATTTACATGTTATGAATATTACACATCTCTGGAGACCTGACCAGGAGAGGTGGCTCAGTGCATCAGCTGAAATCAGTACAGTATCTCTGACCAGGAGGTCCTGGTTCGATCCGCGGCATTTTTCACAATAGCTTATCAGCTAGGTCGAGTTCATCGCTGCTGTCTGGTGGAGAATCCTAGCGGCCGGCTGTTCGATCGTAGTTTCCGTGTTTCTCCGATCAACTCCAGGCAAATGCCGGAGCAGTACCATACAAGCGGGCCAGAACGCGCGCGATCTTTCTTCCTTTTATTGTCCTTTCCTCACACCTTGCTTCATGCACTAACACTAACATGCACATACCACACATGCCGGGAGAACGTTCAGGGCTTAGGAGCTTGTTCCGGCAAGCGGTGCCCGCTAGTGGGAGATACCTGGTTTGAAACCGAAGATGACGTATGTCGGCGCTGGATCTCACGTCCAGCGTGGGAAGATCACGCCACCTCCCGAGGAAAACTTGCACTACATTTTCGGACTATGACCGCTGACGTTGACTCGCCGGAATCACTAATAACCTCCCACCAACTCGAGAGACGAGTCGAGAGCTTCGAGGTGTTAGGAGTTAGGAGCTTCGAGGTGTTAGGGCGGGGGGCCTTCTGGCAAATACCTGCAAGAGGAAAATTCCCCAAGATGTGGTACTTCGTGTTATGTCACGTTATTGTCAGGAGAATTGCTACCAGGTATAAGATGACTACATTTACAGGACCGATAAAATTATACGAACGACACAAAAATAATGAAGCAATGAAATCAATGGATTTGTTTTCCTCTCCTTTTCCTCAATAGATCCAAATCAGTCTTGGTGCTCATGTTGTAGGTATTTGTCTTCCTAATGATGTGGGATTACTTAATGAGGATCCACTGCTGACTAGTATGGCGAGATTGTTCTCGTCCACACCCATGGTTTTGTGTTTTCCACTTTGCTTTGTTGTCTCGCTAAAAATATCAATGATTACGTTGCTAATATGTGTTTTAAAACAAGTACGTATAATACCTGCCAACGTACTGCTAGCAGTTGCAAATAAAACACCTTCCGCTACTCCGTACGTGGAATTCAATTACGCTCCTTGCAAATCAGTTGAAATATCAATGCTATATGCGATGGCCATCTGCCTTGGTGTACGTACGTACTACATTAGTAAAGGAAAGTATTGTAGTGGTGTTTTTTTGCCATACAAATTCTAAGAGAAACCTGATATCGAAAAAGTTGACAATTTTTTCCCCTCTACGTAGTATTTTTTCCTTAGGATAGACTATAAGATGTTTGATAATAAGACGCAGGTCTTATTTTCGTTGAAGTCTCTTAATTTTGGAAAATTGCAACTAAGCAATTCAAAGTAAAATGAAACAAAGCTGTTTGTCAGTGACAGTTTTATTTGAAAAATTAGATATTTATTATTATTATTATTATATACCACTATTACTACTACTACTACTACTATTATTATTATTTATGAATTCTTATGAATGTTCAATAACATATGGATATTAGGGGGAAAAAAGGATATTGCAATTTTTTTCAATTCATAGTTTACGTACTTAATTATGTCTTTTTTCTTTCAGGTGAGTGAAAAAGATATGTAGGAGATTATACAGTTGGATATGGTGAGTAAAATTATATTTACATTATTTTATGTCTTATACAAAATTATTATTCATTTTATATTATAATTGTATAAAGAGAGAGAAATACTTAGTTACAATTCAGTAATCTCTGCAGTCAGGACGAAATCGACCCATAGGATAGGAGAGGTCTGTTGTTAATTTAGATTTTATTGTCTAATCAAAAATGTTCATGTTTAAGAATGATTCGGACAGTTTTTCTTATCACCATTTTCATATAAAAGTATTAAAATTAATCCATGAACGAATGTATTAAAGTGAAGAGGTATGAAATAATGATTGAAAACAGTAATTTTCTGATGGATAAGCTCAGTTTTGTCACAAAAGGCTATAAATGTGTATATATATTCTGTAAGTTATTTGTTTATTTGCAGTAAATTAAGCATGATTATGAGATATTTGTGGTTGCACGACGAAAGTGAAATATATTATAAATGATTTACGTGTTGGGGATAAACTGTGACAGATTGATGTTTTATGATACCTGAGGTGAAAGAGCATAATTGGGTGATGAAGCGTTGATTATTTAAATTTACGAGTAAGAATGGCAGATAATATATAATTTTGGTAAGAGAGTTACAAGGTAAGTATTCCGAGGAAATGTATGTGTGTCAACGCTGTGTTTGAAAGTTGTTGAAAATGAAGAAACAAGATCATTTTAAATAATAGGAAATAATTTGTTAAGGCTGGATACACAGTAATCGTGAATTGTTGAAGTTAATATATTGTTTAACAGATTATTAGCACTTTTCATTAAACACTTTTTGTTATTTACGTTAGTAAACACGCACTTAGCCCTAGCAACCAACCATCTAAATACTGCTTTAGGCGCGTCCATAGAACGGCCGCTAAAATATTTTAATGGACTCTCGATCATTTTATGGGTCGTTGCTATGAACACTATGGACTCTCAGGTTTAGATTCTGCTTGCATTAGTAGAAAAAACATTCAACTGTCTGATCACAAACAAAGCATCCAGTACCACAACCCTGCTAGAAAATCAAGAGTAATGACACTTCTGAACTCGCGAAAGTGATAAAAGTTTATTTCAATAAGCGATAAACTAAAATAACAAAATCATTGTATTAACTCGTCTCTATTAGTCTTTAGGATTAGCGGAAGGTTAACTCTCCTTCGCTTGCTCACAGCCTTAACCTTCCGGCTGCGTCCTAACCCTTTTCTGCCTAGTGACATATATGTCACACCAAGCTTTCTATTTTTAATTTTAAATTTTAAAATTCCGCTCTTTTCAATTATGTTTCTCATATTTGACGTCTACTCTTTGCGTTGCACTAATTTTCTATAGATATCTCTTACCGACTTCTAGTGGGAAGCGTTTGAACTATTTGTGTTGCGCTCCGCCTTTGTAATTGCAGCATTAGGTGATCGCTTTGTTGGTGGTGTTATTTTGAAGTAAGTTTTGATATATTTAGAGTGTTGCACACAAAGCATAAGGTTTACTGTGGTATACTGTTATAGTATCAACAATGACATTTAGGTGAGTTTCGTTTGTTTTCATTTACGTGACATATATGGCACGCTAGGCAAAGCGACATTATGAGGTTATGTTTTAGGAGCTATCGTTGCATGAGATTTTGGCTGAGCTGAGGCTCAAGAAGACGATGTTGATCCTGATCGCATTTACATTCAACCTCCTGCTGTTTCACATGAGTCTGACGAAGATTCAGGAGAAGAAGACGGTGGCGGAACTGTGAACAACCTCGCTCCGCGATTTTGCAAGCAGATGCCGAAGCTGTATTGAGAGACGATCGCAGGATAGGCCGGGAAGAAGATATTTATTTTGCAGCAGTAGTGTTAGTGTTGAAAAGCAGCAAAGAGAAGCGAGATGCACGTGAAGACTAAGAATACCGTGTACACTGATTGGAAGAGAAGATATTCAAGAATGGAATTCTTTTTCCAGAAAACTGCTATACAAATTACAGAAAATTATCTCCTTCTGATCTGTTTGAACTGTTCTGGGATGATTCTCTTATAGACTTTTGATAGAGGAAGCCACTAGATACGCCTTTCAAAATTGCTCTGATCCAAATTACATCCGATGAAATGAAATCTTTTATTCGTTACCATTCTGTCGGGATATAATCAGCATCAAGTCGAGCACTTTGGGATTCACAAAACGATATGCAAATGAATTAGTCTTCAATGTAATGAAGGGACAGATTTGAATGTATAATGCGATTTACGCATTGTTGTGATAACACTAAAGAAAATGTGATGATAAAATGTGGAAACTGGCCAATAATGGATCTGCTAAAGAAACGATTTTAGAGCATTTTCATCCAGAATAAAATTTAGATTATGATGAGTGCATGATTCAATATTTGGGAGGCATGGGTGCAAACAGGAACTGTAAGGAACAGAGTTCCAAAGGATGCAAGCTCCATCAATAAAGGTGATGTCAAGAAGAAGAGAGGAATATGAATTTGCCAGTAGTAAAGGAGAGCGGCATAGTGCTGGTAAGATGGCATGACAACTCAGTTGTTACAGTTGCATCAACATGCCATGATGTTCAACCAATAACAAAGACCCTAAGATATTCAAAGGAACAAAGAAGAAAATAAATGTTTCTTTCACTCATTTAGTAAAGCAGTACAACAAATTAATAGGTGGTACTGACCGCATGGACCAAGATGTTGGAAAGTACAGAGTAGCAATTCGTGGCAAAAATGGTGGTGGGCAATTTTCACCTGACTGTTAGATGTATCTCTGCACAATGCATGGATTCTTCACAAGAATACAGGGAATGATATTTCGCAACTTGATTTTAGACGGTCATTGTGCAGAAGTACCTCACTACTAATCCAAGTCCTCCAAAATCAATTGAAGAAATCCAAGCTAAGACTACTGTGTAGGTATGATGGAAGAAACCATTTGGTTTACAATGTGCCAAATAAGAAAAGAAGACGCTGTGCATATGGAAACATGCATCGCTGCACTCAACTAAATGTGCATGAAATGTGATGTGGTCTGCATTGATTGCTTGCTCAGTATCATAATAATTACACTCATAAATATCAATTGAAGTATCCATGTACCGCCCCGCCATTTATAGAAATGTTTACTGTCATCAACGATATTATTATTATTTATATTATTAATATTATTATTATTTTAACCAAAAGAGTTTAAAATTAGACTCCTAAATATATTGTTCATTTGTGTTACAAAATAAAATAAAATGTATACCAGACTTTTTGCATGATCCGCCTAGCGTGACATATATGTCACACCTCATATCTAAAAAACTAAAATTTAAAAATTAAGTGTAACCTATTTTTAGGTTCTCTTCAATCAGGAGATTCACAAAATATGTAAATAAAACAATTTTGAAAAAAATCTCCCAGGCAGAAAAGGGTTAAAGACTCGTTTAGAGGACTCTTTGACATAAATATCTATTAAGGACCTAAAACGCGTACCAATACAATTAAAAGTACTTAAAATGTGACTGAGCGTCAATTGCCTCGGCCTGGCGTTAAAGATCATAATAAACCTTTTTATGAATGCCTAGAAGAAAGAACATGAAATTGTGTGATTGATAATTGGTAAATTGTGTGTATAACTTTTATAACTATCTCCAATCAGGAGCGCCGTTGCGCGACCCTGCGCAACGACGGTTCCTGCATTGAGTGAGCTCAGTCTTTCGGCGGAGTCTGATGCGAGCATCAGACTCCGATTCTCAGAGATGAGTCAAACTCACGTCCGTTGTGAAGAATCAATAGAGCCATCTTCATCTAAAGCTCAGAGCAGAGTGTCCTTTGGTGCAGAAGAGGCAACCAGGGCGAAATGAAGATTCCTGTACAGACATTTGGTCCTGAATCTCACTTGACCAAAACATACTACAACCTCTCAAAATGCTCATAATGAGCATTCGGAGATTTCGACTGCTTCACCTTTCAAAAACTCTATGAAAAAAGAAAACAATGAAGAAATAGAAGGCAGTAAGCAAGGTCTGCCGAAGAAAAGACCTGAATTTTCTACTGCAAAAAGAAAAGCAAACGGTGATAACAAGGAGGTTAAACCACCTACATGGAGCTCTCAATGCCATTTTTCATAACCTTTCACAGAGATGTTGAACGTGTTATATTCTGCAAATATTTGCAAGGAAACAATTTATTTATAATGTACAAACGTAAATGAAGAATTTCTACAGGAGTGAAAACAATAGTATTATGTTGCCATTTCATTAGGATAGCTAAGTAACGTCGTTAGTATGGATTAAGTTTGCTACGGTTCCCATTACGCTATCAGTGGCTGCTATAACTCGGGTGATAGGATAATGCGAACCAATCGAGTCAGTTTAGTTTTGCACTCGTAACAAAAGTTCATTTGCTTTTCTTTTCATATATTTTATGGATCAAACATAACAGAACCTAGATTAACAACATATTAACAAAAATCGTTTCAAGGCACTCTTATTTCACCTTTTCATTAGTAGGCTCCCATTCTCCCGTTCTCCTCTATAAGGATATAGTAGTTGTAATATAAAACTTATTTTATATGTATTCATTTGTTTTTCTACTACCATGCTTCAGCTAGAAACTGATCAGTGGAAAAAAGGTTAATGTCTCTGATGTCATTCAGCACACCCTTCTTCTCTTTGGTTCATGTGAACTCCTGACCTTTTATGTTCAAAAATGCTTTGAAGTTATTTAGTAGTAATCACATTTAAGAGGTAAAGACCACCAGGCTTATTCATAGCTCCATTAAACAAACATGGAAGCTTTCTCTTGTTTGTGTCATCAGTATCGGCTCGGTTTATCACCACATTGGCTTTAGTATAAATAGTATTTAATTACATTATCTATTAACTTGCTAATGCAGATGTTTAAAACAAACATTATAACATTTTCTCTTATATCAATAAGTTTATCATTAAAAATAGCGTTTTAATAGTAATGCTGTCTCCTATGCTCAAAACAAAACACCTGTGGAACCCTGAAGTAACAATAACCGCCAGTCGAAAACTGGTACCAATTCGAACTTTTGTTTCTGTCTCTAAGAAATTCGCTTACCCACTTCCACGACTCTAGCATCAATTCCTGAAGTTAATAATTTCTGATACGTCGGTTATGCGGTACTACGTCGATGCTTTCGCCGAGTCGATTACGATTGCATCCACCCTCCCACCCATAAATCCTTCGTCAGCTAGATCTTGCAAGAAAACGATTTGGCTTTCGCACGAATATTTACTTCTAAACCCATGCTGTCCGTGAAAAATCCAGTTCGCTTTTCCATTCGCGGCGAATGTGCCAGCTATTAAATGCTCCATTATTTTGCATACTACTGATGTGAGCGATACTGGTCTATAATTACAAACTTTCGTTTTATCACCTTTTTTGAAAATAGGGACCACTATAGCTGTCTTCCAATCGTCTGGTAGACTTGCATTATTGATTGAAACATTGAATAATCTTAACAAATACGGCAATACTGCCTCCCCACCGAGTTTAATAAAATCTGTCGAGATGCCGTCTGGTCCGCGTGATTTACCGTTTTCCAGTGATTTTATACGTTTGCGGAGTTCCAGCCATGAAGCTTGAACTGGTTTTTCTATTGGAAAATAATGAACTTGCTCCTGCGCCCGTTTTAGTTTAGATATTGATACAAAATACGCGTTGGAACGCATTTGCTTTCGCTTGGTCGCCGTGCAATGGCGCTGATTATCTCACGTCTAGAATTTCCTGAATTTCTTCCTTATTCCCCAGCGTCTGCGGACATATTTATAAGAATCTGACCAATTATTCTTCCTGTCTCCAAAATATTTCTTAAAAAAATAATTCATGCGCAATTTCTTTTCTTTTTCTAATTCCTGTAAATTTTTAAAGTTATCATGTCAGCAATGCTGCGATGTCTCCTATTAAATGCTAGTCTAACTTTTCTTTTTAAACGCCGTATCGCCCCGTTAAAATATTCAGGATCAGGATTACTTTTCAGTATTTTGCAAGGAACGAACGTATCTAAAGCGGTTTCTATGATTGTTTTAAAAGCTCCCCATTGTTCCTCCATACCACCTTCTGTTCGTAGAAATTGGTCTTCTTTTTCACTTAAGAAACTATGTAATCCTTCGACGTTTGCTTTTATATATTGCTTGACTATCGTTCCTTTTGCCTCAGATCGCCTAATCACATTTGTTTGTACTTCTACCATCACTGCTTTGTGGTCGCTAAATTCCTGAAAGACATCGCAAGAAGAGAACGTTTCTGCAGAATTGAACAGAAAATGTCCAAAATTGCGCTCTGCACCGCGTCAGGTTGGTCGACTACCTGCGTTAAACCCACATACGCACTTTACTAATAGTCGATTGACGCGCTTTTGAATTTTCCACATCGCATACCTCTCCTTTCCAGTTAGCGTCGGAAAGTTTAGGTCCGCCAGCGACAAGAATAGAACGACCGTTTTCTGTTTTCCACCTATCACCGATTTCATCCTAAAATTTCGCAACCGTCGTTTGGCGGCTGTAACAACAATAATTTCCACGGAATTATCTAGTACGTCAATTACCATTCCTAACATTTCAAAGTTGTTACTAAACCAACTATTCCCAACTATTAACGAGGTCTTGACGCGCAGAGAAAAACGCCCCGCCTCTTGTTTTCCTATCTCTTCCGATATAATTTATAACCGTAATGTAAAATTTCAAATTAGCTGCCTCATCTGGTAACACGATTCTGTCCCACTATCACTATATCTGGATCATGTATCAACTAAGTTCAAAACTCAATGGTTTTATTAATTATCGCTGCGACAGTTTACCTGCAATAATCTTAGAAAAGCCCTTCCTCACCTGAACATATCTGGTCGCCGCCGTCGTCTACGCCGTCTCCGCCGCGCTGCCACAGTCGCCGCCGTCGTCGCCGCCGTCGTCGCCGCCGTCGTCGCCGCCGTCGTCGCCGCCGTCGTCGCCGCCGTCGTCGCCGTCGTCGTCGCCGCCGTCGCCGCCGTCGCCGCCGTCGCCGCCGTCGCCGCCGTTAGAAAGTGGAAATTAGAGAAATGGTGCGTGCATGCCGTCCTTTTCTCTGGTTTATTATAAGAATGGCATGCACTCGTGTATTAGTGTCTTCCGTCCTATTCTCTGTCACCAGTTCAAGATGAAGGATTTCTTTATCCGAAAATGTCAATGAGGAACAAGGAACAAACGTATTGTTTATCCTTAGATTCTTCAAAACATTTCTCTCGGGATAATCATTCAGTGCATAAAACCTGAATGTGTACAATATTTGCATTAAATTCCTCTTATAAAACATGATGCAGCTTCTCTCAAGACATAGATGTGAGAGAGCCGTGAGTATTCGTATAACATTACTATTGTAATACAAGACTTCGTTGGTTCACATGGCTAGTTCATATAAGATGTCACCATTATATGTCTCTCTCTTATCTGCCTATCGTGCCCGTATGGGCACGCTGTAGGAATCTAATGATAGTTCTGATTTACACCTTAAAATGTTGCAGAAATGCAATTAGAATTTAATATTGTTTTCCATAACATTTTACAAGGTGTCAGCATGTTCACTTAAAAAATATGAGAAGAAAGAAATTTTTAAAAAATCCTCTAAAATTATAAAATAGAATATTGAAAATAATTCAACCAGATAAGGGTATAGTAGCTATATGCCATTTAACGTACCGAACAACTAGATTAAGCTATATTTCATTAATAATTATGTTTGAATATACTACGGCAAATCTCAAAACCATGCCAACATTGTGAAAAAAATCGTTAGGAACTAAAATGCAAAATAAGCAATGAAGTCGTGGAAGACTAAAAGAAATTAAAATTATAATGAGAGATAACGTAGTGTTGGATACTCTTTTCTGCAAATCGCTGTTTCTAATGAGAAATTATACGAGTGACCATTCACAAGAGCTTCTGAACTTGAAATATAGGAGAACATAAAGTAATCTTTTAATAGGGACAAAGTTCACAGGCTTTAAAATGCATATAATCTATTAAAAGGACATTGTTGTAATAACTAGTGGAATTTTTAAAAAATCGTCTAATTATAACTTGGTTACAATTAAGTATTAAAAAGTTGCATAATAATTGATATCGGTAATCCCAAACAATTTTTGTACCTTTTTATATCCGAACACTCCAGTTTATTTCTCAGGTTAGAAAACAGGATTTTCTTCACGATAAATGAGACTGTCGAGTGTTCCAATGTTCACATTTTGCCTGAATAGATTATTTAATTATATTTATACTTTTTGTGTATATGTGACATTTATTTGTTGTTGGAATTTTATTCATGTCTACATAAAATCAATGTTTGTAACTATTTTAGCTTTCCAACACTCATTAAACTTGTTAAACTCTTTTTTAACTAATTATTATTCTGAATTTATAAATATATTTATATCAGAACCAACAAAATAAGTAATAATAACACCGCCAATAATTTACCTACTTCATTCACCATATAAAATATCAAAAAAGTTATTCATATTTCTATCGTAATTGGGATGATATACAAATACCATATACAAAAGAAAATATTGCACTCATATTTACACACACATACACACACACACACACAGAGAGAGAGAGAGAGAGAGAGAGAGAGAGAGAGAGAGAAAGCTCAACTGCGTGTCAATAAGATTAGATCTAGATTCCCCTTCGTAGTACGACATAGTACAGCAGTCTATTAAATCATTTTCAGTAACCCTAACGGAGAACTTAATGAAGTACCTAAATAGATACTGGAAAACGGGCTTGATACACAATAAAGAAATTAACATACAAATAATCGTAAAATTGGATTTGCAAGGTATTGTGTGATATCCAGACATACAGCACTAGACTCGGATAATGGCATGAAATGGGGCATTGAGGTTTTGGACAAAGAAAAGGACACTTTTAGTGGGATATCTACACATTACAGATATCTGGATATATAACAGACTTAATTTGCGTACGGACATGGAAAAATTTCAAAATATTTATAAATTTGTTATATAGAAACCTTCGTTTTTTTTGGGTTGTGTGTACAAACATCATTATCAGGATCTCGAATATTGCACCGAAACGTCGGATAAATAAATATAATAAACAGAATTTTTTAAGTGTTATCCATTTGCCTTGTTCCATTCTATTCTCAATTCGTTGTGTAACGTAACATAATATGGTCACATATTAATTATTAAATATATGTATTCATGTTGGCATGTCAATTACAATATAACATGCTCGGTAATTAGGCTAATGTCGAAAACAGACGCGGTACCTCAGCGCATCAACTGATGTCACTGCATTGCCTCTGACCGGGAGGTTATAGGTTCGAGTCCTGACTGCGACAGGATTTTCGACACTAGCTTTTCAGCTAGGTCGAATTTTGTCGCTGCCTGGAGGAGAATTCTAGTGGCCGGCTGCTCCGATCGGTAGTTTTCCGTGTTTTTTCCGATCAACACCATGCGAATGCCGGAGCAGTACCATACCAAACGGGCCATGGACCGCGCGCGATCTTTCCTTCCATTCCCCTTCCTGTCTCTCACTTACACACGCACACTGGCCTTGCTACACCACCGCATATTCGGGTGACCGGTCAGGAGCTTGAGCTAGTCCGGCTGGGGTAGGAGGAGAAGTCCTGGTTAGGGCGAAACCCCACTATTACGACAGTGAGTCAGCGCCGGATCCAGCAGAGGGAGAAGTCACCACCATCTCCCGAGGAAAACATGCACTACACAAACGGGACTAATGACCAAAGCAGTTGACGCGCCCGGAAACACGAGAAAATCAATCAGTCGAAGAGAAACGTTGATTAAGCAACGTAAACAATCTTAACAATGAAAGTTCTGTTAATATATTTATATAAACACTGTGTATAAACTAGGAATATCATTATTTTGTTGACTTGTATTCAATTTTATAATTTTTACCCCTGTTTTGTTAACTCGCGCATAATATACAGAATCGTCATTCTTATTCAAATACCGATACATAATTTTCAATAACTATAATTCTGGGCAATAAAAATATTTTTGGAAACATTTCTAAAATTGTCTCTCAGTCATGCTTGATTCGTTCTGAATTAAAAATAATTAATGAAATCTCTTACGAAGAAATATCTTGGAGCTCCTGAGTCTTGCTCATTTATCTTAATTTTCCTTTCTTCCTTGTTTTTGCTGCCTACCTTCATTTGAAATACAAACTGATAAGATAGATCAATACTTCATAGTTACGCAAAATATTGTCATATTCTTTTAATTATACCCATACAGTGTACAAAACGTATAGTAGGCTAGGTCAATTATCAGTTTTAAAAAGTTGTGGAGGATAAAACTTCCAATAACCACAAACAATTATTTGAAACGCTTGAAATACCGAAATTGTGCCTTTAAAGAAAATAAAATTTCATTTCTATTGCTGATCTTGTCTCTGAATATCTTCTTATTGGCAAAGGATCTCAAAGCTCGTTTTAAAGCAAATGAACCAGAACAGGCCTCTGAGAGCTGGCAACAAATTTCATTTACGAGGTACTGAAGCGAAAGCGTCGTCGAACGGGTGTATCTTCGAATCGAATATCTAGAAGAATCAAGCACTGTTTTCTCGCGAAATGAGTGCCCGCTTACATGTCACTTTTAGAGCGAGGGAGCTATTTTTCTTTTACAACGCCAATGAGAGTATGCCGTGTCTCAGTTTGATACCAAGCTGCAAAAGGCATGCCTGATTTTTTACCTCTTTCGCATCCACTAACAGAGTTCTACATCGCTCTGCAACTGTCAGCGGACGCAGTGCTAGTTCATTAAACAGCTAATTTAAATCAATTAGAGACTGTTGATTCTTCACCTTTTTAGAACTAAGACTACACGGATCTCCCATTTTCCCATCGAATTATTATCGTGTTGTGGTATCTGTAAGAACACAAAACCTATCATTCAACAGTTATGTAGAATTCGAATTTTGCAAATCGGTTGTCTTATTGCTCTTGTTTTTAAATAAATTCCCAATATTTGTAACTAATATGTTCTTAATTATCGTCGTAATTAAAGCACAGGAAGTTTGTAATTTCACATACAATAATTCTAATATATAATCAGTATTTGATATTATGTACATACATTATCGCACCTATTTGAGAATTGTATGTATTCAAATTTGGTTGGTTTCTCGCCTTTAAAGTAATCAATAATTACATGATTCTTTATTAGGTTATCTTGTTTGTTGCTGTTTATACCAGGGAATAGAGGAAACATCGTCTTATTTCGTAAATATCGGCAAGAATTTTAAAAGTTTCAGATTCTCTTTATTTTAAACAAATTATTAATTTGGATCAGCCAAATTGGTATAACAATTTTATTTCTGAAGACTAGCAAAGTATTCTCATAAATAAACTCTTATACTTTAATCTATTTGGTGACAATAAGGAACGAGTTGGTTTTGAATAGTCACATCTTCACTGCTTATCTGTTTTGGCAGGAATGAGAAATTTTGTTCGTCCTGTGAAGATAGAAAAAGAGCAGGAGCTAGTGAGAGAGAAAGAAAAGAACAGAAACAAAAGGAAGATGGTGAGTGGGGGATATGTTAAGACGGAGTATTTCGCTCCATCGTACTTCGCGCCGTTGTTTCTCTCTGTTGAGAACAGCTTGATATTTAACACAAATAATATTCGCAGATAAAGTACATGTCTGTAGCTGAACAATAGTGTTTCTATCTTATCCTTTAATGTCCGTCATACGTGGGAGAAAGATAAGTGCTTATAAACGACAGTAGTCCTTAACGCCATAGTGTAACTTCGTGCCACCAAACGTAAAGTAGCGATATTCTCGGAGGAGTGAATGTTGTGTATATGTATGTATACGATGAATATGAAGAATACTATTTTGTCAACTACAACAGTATGGGTAAATATTGCAACAAGGTATAGAATTTTAGGTACTCGTCGAGCAGTGTTCAATTTTTTTGCCAAAGTTAATTCCAGCCGTTTGTTTAGGGAATGACAATACATACATCGATCGCGACTTTCTGGAATTCAGAAAAAATCTATGGGTTTGGAAAACGGCGTTGCCCTCTTGATACAGACAATTGATAGGGTCCAGTCAGAAATGACAATCCCTCTGGTTTCGTTACAACGGTTCCACGGTTAAAACAATATAACGCTTGGCGTGGAGCTAGGAAAGAGACGGTCATTTAGGGAGAAATGAAGAGTGTACTCTGTCGACAAGAGTATAAAAGGTAAATCTGTTTTACCCTCTCGCACTTCGTAAGAAGTGGAAGTTATGTAATCGTAGGTCGGAAAACGGGGAATTGTAGACAGAAAAACTGCTATTGCCGGGCAAAATAACAGCTGCAAAATAGTCATGAACTCTAATAATAAATTAGCTCAAATATTCTAAATAAATAAATTTTTATGAATAACAAAGCAAGATTTAATATTATACCGTATAAAACATAGATATATAAATCAATTTTTAACTCTTCGAAAATTCAAGGTTTTAATGAAAATTTGCAATTGAATTTTTTTATCTATCCTTACAAAAAATTTTAAGAAAAAGCTAAACCTTGACAAAGATTTGAACGTCAACGCTTAGCCTTCGTAGTCTGTGTGCTTGTGCTATCCACATCGCTATTTATGTCGTGCGTATTGATGAATACGTATATAGACACATTGGCTATTCTGAAACAACACGTGAACACTGAATATTCTTTCTTCATCGTCACTTGTCTTGTCAGCTCTGTCGTAATTAATGAGGTTTTGAGTATCACAATGAAGTATAAATTATTTGGTATGAGATATTACGGATTAACATAATCAAATATTTGCATTCTTTTCACTCAAAATCAAAACCGTTTTATTGTTTTTGTGTTTTTCAGTTTTCCTGAGTGTCTAACGAAACTACTGGTACTCATCATATGGTCACAGACTGCTGCAGTTTTCCGTGAAATTAGTAATTTTAGAAACGAGCAAGTGAGATATCATATAGGAGTACTGTCAATGTCGATAATAAATGTGAATGTCAAGTAAAGTATTTGAAACGGTTTGCTGAAACAAATTTGTTCCTGCCGATGAGGAAATATTTGACGATTGTGAATCTGAAACTTGGTGAAACTTGCTGGGATCTTGGTTGGAAACACAGATACTTTATTTTAGAATACCTTAAGTGTATTGTAATCTGTGTAGAAATGTTTCTTAAAGTTTGCTAGAAATTTGCTTAAAATATGTTTACTGGTACAAGAGGTTGTGTTAAAATGTACAAGACTATGATGTACACCTGAAAAATATTCCAGTTTTCTTTGAAGAGTGAAAGTTATGGTGTTTTTAATTCATATGTAGGAAATGATTTGATAAATATATACCTTTTATATAGTACTAGTTTGAAACTATGAAAAAATAAAATAAATACAATTTTGACTTCAAATGAAGTAAAATGTTTAAAGGTACTCTTGTTCTATTAAACTATTCAGTAATGACGTAACGTCAACTGTTTGTGTACGTAAAATGATTCAAGATCTAATTGACAAATAAAATTGCATTAGAAAGAGATCTCTATCTGTAATAACGAAGTTGAGAGGGGTCGAAAAAAAATTTAACTGAAATTTTAAAAATATCAGGGGCTTTACTGAAATTTTTTTCAGTGCCATTTTTTAAAAGTGCCTTTATAGGAGCTCGATAACAAAGGTTTAAGGGAAAATGGAATTATTTTGTTCATTAAAATTTTAAAAGGTTTAATGGGCTTCATGGTTTCCAATGCACCCAAAAATCTAAAACTCCGTTTGCAATGGGGGAAAAAACGAAAATGGACTTGATAGTTACACTTGTATACTGATGATGTCTATATTTTGTTTATTACATAATTGGTATAATTGTTAACCGCGTTAAGGCATTATATTGTTCTCAATAATTTGATTGCTGTAACTGTTATGTATTACTACTTTTGTTGTTGATTTGCACTACCTTAAACCTTATTTGATCTGGTTCATATTTAAATACGGTACATGGGTCGACTTTACAAAATATAGAAGTTGCGTGAAAACTCCAGAATATTTCCTCGCATCCCTTTAACTCCCAGCGTGAACTCTTCTCCACAAAGTCTTGCGCAGAGGGCCCGCAGGCCCACTCTGTACACAGAGGCGGAGATGAATCAGTGATGGAGCAACGGTGGCCCGCGCCTGGGCTACCTCCCAGGGCCTCGGCGGCGGCGGCACGACCAGTTTTCAAAGCGGCGCCGGGCAGTGCGCGAGGCAAGTGGATGTTTGCGGGAGAGACAGAATGCGGCTATTGCTCCACGCTGGAGATCGAGATTCTGGAGCAAGGGAGATGGGGCTGGGCGAGTCTGAGAGGGACAGAGGATTGCGGGGCGAGAAAGCGCATGGACGGTGGCTGGACGGAAGATGGCTGGACGGAAGATGGCTGGACGGAAGATGGCTGGACGGAAGATGGCTGGACGGAAGATGGCTTGACGGAAGATGGCTGGACGGAAGATGGCTTGACGGAAGATGGCTGGACGGAAGATGAAGGCCGGATGGAAGATGAAGGCGGATGGAAGATGAAGGCCGGATGGAAGATGAAGGCCGGATGGAAGATGAAGGCCGGATGGAAGATGAAGGCCGGATGGAAGATGAAGGCCGGATGGAAGATGAAGGCCGGATGGAAGATGAAGGCCGGATGGAAGATGAAGGCCGGATGGAAGATGAAGGCCGGATGGAAGATGATGGCCGGATGGAAGATGATGGCCGGGTGAAAGTTGTCCAGATGGAAGCTGGCTGGAATGGAGGATGGTGGCTGGGATAGGAGATGGAATGCCTGATCTGTTTTGAAACGAACATACTGTACACTGAGACATTGCCCTCCCGTACCGCACAAAATAATATTGTAAAATGAATAATTAAAACACAATGAGCTGGGAATATTGATATATAGGTAGTTGTCTTGGAGATTGAACATGAAGAGAGTGTGGAGAGAGCCATGTCACTCCTTGTAGCTACTCCGAAATATTACGTCTCATGGCAGAAATAAGTATAGGAGGTTTTTCGCTGATATCATTTAATCTCTATCTTAGGTCCTTTGTTTGCAATACGTTATTTTAAAAGCAATTGTTTCAAATTCACTGTTATATTTAAATACTTAACTTTTTGGACTTACTGAAAACAATACTTTTGTGGGAAAGTACATTATTATAAAAAAAATACTATTACATTAGAAATTTTATATCTGATATAGTAACAAAAAAGGATGATAAAGAATTAAATTCATTGCGCTGTGCAGATTCACTGTAGTTTACAGCGCAGTTGATGTGAATGCATAATAATTGGGTTTAGAACGTGATTTGAGTTTTTATTTATAACTTGGTGAACCCATACAATCATTTCTCACTTTGTGAATAGGTTTTAAATTGACAATAGCTTCATGTTCTTTCCCATCATGAATTTTATCTGACAACCCGTGTTGCAAAGTGGGTGGTACCTTCCCAAATGGTAACAAAAAAACGAAATGTAATATTGTGTTGTTTTTGGCATAAGAAACAGATTAAAACCTCCTTTTAAAAAACGCGTAGATTGCGTGTTATGCACGATGTTAAAGTAAGGCTGCGGCGGCGGCAGCGGCAATTCCGTGTCTAGCGGTCGAACACTTACGGAGTTTTGTGCCGTATCTTATAAATGGTACATAATTAATGTAATTCGGTATCGTATTGTTCTCAGAGGATTCTACTTCATTGGGTTTCAATCTACTCTTGCAGGTATTTTCTGAGTTTACATATGCAAGTAGCAGTTGTATTTTCTTAGCTGAATGTAGCGGTGCTTTACTGTATTCAACTATATTTGCGAATATTTACGTTCAGAAGAAATGCTGTCGCTGAAAAAACTAAGAATAAATGTGTAATGTACGACGTTCGGTTTTACAAAATTTTACTCTTTATGGCGCCATACAAAAGTACAAATGTAGCATATCCGGGGTGTACGAAAATTCGTTTTATTGCTTAGTTCAGTTTCGTGGGATCTCCTCATTGTACCGGACACTTTCGCTCTCATCGTTTTGTGTATACGTAATAATATAGAATTCGTTGTAGTTATTTTATCTTAACAATACATGATGCTTGGATTATTGGATCATTCTTCTTCTTTATGTTTGGGCTTCCTCGTGACGGGTGTTCATGAGGTTCATTTATTTATATTCTTTGAAGTTGCACGATAGTTATAATAAACAATAAGACCACATTCACATATTTAGTAGGCACCTCGACGCATCTCATTATCGTTCCTTATTCAATTTTGATCCGAGAATTACTCCTTAGAGATTTGACAGAGCTTGTTTGAATGTCTGTCGCTGGACCTCAATTGCCTACCGCAAATATATGCATTATGTGGACAGTAGAGGCAGACTAAGGTATTCATAAAGATAGCATCCATCAGAAGAGGAACGTTTTGCAAGTCATGAGTGTGAAATTCATTTATGCAGTTTCCAAAGCTAATGGGAAAGGGACGTAGGTGTAAAACGTATTCAAATTGCGTGAATGTATTGCAGAGAATTAGAGGACCGAATGTGTATTCAAAACGAGTAAAAATTCAGTTTGTTCTCTATACTAATTTCATACAAAGTCTCACTATTGGCATCAGAAAATAGAAGAAACTTAATAGAAATATAGGATATTGTTCTGTGTTTTAGTATCAAGTACATAAATTAGCTGGCTTTATTCAATATGTGCGCTAGATTGTCGTATATTAATGAAGTTCCCGTTGGCAGATTTTAAAAACGAACAATATTGTTGACAGTATTTTTTGGAAAATCTCTCGGTTGATTTAAATTATCTGCCTCCTGTGTGTAAAGGTTAACTGATATAGATACCTAAATGAATGTACACGTTATTTATAATAATGTTCCTAACGTACGTAACACATTAACCAATGGTATTTGTATGAAATATATTTTGTAGACATACCGAGTGTTCCTGTCATTTGTTACAGAATTTCAGAAGTATTTATATACTTATTGTTTTTTACAACTTTTAGGATGTTTAAAGGTACAAAACTGAATTGTTTAATCCATTTGATTAAAATTAAACATTTTTAACCAGGTTAGTAGGGGTAGTCTCGAACACAGAGAACTCGACGTCCTAAGCATTTGCTCTTTCATGACAGCAGAAGTTTTACAATAATTCATTCCTCGTCTCCCCCAGAAAGTCCTTCTCTATTTCCCAATACTCCGTAATTTTTGCAAAGCGTAAATTCCAATGAATGAAAAAGTGATAAAAAATTTTATAGCCGTTCTTCTCCGAAAGAAAAAAAAGCTAATGGCCCGGATTAGGCTTCGCGAAAAAGACGGCTCACATACGATTACTCCGACGTTTTGAGCGGATTCGTTAGCTCGCCCGCCTCGTCGTTTTCTCAACTTTTCGGGGCCGCCGGACCGACCCTCGCCTCGCCGCCCCGTGGCCTAGCCGCTACGCGCGCCGCCGCGCCGTGCAACGTCGCCGCCCCCGGCACCGTTTCGGTCGACGATCCCTCTCCCGCATCAAGAGGGGAAAAGAGTTACTCACCTTTGCCTTTCACCGCTCCATTTAATCACTGGACGCGGCGCGATCTCTCGACCGGGCCCTGGCCGCTCCGCCGGCTCGGAGGCGAGGGCGAGAGCAAGGGCGGTGCGGCGCGTGACGGGTGAAGAGAGGGGGAGACGGGGAAGGGAGAGGAGGCGACGCGCCGCGTCACAGTGGCTAGAGGCAAATGGCAAAAAAAACAAACAAAAAAAAACACTAGGCTGGGTTTGGGGAAAGGTTGAAAGAGGATGAGAAAGCGAGCGATGAAGAAGACACGCGAAAAAAAATACAGGAATAGTTTGTCTAGGCGGAATGATGGAAGGGTGGTCGAGAATGAATAATGGAAGCACAAGTGGGAGGAGAAGCCGAATGAATGTGTTGCAAAAGAATAAGGTTGGTCGTCCCGCGACCGCGCGCGCGGTGGGTTCGGGTCACAGGATGAGAAGAGGGTTAGAGACAGCGACGGGGAATGAATCAATGAGGGGCGGGGCGGGGCGGCGTGAGGGAGACGGGATTGTTCGTGAGTGGAACGACCGGGGAGAGCAGATGATTTCAAAGGGATTGTGGCGGATTGGAGCTAGGTGGATTTTGGCTGCGAGGGGAACGCGGCGCGAGCGAGAGGGCAAACGCGGAGAGAAGCGTAACGGGGATCAGTTGAGAGGCTAGGAGCACGGGCGCGAGTGGCGGCGAGATGGTTTATGGGGCAGAAATCGCGAGCGAGGCGAAAGGGAGTGAGGCAGGGCGGAACGGAAGAGAGACGGGGACGAGCACGGGGAGCGTGAAATGTAAGCAAGCGGAAACTGAATGGGAGGGTGGAGCGGAAGGTACGGAAGCAGCAGCGGCCTGGGCCGGAAACCAGAAGCAGGGGAAAGGGTAGGGTTGTACCAGGAACGAGCGGTACCTAACACGGGGTGGAAATGAGCGGAAAGAGGAAAAAAAGACGATAGGAGTGAAAAGGTGTAGGATAAAGGTCAGGAAAAATAAAACAATGTCTAGGTAAAAATAATATGCAGAGATTTTAATTTTTATTGGGGAAAGTGAAAAGCAAAAAAGAGAGGTGCCTAAAACGTACGAAAGACGGTAAATAGGAGGAAACTCTGGCAAGCAAAAAAGGAAAAACGTTGAGGAACCCAAGAGTAATGGAGAGTGGCCTAGAGAGCAGCGCGGCGGGGGTGAGGGGGTGAGGGCGTGTCGTGATGGGTGGCTTCGGTCTGCTGCTTCCCGCTAACACGCTTCTCTGTAGCTGCTGTGGCCGAGGCGAGGTGCGAACGAAAATATTGGGGAGCTATTTTCCAAAAAAAATGATGAGATAGAAAATGAATTAAATATAAGCAAAGAATATTTTTGAAAAATGAAGGAACTCTAATTAAAATGGAATTTGATTTCTCAAAAAAAGAGAAAACTCCTCTGCAAAGCTTTTATTTAAAATACTAAACATTATGGAGATTAATGCACATTTGCTTAATTACAAATACGAAAAACGATTGGTTTTCAATCGGCTGTGCAAAATGTGATTTCGTTTGCTTTAGTTTGCTTAGGGGTAGATACAGTTATTGCATAGGAAACTAATGTTTTGTGTAACATATGTTTTTAACATAATAGGGGTTTCTAGCCTAAACCTTCGTGTGTATTTTAGCGCTCTTTTTCTTAATACAAAATTATATTTTCAATTAAAAATATATTGCAAATATTTTTATAAATTTCAACTTAACTTAAAAAATTGTTCTATATTAAGGGAACGGATTTCTATATAAATACATGAATACTAAATAAGCTAATATGAACTATTTGAATTATTTGAATTATTTGAACTATTTGAACTAACGCACTAATTAATGAACTGATTTAAATTATCTTTATGTTTCACAGTCTATAGAGTTGAAAAATACTACTTGTATTTTTGCACATTTTTCCATATTTTCGATATTGGTACACATTTGAATAAAAGTCCATATATTTTCCACATTTCATATAAAATCAGTCCATATAACATATTAAGCTGAACAGTGAAATGTCATTAAGTTTCAAAAATGCATCTGAACTGTAAAAGCCTAAAAATTTTCAGCAGGTCCTTAAACATTAAGAGATTTTTTTAAAACTAGAGAGAATTGACAATGGCAAAGCATATTAAGGAATTTGAATGTTTTTAATTATTTATGTGAAGAATAGATCCACTCTCCGGTCATGATGCTCTTTCTGAGGGGCCTTAGTGTCCCGCAAGGTGAAGAGCAGCGAAGAGGCCATGAACTATTGGATTTGTTTGACAGATGATCTTGAGACCTCTACGGTCTGTGGGAAACCCACCTCGTTTCAATATCCCCTCTCCTTCCCTCTGAGGCTGCCACCCTAGTTCGCTCTGAGCAGCGGTAGAGTACACATCGCGCTCCTCTGCTCAGTATCAGCGAAAGTGAAATACTTTTTCGACAAGTCTGTTTAATTTAAAGTACTAAAGTATTAGTGTGAGTGTAGTGTAGTATGCAGTGCACCGCACAAAGCAAAGCTAATTTATTCAATAATTAGTGGGAGTGCAGCGCCGCCCAGCCCTGGCTTAGGTCAGTGCATCGCCGAGGCCATGGCGACCGTGTGCAGCACGAACGACATGGACACATCCCCAATAACACAGTTTCATCGAAGGACCATCTAGAATCGGAAAAACAACAGCAAAAGAATCCGTGACCAGCGGCTTACCGTCCGGCCATATCGTGGCTAGCGTAGGCTATCAACCGGGAACTGAAACACCACTCGAAAGCAACGCTGGTAATGGCATACCCGAGGTTAGTAACCATGACTTAGACAGCGGCCTCGCCCTAGGCCAAAATGCCCGAGTGCCCCCGGTAACGGTAGCAGCAATGCAAACCTTACAAACAACAGTGGAAAAAGAAGTTTTAACGATACCAGTGATGAATCATTACCGAACAAAAAATCATCATATAACATAGACTATGTATATTCAGTGCCGACTGGAAACAGATACGCACCACTAGAGAAACTAATTAATGAACCAAGGTTCACCTACATTAACAACACTTCAAATCGAAAGCAAAATGTCAAAATTCCTCTATCTATGTTAACGCTATAGAAAGCATTTCTGAACTCAACAGGAAAATAAAATCTAAAATAACTAATCAGTTCACATCAGACATTAAAAGCAACCGAATCAAAATAATGTTCAGAACCATTGCCGATTTCAGAAAGGCTATCAAATATTTAATCAATACCAGTAGGAGATCTCACACGTTTAAATATCCTGGTAACAAGAAGTTTTCTATAGTGTTTAAAAACCTACATACATCAATAACCCAAGAAGAAATATACAAAGACTTGAAGGAAAAGTGTTCATCAATAATTAGTGTCACACGACTGTAAAAACAACTTCCCCATGCCTGTTGTTGACGCGGAATTTGACGGTCGACACAGTATTGAATCAGTGCTTCAAATTAAACAAATTTGTAATTTGAATGTTAAACCTGAACAAAGACGAAGAAACAAAGGCCCTGTTCAATGTATGCGCTGCCTGGACTTTGTGCACGCTAAAAATAACTGCAACCACACACTCGTGTGTATAAACTGTGCTGAAAACAACTACTCAGTAAATTGTCCCCACCGGGAACAAATACTGATATGTAAGAACTGCTAGGGCCCCCACCGCGGAGATACTCGAACTGAGGAATGTCCCTTCTATAAGAAGGCCCCCTGCACCCCGATTCTCCACCAACAACTTCCCAACTCTCCAATCAAACAATCAAATTCCAAACTTCACTTATATGAATAATCCGCCTAGAACATATCCAAATACCCATTTCAATCAAAACCCCGGGCAATCAACTCATCATATTCCTAATCAAAGTAATAATTCATTTATGCACTCACTAATTAATTCCATCACTGCCTATATAATCAATATAATAAATACTTTTATTCCTTCAATCATAAGCAACATACAAAATTCATTCTCAGCGTATTTTAATAATAACAATAGCAGTACAACGACTTAGCAATGTAAATCTACTAAACTGGAATGCAAATGGCATAACTAATAAAAAACGAACTTAACTATCTCCTAAAAGCTAAACAAATCAAAATAGCCTGCATAACTGAAACCCATCTGAAAATCAATAAAGTTTTCAACATACCAGGTTACAATATAATCAGAACCGACAGACTTAACAGTAATGGAGGAGAATTCATAATCCTTATCGAAAAATCATCCCTGTATACCGTGAAGACCTCCTAATACGCCACAGCTTAGAAACAACAGCAATCAAATTTCCATTAAACAATAGACTTATAACAGTGATAGCAGATACACCACATATAAAAATAGAAGACACAAATATAGAATCATTATTTCATCTGAACATCCCCACCCTTCTCATTGGAGATGTAAACGCAAAAAACATCAGTTAGGGCTGCAGAATTACAAATAATGCCGACCGACACTTATTAAAACTGACCTAAATTTAAAAACCTTAACCAATATATTATCACCAGAGAGACCAGCATATTATCCCAACGACACACTCACGAACATCCAGACATTTTGGATATCGCAGTACGAACACACAAACCACATATCAACACCTCTGTTGGAACTGGATAAACCATTTGCAATCATCTTCTCTACACATTCCACTCACCCCCACCTACCCACATTTTAAGCTTTGAACAACATAAACTGGACCATTAGAAACACCCCATTAGAAATGAAGAGAAATTTCATACTTTTCACATTCTTTCCTTACACGATATAAGCCAACACTATTAAACAGTTTAAGCCAACACTATTAAACATTTACATGCCAATAGACCCCTCATCACTCTGGAAACCTTAACAAATTGCCAGAAAAATACTAACAATAATAAACACTAGGAACAGAACAGAAGATTAATACAAACTCAAACCACAGCGTGGTATGTAAGCTCTGAAGAAGGCCACAGCAAGATGGTCGAAACGTCAGCTCCATCGACCATGACGCGGCTAATCCCGGACAGCCAAGAATTCAGCGACTCCGGTCGGAAAAACCACGCCAAGAAAGAATTGAACCTTTTAGAATTCAATAACAAAAAAGCAATAAACGACTATCGCAGCTCAACGCGCACAACAAACTAATAAAATCATTAAGCACAGTAATAATTCTCTCTGGCAGTTCACTAAAATCCTAAAAGAAGAAATAGCATCACCTCCTAAATACGTCAATGGGAAAAATTATTGCCACGACAAAGCCAAGAAACATTGGCCAATCATTTTTGAAACAACTTTCACGCTCAACAACACGCAACTCATTCCGATCATACGATGATATTACAAACAGTTTCAGCCTCGAACTATGATGTACCACAGAATAAAATTCATATCCCAAATGAAGTGAAAAATATAATTAAAAACTTCCACAAAAAAGCCCTGGTCACGTCCGTCACTAATATGATCCTAAAAACCTCCCGTCTCAACTATAGCCTATATAAACAACATATATATCAATAATAAGAACTGGATATTACCCTATAGTAATGTAAAAACTCAATCATAATACCTATTCCAAAACCATATAAAAATCGTAGTAGTGAAAACTGCAGTTTACTAACCACACTTTCAAAAATTCCCTAGAAACTAATTCTAAAAAAGGTTAAATATTACCAACTAATCCTTTAAAATTATTCCATTGCATCAGTTTGGCTTCATAAATCATATATCAACTGCACACCAACTACTCAGACTCTCAGAAAAATATCACACAGCGTTTCAAACAAACATCACATGATAAAGCTGTTCTTGACATTTCTGGGTGTTTACGATCGATTATGGCACGAAGGACTATTATACAAACTCCGAACAATGGGAACACCAAACTACTTAGTAAACTTCACAAGTTTTCTAACTTTAGTAGATCCTTTACAGTTTCCGTAGAAAATCACATCTCTAACCCCGAAAAATAATACTTAGGCCTTCCACAAGTTTCACCATTCTCACCCACTATTATATAGACAATGACATGCCACTACAATACACCCAATTTGCACAATTCGCCGACGATACCGCAAATCTACAAATCAGCCACTCACTTAAGGCCATTACCGATAGGATACAAAATCACCTAAATAAATACACCACTGCCAAAATAGCCTCACTAAGACCATTTTCTCACCCCACCACCACTACACATTAATAAACACACAATTCCATGAACACACAAACCAATCAGTAAAATACCTCAGGATGAACTTCAACACAAGACTCAACTGGAAACACACACAAAACTAAAACAACAAGCAAAAAGGCAAAAATAGCTCAACTAAAATTCCTTATCAACTCCAAAGCCAGCTATCCTAACAAATGCCATTACAATTTATAAAGCAATAGTCAGACCATTAATGCTCTGCACGTATATCATCTAGGACCAAATACATCTATTTCTAACATTAATAAACTTCAAATTGTACAGAAATAGATTCTTCATATTAACCAACACATGCCTCATGTTTCATCTCAAACGCCCAACTACTTAAAAAGGGCAGATATATTACCGATCATCAAGCCTTATTTGCCACCTTTCCAATAATTTTTACTCCAACCTAAATACAATTAACCGAGCCGTCCACTACAACCTGGCCACTATAAATGACTTCCCTACTAGAATTAAGAATAGATTTCCTTTCGAAGCGTTCTTGAACATTTTCTCTACTAATTGTTCATAGTAGGGGCTCTTGTAGTTTCCTACACCTCTAGTAAGGTAGTTTACTTTTAAGTTTAGTATAAAATACATTGTAAGCCAACAAATGCACATAAGGAAAATAATTTGGTACTGATCTATGTGTGTTTCCAGTCATTCAATAAATAAATTTTAAAAAGGCTGCCACCAGTTAATCTTATGACGTCTTGGACATCAGAATTCAACTTATACAACTCCTCATTGACAGTTACAATCCAGTCAGCATTCTAGAGTTCAGTTCCACTAATCTCTCTATTAAATTAGTGTAAAATGCCAAAAGTAGCTCAGTGAGCCCGTGTAAAATTAAGAACTTACATTTCAGAATTTGAAGATAAAGGTTTAATAACTGACAATAAAATATTATTTTACCGTAGTCGTTTTCTATCATATTAAGTCCATATTTAACTATATTTTGACAAAAATAACTACATATATATTCACATCTTTCATGTGATTTTCGTCCATAGAGATCCGTTCCCCAAAAATACTTAACTCAGAAAGCAATCTCTAATATGTTTCCGGTTTTCTCAATTAGGAACTGTAGAGCAATGTTATAGGTGCAATATAAATCAGAATATTAACCATAACCATTACTATTTCCATTTTACATCCTAGAACATTATGAATACATTATACATACACACATGCGTACTAGAATTACATTTCTAACCAGTACATTTTATTTCACATAATTTATTCATTATAATAAATGACTAATTTCTTTGATAATTAAATGACAAAAATGAGACACCAATATATCCAAATCATTTATTTGGTACAGGTTGTTGATGATGGAGCACTATACTTCTTGAGAAACAAAAACCAGGCGGAGCATTAAATCAACCGTTTTGTTTGAATTTAATTTGAAAATATACGTTTTGAGAAAATGTGTTTCAAGGGAACATGGCCGGTGATGACGTAATGAATTTTCTCGATGCCAAAGTAAGTGTTTTCCTTGTTGATTCGTAAACAAATACAGTTCTTGGCGGGAGAATTTCCCGTACAGAGTATCTCAATATGCATTAAAAAGTATCTTTTTATCTTCCCAGGTAGTTCCTACCTCCATAATTACCTGGCAGTTCGCGTTACGCTGTTCATCACGGGTGCGGATAGTAACGCGGCTTGGTGTGGACTAATTGACTATTTAGTGCTTCCGGGCGCCTGAACCACCATGGTCGTTCCGTCCCCACAGTGGCACGTTATAACTCGGGAGGTGATGACGTTCCTCGCCGCTAAAACGTAAGAACTCGCGCCGACCGGTACACATATTCACGATCCTTTTTTTTTAAATACTGCTTTGGCATTTGTATGGCATTTTTCCTTTCCAAATATATCTGCCAGGTGAGCTGCTATAGGCTCCTGACTGATATCCGGATGTAAGTGATAATGCTGCGTGTAAATGTGTGTATGTATGTGTGTGTCTGTAAGGAAAGGAAAGACTTTGTTGAGGAGAAAAATATTGCGCGAGGTTCGTGACTCTTTTGTTAAAAAACTGCTCTGGAATTTATCGGGGCCAAATACCGGGCAGAGAAGCTGTCCGGTGGACTTCTCCTGTGTAGAAAATCGGCACCGTCGGACTCGAACCCCAAGACCTGTCGGTGAGGGACGCTTGGGAGGCAACGGCTGGCCGAGGCACGGCATTGCACGGCGCGGCGGGGCTTTGAGGGCCCATGGACGGCCACGGCGGGCGCGGCCGTGCTGGTGCTGGCGGCGCGGCGCGCGGCGGGCGGCGGAGGCGGGCGCGAGGGTCGAAAGGGGTGCACCGCCCCAGCCGCGATCGATACGTGGGTGACGGTGCTTGGTGGACCTTCGCGCGACCCTCTGCGAGGGCGGCAGCGCGCGTCTTCGCCTGCCCGAGACGCGTCGCCGGCGTCTCCGCGTGCCCCACCCACATCCCCTCCCTCGCCACCCTCGCACACCCCTCTACCACGCCCCTCGCGCGCACCCATCTGCCACTCTCTCCCGCCCCCGCCGCCGCGCCCCTTTCCGCACTCCTGCCCTCCTCCACGCCCACGATCCTCCCTCTGCGCGATTACCCTCCCCGTCGCAGCCCTACGACCGGGCAGTACTCTAGCGAAGAGGCACGGCACATCGTCATCATCGGGCTTCAAATTTCCTCCTATTTGTTTTGCCTGTTAGCTGCATCGCGCGCTCCTAACCGCTCTGGTCTTTGCCAGATTCTGCTTTTCTACCTGGATTTGCCTGTCGAAGTCGTGACTAGTTTGTCTTCACAATTGTTGTACCTCGTTTGTAGATTACCTTGAACTTGTTCTCACGATTTTTCATTCCTTTCGTTATACACATTTTAAATCCGTAATTTAAATCCGTATTTGTGCTGTTTGTTGTCTTCAAATTAACTTACACCTTAGTTTCATGGAGTGTTGGGCCTTGTTTATAATGAACCCATTTGAAACCAAATAATTTTAAGTATTCTTAAAGTTTATTCCAAAATATTAAAGTATTGATTTACATAAACTTAAACGATTATCTTAAAATAAATTTCGGAGAAATTGTATAATGAATATGAAAATGAGGTTTTATGTACATAGTAGAGTTTTGAAAATATTGTAATATGACTAGTGACTAATAACTGTAAAACGGGGTAATAGTAATGAATAATAATAAACTAGTATTAAATATTACTTAAACTATTAGTAAATATTATCAATAAATAGCGTGATAAAATAATTTCATTTTATTACTTGACAATAGGTTTTACTGGAAATGGCAATAAAAAGAGAAGGTGTTTATTGAAAACTCAACAATTACGATACACAATTCCGATACGATATATACAGAAACGATATATGGTGTATAATGTATAGTAGACACCAAGAAATATTCTATTCTAATATTGCTAGGTGGTAACATTATTGTTTAAATATATTATTTTCATTTTATTATTAAATATATATTATTTTCTCTAAGTAGTATATACTGAGAAAATATTAAAGAAAGTAGTGCATACCATCTTTACCATTATCTGCAGGAGCTTCATCATCATTATTTAAATAAATGTTAACAGGAACTTGTTGAAAGTCTTTCGCTGGGAGAAAATAATTTGATGTTAGATAATCGTCTCAGTTTATCTCCCAGCCAGTATAGCCACCGTCTCTGTAGCGATCCTGACCGAGTGGACGAAAGCTTCGAGTCCAAACGGTGGCGGATTTTCGACGTTAGTTTTACAGCTATATCGAATCAAGCCGCGTCTGGAGGAGAATTCTAGCGGTCAGCTGCTCTGATTAGCAGTTTTCCGTGGTTTTCTTTGATAAGTAGCAGGCAAATGTCAAATAAATAGCCTAAAAAATCTGGCCCGCCATGGATCGCTCGCTATCTTTCCTTTCTCTGTTTTGTCCTATACTTTCCACTGACACACACACACTCTTTACTTGAATCACACTGTCACAAAAGTCGGGAGACAGGTTGGGAGCTTAGAACTTTTCTTCGCTGGGGGTGGTACCAGGAGTGGGAATGCCAGGAGTGGGAATGCCTGGGGTGGGAATGCCTGGGGTGGGAATGCCTGGGGTGGGAATGCCTGGAGTGGGAATGCCTGGAGTGGGAATGCCTAGAGCGTGGAACGGGGATGCGTAGAGCGTGGAACGGGGATGCGTAGAGCGGGAATACCCACCGCAAGCCGACGTAAAGGACGGCGCTGGGTTTCTCCATCCAGCGGGGACTACACTCCGCCAAACCCAGATAAAACATCTACTACCCAAACGGGACTAATTTATCGTAGCAGTTCAAGTGCTCGGAAACTGCTCCATAAATAAATCGCAATCAATGTCAATATTCGAAGAACTTGGGAGTAGAGTGCAAAAAGAAATATTGTAAGTCTAATGCCACGTTCTCTGAAATAACGTTTCTTAAAAAATTCGTTTTTTCTGTTTTGTTTCACATAACAAACCTGGAATAAAAACTAAACATATTTGAATTTTCACTCTACTGTATTTCATTACACATTAAGGTTTTCAAAAAACCTTCTAAGTTTTTCAATGTTATTAATGCAACTACAGAAATAACTAATGTTTACGTAACATATTGAACTTTTTAGTTCTTGTAAACGTACAGACAATGTATGATAACTGAATAGTTAATTAGTATTAATTTCATAAATTCATTATTAGTAATTTCAGAACGTAGTGACTCGAACACAAATGTTAGGAATGAAAATTTCTCGAAACTTGTGAGGCTACAAGGCATACTTTGTATTGTTTTTTTGGGTGACAATATTATTATTCAGTTGACCCTGTATAAAATTCGTGCATTTAAGTTCATTTGTGCATAATCTCTCGCTGCCATCAATGACTTTATTTAGTTAGGGATCGTCTCAATGACCCAACACGCCTCTGCGAGTGTTCACAACCCCGCAACCCGGAAAATTGTTCGTTCACGTTCGAATATTCGAACTCAAGCGCATAGGTTTCGTGAACAATCGACTGTGCTGCTTAAATGGGCAGCCCACTTGGCATGCCGTAGCCCAGCCACCGCTGTGGCGCGCTGCTTGTTAAGTCAGAAGTGCGCCCGGCAGAGAGGGCAACGGAGGCGCTGCGCGCGCGGCTGCTGGAGGAAGGGGAAACAGTGGCGGTGGAATCGCAATAGTGGCCTTACAAATCAAGCATTGATTTTCAGAAACCACTCGAAGTAACTACAAAAATACATAATATAATACCTATTTCGAAATAAAAGAAAACGGCTGGTTCTGACGAATGTCGTTTATTTGTTCTCAAAATCTCGGAATCCAATGTGAAAAAAAATCGTTAAATCACAACAAGCTACAAGCATAATCGAAGCTAATGACCGGAGACATGATGAATCAATGAAAGACCTTCAGTTCTTACTCTTGATAAATGTAAAGAAACGAACTGGGAGCGACTTCATCGGCGCGACCGGCTGTAGTCTGAAGGGAAGGCTGGTGAAACGAGGGCAACTGCAGCAAACCATCGCGGACAGTCGGCCCTAATTGTTGCATTTGCACAGCGCTTCTCTATTCCATCCTGTTCTACGCATTCGGACAATGTTCCTGATGAATCAATAACTTCGAAATTTTAGAATTATCTAAATACTTGTATAGGAGGTTTTAATGGGTGTTGGGCCTATGCAATATTAAGAAAACGTTGCTCTATTTGAGAAGAAAAATAAGATGTTTTCACAAATTATCGTTTAATTATTTTTTTAAATTATCACTATCTTGCTGAAAGTTACACGAAAACTACTCGTATTTCTTTTAAAAGTAGGACAAGATCTAAAGATTTACTAATTTTTAAGAACATGTTTTTTTTAAGAAAACATCTTTAATAGTGTATTATTAAGAAATTAGGTCAACAATTTTTAACAATTGCAATTTTTCGAAAATTCAGATGTCGAAAAATAGGTCCTTCTGCATTTTATGAACGTAGTGGCTCTATTCAAACATTAAACTAAAGAAAATTGTAGGAATCCCTGAGAAAATAAGATGCGTTTTGTAAAGTGCCCCACAAAATTACAAACGTTAATGTCATGTTCAAGAGGCCGCGACATCAGACACATCAATTCTGGAATAACAATTTTTGGTATAAATTTTGTAGGATTTGCTTTTAATATTCGTAGACAGAGGATAGATATGAGAAAAAACGGTTTTGATACCAAGTTTTCCCAAAACATTGATTCTGACTACGTTACGTATTTAAGAAATCCATAAATATAGAAACAAGAAAAGTGATTACTGATTTTCAGGGTCCCCCAAAACGTGTAAACATTCGGCACTTTTTCTTGCGTATTTTCATAACTATCTTTTTCCTACGAAGAAGATACGTGAAAGCAATAGGTGTTGCCAAGCATCAGTGAAACTATTCACAGACTAAAGAGGATGATGTTAAGTTTTGCGGAATCAGTTATGCGTTTCTCTTTCTCTACGGCAAAGAATATCCCGAGACACATCTTCAGTGACTTGCAATGTTCAATTTTCCCTTTATGTTTTACATAACAAATAACTTATTTGTAGAATATTCCATGCGAATGAGATATATAGCAGGAAATAAGGAGATGTCATTATTTATTTTGTGGAAATAGTATCCCAATATTTTAGAGTAGATGAAATTCGAAGCTGTTATTAGAAGCCTAATATTAGAAGCCTAATATTAATTAAATATGGTGCTATGGTATGAGTTAGTATGGTACTCTGGTGGCTATGGTACGTGGGTGCGGGGAACGTATATCCATCGATGTCAAGGTCCTTCATATAAAAATGTAACTATTATTCTTATGATTTGTATTAGATTCTTATAAATACCAACGTCACATGTTTTCCACCAACTCAAGGAACACCTTCGCCTGCCAAATGCTGCCTGTGCGCACGTTTTTGCTTGGCAACCGGTCGCGATGAGGATCGGCGGGGATTATACATTGCTATTCAGGGGAAAGAGTTGAGTGCAAAGTTCCGCTTTGCGTGACATCACGGCAGATTTCCGATATGCATTAATTCTCCCCTCTGAAGTGTTCAGTAATATGATTAAAATTTATTGGGGGGTTGCGAGGCATCAATTTCATCATGTCAATTCCGAATGTACTGCGACCCAGAGTTGGTTGCGGTCACCGTCCGGGTTCCTATTCAGTTTGTGAGAGTTGCTCTTTCGATTCCGGACGCGCTCGCCCTCTCGTCTGCAGTCGGACCAATCAGCGCGGTTTCCCTCCCGTTTTTGCGCTGAATGGCCCCAGCGGCGCAGTGTTTTCTTTCGCGATTACGGCGCGCCGCCGCTTATTGTGCCCGCGAAGTGCGAGCAGCGCCGTCCGGGCAACAAATGCGCGCGCGTGTGCTGGCGCATGTACGCATCCAGCGGCGCCATCCCCTTCGCTCCCATGCTTTCAGCGTGCGGAAGTCGACGCCGCCCCCACTCGACAAACTTGAGTTAGGCCTTTGGCCAAAATTGAGATTGGGAGAATACTAATTACACGCGTAAGCGTCGGAAGTAAGGGAAGTGAGTCGTCAACCAAGTTCCATGTACTCCGCCAGCTAATATGCATATTGTTTACTCGCTATAAGGTTCATTATGTAGGTAATGTTTCGGAAGTGAAGTTAGAGTTAGTTTCTGTTATGTTATTGTTTCCGTTTATGTTAGTTCCATTTATCTCTAACAACCATCCATAGATGAGAAGGTTTAAATGAACTGAAGTGCTCGTTGATTGTTGATGTTGTTTGGTAAATGTTAACCCTGAAACTACCTCTCCCTTATACGTTTCTGGGGATTACCATAGAAAAAAAGTCCGTCGTATCCGCTCTGTTATCCTTTCTATTAAATGCATTTGTCTTTTTGGGTGGGACCTTGTACATTCTTTCTATAGGAGAGAACCGTTTGAAAGGTATGTGTACGGATTGTGGTCGACGATGAGTAAAATGGTTACATACCTTCCAGATTTCGTAATTAATTATTGAAATTATAATAAGCACATCCAACCCGCAACAGATTATCCTGCAACATCGTTTTCATTACTTTTCATTCTCAAAATACAGAAATTGTAGTTACAGAAAATTTGCTGTCGTTATAGTTGTATAGGCACATTATTTCGCTATCATTAAGGTCTGCAAACGAAAGCAAATATTATTTTATATATCAAAAAGTCTTTTGGAAATGATAACCTAGAAAAAAGCTTTGTTTTACGCCACCCTAATATACATCTATTTCACAATAGAGTGAGTAATAATTCAATTATGTATTCTACTGGCTGAACTTTGATTTAGTAACTAATATATTTAATTTCTATAATTTTACTTACACGATAATTTTAAATAATATAATTTTTACACCCAGATTTCATTTTTGAAAAATAATTTGTAGTTTTAAATGAAGTATTTTGATTACATATGAGGAAATGGCTGAAAATTTGAGCACATGGACGCATGGTTACGAAATGCTACGGTAACTGATCTCGTGATTTTAGGGAGATTTATCATCTGTAAAGTCACTTCAAGTCAGTACTGTCTTCAGAATAACTTTATTTTATGTAATATTAAGTGAAAAAAATGACACTACCACATTTTTAACTTTTGTAAAATTAATATAATTTATATTTATATAATATATACTTTAAAGAATATCTTTGTATTATAATATAAAAATTGGCTGGGTCCTGAAATCTGATTTTAAGTCACTAAAATCAATCGTTTCCGAGTTATGCACGACTAGCTTGTTGTAGTGTCTTGCGGATTGCATGTAAACGCTATATTTTAAGTAATTAGTTACTAAATAGGGTGATGTGTACTAAACTTTTAGTCATTCTGACGTGTATTCCGTACAAACTTCTTTCAAACAGACCATACTTTCCTTAAACGGCTCAGCACTCTGCCCAAATCTCAATGGAAATAATATAGGATAATCAAAAGTCTCGAATGTCAGATTTCGTTCTTGATATATAAGTATTTTACAAATCAATAATGTTTAAGTTATCTTTTGTTTTGAAATTAAACTGATTAGTTCACAAAAATTTTTGGGATTTATTTAAAGATAATCTCGATGAATTTACAGGTGAAAAAAACTGAAGAGTTTATTGTATCTCTAAGACACTAAGCCACAGAGAGACTATTGCTTCCTTTGAATACCTGAAAAAATCCGTATTCGAAATAAACGTAATCAATCTAACGTAATTTACTATTTTCAACATAGTCAGTTGTTGGAAATAATTGATTTACAGAATGCCACGGCGAGGATATTAAAAAATAATAATTCACTTTAGATTGTTTAGCGGTAGTTTTTTTTTACATAGCGTATGTAACACTAATATAAAGTCCATGTAGGCAACGTGATTAGTTCAATTGATCGCATTCACCTATAATTAGTGTGGAATAAATTGTATTTTGTTCGTTTCCACTGATTACAAAGGTAATTATTACGTTTGAAGCTATGTTTCAATGTCGAAAATATAAAACTTTGCCATTGCAGTCTCGAACCATCATGAATCGGAAGCACAAACTCAAGTGTTTTATTGAAGACGTTGAAATTTACTTCAATCAGTACGAAACTTCTATTCAGTATAACGTATATACAATCGCATTAGATTCACTGATTGTAAATAAGTTCGTCTAAAACGGATTAATGTCTGATACAAGCCTCCTGATAATCCATTTACAAATAAAGCGATGAAACGAACTTTAGATATTTTTTTCAGGGTATTCTCATGTCCGCTGCTTCTCATTTCATTTCTACATTACCATTTATCTTAGCATTGCTATCACTATCTCAAGAAATTATTCTTGAGCCTCGAAGACCTTAGTAATTGAATAGTTCCGAAATCCACATAAATAAATTTCATTAATTAATTAATATAGGAGGAAACACTTTTGCAAAAAGTACATCAGCTATTCTATACGCCATTGCAATCGCGTTTATCTTCTGAAATAATAAACATGTGGAACATGTGGTTCCACATGTTTGTGTGGTATATATGTTGGCATCCCTTTTTAAACCTCTGCGAGATGGCACCACTTATCTCGTCTGTATCAATGGTTTTTGACAGCACACGTGAAGATTACAACGCGAGAAGCTTTACTCGGAAATAGATGTAAGTTAAGTGGAGCAACAGTCGTACGTGGAATTCTCTTCCAGGCAGCGGCTGACTTCGACTTATCTATGAAGCTAGAGTAAAAATTAATGTAGTATTTGCCATTTGGGCTGTATAATTCTAAACAACTTGTAACAAGTATTGTACTGCAGCTTCCGGGTCAATGACCCCAATCTCGATCAGGTTTTTCGTCCAGCTCAAATTTTCAAAAAGTATGCATGACCTTCATGAAACCACTATTTATAGACAACAAATTTCATTTGAATAAAAATCTGTCTTCAATTTTATTGTTGTAGGAAGACGTCGACAACATTAAAACGAAAAAAATTTGCAAGTTTCAATAATTCAACGTCAACCGTGAAATTAAGACCTTTGCCAATTTTGTAAGTGTATTTTACTCTAATCTTACAAGAAAATTAAACAATAAATTTGGAGCCAATTTTTAGAAAATTTTGAAAATATCCGGCCGGCTTCATGAAAAGTACGCCTAAATTTTAAATTACGTTGTTCAAAATGTCAAAGATTCAACTAGAGCCAGTTAAACACGGTTTTCTTCAATTTTGAAAAAATCCTACGCACGGTTTAAGCGCTAATAATGTTCACACACGGACAAAAGGATAGACGGACGGACGGGCGGGACGGGGGACGGGCGGGCGGACGGGCGGGCGGACGGCGGCGGACGGGCGGGCGGACGGGCGGGCGGACGGGCGGGCGGACGGGCGGCGGACGGGCGGGCGACGGGCGGGCGGACGGGCGGGCGGACGGCGGGCGGACGGGCGGGCGGACGGGCGGGCGGACGGGCGGCGGACGGGCGGACGGACGGGCGGACGGACGGGCGGACGGACGGGCGGACGGACGGGCGGACGGACGGGCGGACGGACGGGCGGACGGACGGGCGGACGGACGGGCGGATGGACGGGCGGACGGACGGGCGGACGGACGGGCGGACGGACGGGCGGACGGACGGGCGGACGGACGGGCGGACGGACAGGCAGGCGAACGGACGGACGGACGGACGCTTTGAAAAAAACACTTTTTCGGTATCAGGGGACCCCAAAACGTGTGTTTCCGTTGAAATCTGGAAATATATTTTTCGCAGCATTACGTAACTTATTGTACACTACGTATATTACTCTGTATGTATACGAGAAAGTAATTTGGAGTTTTAAAAAAAAAATTTGCAAGTTAAAATTCCAAATTTTTGAATGAAACTTTAGGGTAGAAGTACCGCTAAAGGTACTTACGTACCTTATAGCGGTTTCACTTTAGGCACTTTAAATTGATACATGTTACACAGGAATAATGGGTACAATTTTCGTCACCACAAAGAGCAAACAATTTCAGTAATAAAATGATTCCAACGGATGTACATGAAAAAAATCACTACGCAAGTAATTCACTATAATGACACTTAAACTAGAATACAAATATGTATTATGACTCACACACACTTATGCGTAATATAGTATGATAAATGTCAAGTCAATTAGTACTGATAAATGGCTGTCGTGTTCATATTTCAGACTGTATCAAAACAAATACATTGTTTAATAACAACATTCTTGTGGTTGTAACGAATATTTCCTCAAATCACTGAAATTTTTGAAAATTCAGAGTTAAACGTGAAAACAAGACCTATGCCACCTTCTTAAGAGCAATTTACTCTCTTCTTACTAGAAATTTAAAGAAACAATTTGAAGCCGCCTTTGAGAAAATTTCCGGGGCTTTATGGAAAATACCCCCAAATTTTCAGGAACACTTTTTAAAATTTTAAAGTTATAACTACAGCCAGATCAACAGGGGTTTTTTCAATTCGGAAACAATCCTAGGGATTGTCTTCGGCGCTAACAGTGTTCACAGACAGACGGACGGATGAACGGACCGACGGACGGACGGAAGGACGGACGGAAGGATCGGACGGAAGGACGGACGAAGGATCGGACGGAAGGACGGACGGAAGGACGGACGGAAGGACGGACGGAAGGACGGACGAAGGATCGGACGGAAGGATCGGACGGAAGGACGGACGAAGGATGGACGGAAGGACGGATCGGAAGGACGGATGGAAGGACGGACGGAAGGACGGACTGAAGGATCGACGAAAGGACGGACTGGAAGGATCGGACGGACGAAGGACGGACGGAAGGATTTGACGGACGGAAGGGATGGATCGAAGGACGGACGGAAGGATCGGACGAAGGACGGACGAAGGATTGACGAAGGATGGACGGAAGGACGATGGAAGGACGGAGATCGGAAGGACGGACGAAGGACGGATGGAAGGACGGACGGAAGGACGGATGGATGGGTCGACGGACGGACGGATGGAACGGACGGGCGGACGGAAGGACGGACGGAAGGATGACGGACGGAAGGATTGAAGGAAGGACGGAAGGACGGAAGGAGGACGGATCGGAAGGACGGACGGAAGGACGGACGGAAGGACGGACGGAAGGAAGGACGGATGAAGGACGGACGGAAGGACGGACGGAAGGACGGACGGAAGGACGGATGAAGGGGACGGATGGAAGGACGGATGACGGAAGGATGACGGAAGGACGGACGGAAGGATGGACGGAAGGACGGACGGAAGGACGGACGGAAGGACGGACAAGGATAGGAAGGACGGACGAAGGACGGACGGAAGGACGACGGAAGGACGGATGGAAGGATCGGATTGGAAGGACGGACGAAGGACGGACGGAAGGATCGGACGGAAGGACGGACGGAAGGATGGATCGAAGGACGGACGGAAGGATCGGACGGAAGGACGGACGAAGGAGACGGAATGGAGGATCGGAAGGACTGGACGGAAGGACGGACGGAAGGACGGACGGAAGGACGGACGGAAGGACGGACGGAAGGATTTGACGAAGGACGGATCGGAAGGACGGACGGAAGGACGGACGGAAGGATCGGACGAAGGATGGACGGAAGGATGGACGAAGGATGACGGAAGGACGGATTTGAAGGACGGACGGAAGGATCGGATGGAAGGATCGGACGGAAGGATTTGATGGAAGGATGGATGAAGGACGGACGGAAGGATCGGACGGAAGGATTTGACGGAAGGATGGACGGAAGGATGATCGGAAGGACGGACGGAAGGATGGACGGAAGGACGGACGGAAGGAGGACGGAAGGACGGACGAAGGACGGACGGAAGGATGGACGGAAGGATGGACGGAAGGACGGATGAAGGGACGGATGGAAGGACGGACGGAAGGATGGACGGAAGGACGGACGGAAGGACGGATGGAAGGGATTGGACGGAAGGATCGACGGAAGGATGCAGGACGGACGGAAGGACGGACGGAAGAGGACGGAGGAAGGACGGATGGAAGGACGGATGGAAGGACGGATGGAAGGACGGACGGAAGGACGGATCGGAAGGACGGACGGAAGGACGGACGGAAGGACGGACGGAAGGACGGACGGAAGGACTAAGGACGGGAAGGGAGGTCGGAAGGGACGGACGGAAGGACGGACGGAAGGACGGAAGGATTGACGGAAGGACGGACGGACGGAAGGACGGACGGACGGACGGAAGGACTGACGGACGGACGGAAGGACGGACGGATCGGAAGGACATGGACGGAAGGATTTGACGGAAGGACGGACGAAGGACGGACGGAAGGACGGACGGAAGGACGGACGGAAGGACGGACGGACGGAAGGACGGACGGAAGGACGGACGGAAGGACGGACGGACGTTTTGTTTTAAATTGTTTTTTCGGCATCAAGGACCCATCAAAAAAGCATTGCGGTTACACCACGTGTTAGAGTTTTTTATGTAGCAACTGAATTTATCCACATTCTCGTTATGAGGACCCGGGAATACATTTTTTTCTGCCGAAAATTCGCCGGTTTTTCGCGCAGCATTTCATAACTTTCTCTGTACTACGTATACTATTCCGTATATACGTACGTATCCGAGAAAAAAGGAAAGCATGCGTGAGTGTGTCGTTGGTTTTTGTCATGTTAAACAATGACGAAAATAGTTTGTATCTTGTAATCTGGTCTAATACAATTTTGAATCTGATATTGACATAGACTGCGAAGAGAACCCGCAGAACACACACGGGGAGAGTGATGAAGTGACTTGCCGAGCTCTGACGACCGTAGAGGTGAAAGTGGCTGTTCATTTAGTGTACGTTATGGGACGAATTTGTTGGAAGGCAGCCCGCAGAACGTAATTCGCAGGTGGTTTCATGTTCGTCGGAGACGACAACGTTAATGAATGACGGAACACGTGTTGAAATGCGACGAGCCTCGAGAGACTCCCCGGCGCAGCCCGCGTGGGGCGCTTTGCTTAATGGCAGGGACGGCACTAACTTTTACCTTCTGGGAATCTTTTTAGCAAAGACCTCTTTGAACTGAGTGGTTCTAAACATGCCGATTTATTTTTTATTTATTTGTGTGATTATTCATTTCAAGGGTATGTTCCTATGTTGAAAGTTAGAAAATCGCTCAGAAAGCGTGCAATATAATTTAAGGTATGTTCTTGTGGATTGAAGCTCAAAACGCCTTGCCATTGTTCTTTAGTCACCATAAAGGGAGTCAATGCTATGGCGGAGAGGAAAATCCCGAAAGAGGAAAACTTGGGACACGAGAAGTTTCTAGCCTGGTCAATGCTGTTCACTAACCAATAACTAGTGATCTACTAGCACAGTTAAAACGCCTTGCATTGTTCTTTGC